>CM038677.1:483339092-483916875 GCA_021605205.1 Aegilops longissima | reverse complement strand
CATAAATTTGTCATGGATGTACATGCATGACAAAAAACGCGACCTACTGTGACAAACACGTATCATCACGGAAGTGTATTTTTTTGTAGTGGTAGCAGAGAGCGGCCAGACCGCGGCAGGGTCAGAAGAGGATCAGAACAGCAGTAAGCACAACAACGAGTGCAACCCCAAGGACGCAGCAAGGAAGAAAGCGGTGCATCGCCCAGTGTACTTCGTCAGCTCCTTATTGCAAGGGGCTAGATCGAGGTACTCTAGTGTGTAAAAGTTCATCTTTGGCCTCGTCATGGCCTCAAGGAAACTGCGCCACTACTTCCAAGCCCATGAGATCACAGTTGTTACGCGTTTTCCGTTGCAGAGGATACTCTGGAACCCTGAGGCTAGTGGCAGAATAGTGGAGTGGGATTTGGAGTTATCCAGCTTTGGTTTGAAGATTGAGAGCACTTCAACCATTCAAAGCAGGGCGCTAGCAGAGTTTATTGCAGAATGGACGCCAACCCCTGATGAGGAAACAGCAGAAACGACTCTCCCCAGCAAGGAATCACCCCAAGAATGGATTATGTATTTTGATGGTGCTTTTTCCCTACGAGGTGCAGGAGCTGGCATGCTTCTTGTTGCCCCCTCCGGGGAGCACCTGAAGTACGTCATCCAAATGCACTTTTCTCGGGAAGAAGCCACCAACAATACAACTGAGTATGAAGGGCTCCTTCCCGGGCTCAGGATTGCAGCAGAATTGGGAATCAAGAAGCTGATCATTCGAGTAGATTCACAGTTAGTGGTGAGACAAGTCAACAAAGACTACCAAAGCCCATTGATGGAAGCATACGTTGAGGAAGTAAGGAGGTTAGAGGAGCGCTTTGACGGGTTGCAAACGGAGCACGTACCCTGTGCGGAAAATAGCATAGCTGATCACCTATAAAAATGTGTTGCACAGAAGCTTCATGTGGAACCAGGAACTTTTGTTCTCTACCTCTCTCGACCCTTAGTATCACCAACCACAATAGCCCGAAAAAGGAGAAAGTCAGACTACGGTAAGCCTCTCCCGATCGAGCCATCCGCTCCCGGCTGAGACCCTGCCGGAAACAACTCCTCATAGCCTGCCGGACCACCCCCTCCAGCCGGGCCTATGGACCCCGCGAACGAAGCTGGTGCTCCCGCAGCCGAGGAGGTGCCGCTAGTCCTTGTTGCCGAGCCTCAGGCTCCAACTTGGGCAAGGCACATTGTCTGCTTCCTCCAAACCGGAGAACTCCCCGGTGACCCAGATGAAGCTGAGAAAGTAGCCCGGAGGGCCAGTATGTATCAGTTTTTCGATGACACTCTATACAGAAGAGGCCCAACGGTGTAAAATTGAAGTGTGTCTGCCGGGAGGATGAAAAGGAACTGCTGGCTGAGATTCACAGAGGAATGTGCGGCTCACACATTGGATCAAGGGCATTAGCTGGGAAAGCATTCTGGCAAGGATTATATTGGCCCACAGCCCTCCAAGACGCAGTTGAGCTCGTCACGACATATGAAGCCTGTCAGTTCCATTCCAAGAAAACACACCTGCCTGCCCAAGCTCTTCAGACAATCCCTCTGTCATGGCCATTTTTGGTCTGGGGGCTCGATTTCCTCGACCCCTTCCCCCGAGCAATCAGGGGCTTTGAATCCTTGCTCATTTCCATCAACAAGTTTACAAAGTGGTCGGAAGTGACTGCCATGAGGAAGGTGACTGCCCAGTCAGCTATCAAGTTCTTGAAAGAATTGGTGTGTCGTTTCGGAGTTCCGACGAGGATCATCACTGACAACGACACCCAATTCACGAGCCACGCCTTCATGCAATATGTGCAGACCCTCGGATGCAAGATCTCATTTGCCTCTATGGCACACCCCCGGAGCAATGGACAAGCTGAGAGGGAGAATGCTGAAGTGCTTCATGGACTCAAGACAAGAACTTTTGATATGCTGCAGAAGCACGACATGCGGTGGATCTAGGAGCTGCCGATAGTTCTCTGGGCCCTCAGAACAACACCTAATCGAGCTACCGGGCATAATCCCTTCTCCCTGGTCTACATGGCAGAAGCAGTTATCCCCACGGAACTCATTTACGGGTATCCTTGGGTGCTTGCCTACGATGAAGTAGCGCAAGATCAGCACCGGCGTGACGATGCTGTGCTACTCGAGGAGAACCGTCTCCGTGCCGCTACACGTGCTGCACGCTATCATCAAGCCCTGCGTTGGTATCACAGCCGCAGGGTTCATGCCCGGTGTTTTGAGGAAGGTGACCTTGTCCTTAGGCGCGTTCACTCCGCCAAGGGTACACACAAGTTATCACCGAAGTGGGAAGGCCCTTACCGATAGTACGAGTCTCCAGACCCGGCGCAGTCCGTCTAGATACCGGAGATGGCACACCGTTGCAAAACTCATGGAACATTGAGCATATCCATAAGTTCTACCCGTAAGGCGCAGAGGCTGCTGGGCCCTACCCGGCAGCCACCCATTGTACATGGCATTGCCGAAGTTGCATGTAACCCCTTGTACAAGCCGGGGCAATGACCCCGTGCAAGAGAAAAATAAAGAAGCGTTGTAGGGGGCCCCAACTAAGATTGCATGCATGCATGCACAAGCACACCCAGATCATTGCATAAGCACTTCATGAGCATTTGCATATGCATATAGATAGGATTGCATCCTGCATTCATTCTCATCTACATGGAGTTGCAGGTTCTTGCCGTTGATACGTCCATTTTGCATCATGCTTTTATATCAATATTTATCGCATTATGGGATGTTATTTCACATTATGCTACAATACTTATGGCTATTCTCTCTTATTTTACAAGGTTTACATGAAGAGGGAGAATGCCGGCAGCTGGAATTCTAGGCAGGAAAAGGAGCAAATATTGGAGACCTATTCTTTGCAACTCCAAAAGTCCTGAAACTCCACGGAATATCTTAGAAGAAATAAGAAAAATCGTCGCCAAAGATGAAGGCCAGGGGCCCACACCCTGCTCACGAGGGCGGGGGGCGCCCCCCTGGGGCGCGCCCCCCTACCTCGTGGGCCCCCTGGTGGCTCTCCGATGCCCATCTTCTCCTATATGAAGTCTTTCGATGAGAAAAAATAATAAGCAACCTTTTTCGACGAGACTCACGCCACGAGGCGGAACCAATCTAGGGCTCCGCAGAGCTGTTCGCCAGGACACTTCCCTCCGGAGGGAAATCATCGCCATCATCATCACCAACGCTCCTCTCATCGGAGAGGGCAATCTCCATCAACATATTCACCAGCACCATCTCATCTCCAAACCCTAGTTCATCTCTTGTATCCAATTCTTGTCTCCAAGTCCGAGATTGGTGCTAGTAGGTTGCTAGTAGTGTTGATTACTCCTTGTAGTTGATGCTAGTTGGTTTATTTGGTGGAAGATCATATGTTCAGATCTTTTATGCATATTATTACCCCTCTGATTATGAACATGAATATTCTTTGTGAGTAGTTACTTTTGTTCCTGAGGACAAGGGAGAAGTCTTGCTATTAGTAATGTGCATTTGGTATTCGTTCGATATTTTGATGAGATGTATGTTGTGTAGCCTCTAGTGGTGTTATGTGAACGTCGACTACATAACACTTCACCATTATTTGGGCCTAGAGGAAGGCATTGGGAAGTAATAAGTAGATGATGGGTTGCTAGAGTGACAGAAGCTTAAACCCTAGTTTATGCGTTGCTTCGTAAGGGGCTGATTTGGATCCATATGTTCCATGCTATGGTTAGGTTTACCTTACTACTTTTGTTGTAGTTGTGGATGCTTGCAATAGAGGTTAATCATAAGTGGGATGCTTGTTCAAGTAAGAACTGCACCCAAGCACCGGTCCACCCACATGTCAAATTATCAAAGTACCGAACGCGAATCATATGAGCGTGATGAAAACTGGCTTGACGATATTCCCAAGTGTCCTCGGGAGCGCTTTTCCTATTATAAGAGTTTGTCCAGGCTTGTCCTTTGCTACAAAAGGATTGGCCCACCTTGCTGCACTTTATTTACTCTTGTTACTTGTTGCTCGTTACAATTTATCTTATCACAAAACTATCTGTTACCACTTATTTCAGTACTTGCAGAGAATACCTTGCTGAAAACCGCTTATCATTTCATACGCTCCTCGTTGGGTTCGACACTCTTACTTATCGAAAGGACTACGATAGATCCCCTATACTTGTGGGTCATCAAGACTCTTTTCGGCGCCGTTATGGATGAGTGTAGCGCCTTTGGTAGGTGGAATTTGGTAAGGAAAAATTTATATAGTGTGCTGAAATTTATGTCACTTGTTACTATGGAAAGTAATTCTCGAGGGGCTTGTTCGGGTATCTTCACCCGTCCAAGAGAAACAAGAGTTGCTCCTCAACCTACTGAACCTATTGAAAATGAAACTCCTTTTGAATTTCCTTCGGGTATGATGGAAAAACTGCTAGCTAATACTTTTACAGGAGATGGAACAAAGCATCCTGATGAACATCTACTCTATGTGGATGAAGTTTGTGGAGTATTTAAGCTTGTAGGTATACCCGATGATGTTGTTAAGAAGAAGGTCGTCCCTTTATCTTTGAAGGGAGACGCATTGACATGGTATAGGCTATGTGATGATACGAGATCATGGAACTATAAAAGATTGAAATTGGAATTTCATCAAAAATATTACCCTATGCATCTTGTTCATCGTGATCACAATTATATATATAATTTTGGCCTCGCGAACGAGAAAGCATCGCTCAAGCTTGGGGGAGGCTTAAATCAATGTTATATTCATGCCCCAATCATGAGCTCCCAAGAGATATAATTATTCAAAGTTTTTATGCTCGGCTTTCTGATAACAATCGCACCACGCTCGATACTTCTTGTGCTGGCTCTTTTATGATGAAGACTATTGAATTCAGATGGAATTTATTGGATATAATTAAACGGAACTCTGAAGATTGGGACCTCGACGAAGGTAAGGAGTCAGGTATGACACCTAAGTTTGATTGTGTTAAATCTTTTATGGATACCGATATTTTCCGTAAGTTTAGCACTAAATATGGAGTTGACTCTGAGATAGTAGCTTCTTTCTGTGAATCTTTTGCTACTTATGTTGATCTCCCCAAGTAGAAGTGGTTTAAATATCATCCTCCCATAGAAGTAAAAGTAGCTGCACCTATTAAAGTTGGAGAAAAGACTGTGACTTATAATGATCCTATTGTTCCTACCTCTTATGTTGAGAAACCACCTTTCCCTGTTAGAGTAAAGGATCATGCTAAAACTTCAACTGTTGTTCATAAAAGCAATATTAGAACTTATACACCTCCTGAGCAAGTCAAAGTATAACCTAATATTGCTATTGTTAAAGATATCTTGTCTGATAATATTGATGGGCATGTTATTCAATTCTGGGGTGAATCTGCTAGAATTGCTAAACCTTGTGCTAAAGATAAACATAGACCTGTGGTAGGCGTGCCTGTTATTTCTGTTAAAATAGGAGATTATTGTTATCATGTCTTATGTGATATGGATGCTAGTGCTAGTGTTATACCTTATGACTTATATAAAGAAATTAAGCATGAAATTGCACCTGCTGAGTTAGAAGATATTGATGTTACAATAAAACTTGCCAATAGAGATACTATATCTGCAATGGGAATTGTTAGAGATGTTGAAGTCTTGTGTGGGAAAACTAAATACCCTGCTGATTTTCTTGTTCTTAGTTCCCCACAAGATAGCTTTTGTCCAATTATATTTGGTAGACCCTTCTTGAATACTGTTAATGCTAAGATAGACTGCAAAAAGAATGTTGTTGCTATTGGCTTGGATGATATGGTTCATGAGTTTAATTTCTCTAAATTTAGTAAACAACATCATGAGGAAGAATTGCCTAGTAAGGATGAAATTATTGGTCTTGCTTCTATTGCCGTACCTCCTAGTGATCCTTTAGAACACTATTTGCTAGACCATGGAAATGATATGTTCATGAATGAAAGAAGGGAAATAGATGAAGTATTCTTCAAACAGGAACCTATTCTGCAACACAATTTTCCTGTTGAAATCCTAGGGGATCCTCCTCCACCCAAGGGTGATCCCGTGTTTGAGCTTAAACCGTTGCCTGATAATCTTAAATATGCTTATCTTGATGAAAAGAAAATATATCCTGTTATTATTAGTGCTAACCTTTCAGAGCATGAAGAAGAAAGATTATTGAAAACTCTGAAGAAGCATCGTGCCGCTATTGGATATACTCTTGATGATCTTAAGGGCATTAGTCCCACTCTATGTCAACATAAAATAAATTTGGAAGCGGATGCCAAACCAGTTCGTGATCCTCAACGACGTTTGAATCCCAAAATGAAAGAAGTGGTAAGAAAAGAAATACTCAAGCTTCTAGAGGCAGGTATAATTTATCCCGTTGCTGATAGTCAGTGGGTAAGTCCTGTCCGTTGTGTCAATAAGAAGGGAGGTATTACTGTTGTCCCTAATGATAAAGATGAATTGATCCCGCAAAGAATTATCACAGGTTATAGGATGGTAATTGATTTCCGCAAATTAAATAAAGCTACTAAGAAAGATCATTAACCCTTACCTTTTATTGATCAAATGCTAGAAAGATTATGCAAACACACACATTATTGCTTTCTAGATGGTTATTCTGGTTTCTCTCAAATACCTGTGTCGGCTAAAGATCAATCAAAGACTACTTTTACTTGCCCTTTTGGTACTTTTGCTTATAGACGTATGCCTTTCGGTTTATGTAATGCACCTGCTACCTTTCAAAGATGCATGATGGCTATATTCTCTGATTTTTGTGAAAAAATTTGCGAGGTCTTCATGGACGATTTTTCCGTCTATGGTTCCTCTTTTGATGATTGCTTGAGCAATCTTGATCGAGTTTTGCAGAGATGTGAAGAAACTAATCTTGTCTTGAATTGGGGAAAGTGCCACTTTATGGTTAATGAAGGTATTGTCTTGGGGCACAAAGTTTCTGAAAGAGGTATTGAAGTTGATAAAGCCAAGGTTGATGCTATTGGAAAGTTGCCATGTCCCAAGGACATCAAAGGTATAAGAAGTTTCCTTGGTCACGCTGGATTTTATAGGAGGTTCATTAAGGACTTCTCAAAATTTCTCGACCTTTGACTAATTTATTACAAAAGATGTACCATTTGTCTTTGATGATGATTGTGTAGAAGCATTTGAAATACTTAAGAAAGCATTAGTCTCTTTTGTTGTTCAGCCACCGATTGGAATTTACCCTTTGAAATTATGTGTGATGCAAGTGATTATCTTTGTAGGTGCTTTTCTAGGGCAAAGAGTTGATAAGAAATTAAATGTTATCCATTATGCTAGTAAGAATCTAGACAATGCTCAAAGAAATTATGCTACTACCGAAAAGGAACTTTTAGCAGTTGTATTTGCTTGTGATAAATTCAGACCCTATAATGTTGATTCTAAAGTAACTATTCACACTGATCATGCTGCTATTAAATATCTTATGGAAAAGAAAGGTGCTAAACCTAGACTTATTAGATGGGTTCTCTTGCTGCAAGAATTTGATTTGCATATTGTTGATAGAAAAGGAGCTGAGAACCCCGTTGCAGATAACTTATCTAGGTTAGAGAATGTTCTTGATGACCCACTACCTATTGATGATAGCTTTCCTGATGAACAATTAAATGTCATAAGCACTTCTCGTAGCACTCCATGGTATGCTGATTATGCTAATTATATTGTTGCCAAATTTATACCACCTAGCTTCACATACCAACAAAAGAAAAAGTTCTTTTATGATTTGCAACATTACTTTTGGGATGACCCACATCTTTATAAAGGAGTGGATGGTGTTATTAGACGTTGTGTGCCTAACCATGAACAGGAACAGATCCTACGCAAGTGTCACTCCGAAGCTTATGGAGGACACCACGCTGGAGATAGAACTGCACATAAGGTATTGCAATCCGGTTTTTATTGGCCCACTCTCTTCAAAGATGCCCGTAAGTTTGTTTTGTGTTGCGGTGAATGTCAAAGAATTGGTAATATTAGTAGACGTCAAGAAATGCCTATGAATTATTCACTTGTTATTGAACCCTTTGATGTTTGGGGCTTTGATTATATGGGACCTTTTCCTGCCTCTAATGGATATACACATATTTTAGTTGCTATTGATTACGTTACTAAGTGGGTAGAGGCTATTCCAACTAGTAGTGCTGATCATAACACTTCTATTAAAATGCTTAAGGAAGTTATTTTTCTGAGGTTTGGAGTCCCTAGATATTTAATGACTGATGGTGGTTCACACTTTATTCATGGCGCTTTCCGTAAAATGCTTGCTAAATATGACGTTAATCATAGAATTGCATCTCCTTATCACCCGCAGTCTAGTGGTCAAGTAGAATTGAGTAATAGAGAGCTCAAATTAATTTTGCAAAAGACTGTTAATAGGTCTAGAAAGAATTGGTCCAAGAAACTTGATGATGCATTATGGGCCTATAGAGCTGCATATAAGAATCCTATGGGTATGTCTCCGTATAAAATGGTTTATGGGAAAGCATGTCACTTACCTCTCGAACTAGAACATAAGGCATATTGGGATATTAAAGAGCTCAACTATGATTTCAAACTTGCTGGTGAGAAGTGGTTATTTGATATTAGCTCACTTGATGAATGGAGAACCCAAGCTTATGAAAATGCCAAGTTGTTTAAAGAAAAAGTTAAAAGATGGCGTGACAAAAGGATACAAAAGCGTGAGTTTATGTAGGTGATTATGTATTGCTATACAACTCTCGTTTAAGATTTTTTGCAGGAAAACTTCTCTCTAATGGGAAGGTCCTTACGTTATCGAGGAGGTCTATCGTTTCGGTGCCATAAAAATCAACAAATTCGAAGGCACAAATCGGAAGGTAGTAAACGGTCAAAGGGTCAAATATTATATCTCAGGTAATCCCATAAATGTTGAAACCAATATTATTGAAACCGTAACCCCGGAGGAATACATAAGGGACACTTTTCAGACCGTTTCAGACTCCGAAAAGGAATAGGTATGTGGTACGGTAAGTAAACCGACTCCAAAACAATTTTTAAGGCAATATTTCTCCGTTTTGGATTATTTAGAAAAATAGAAAAATAAGTAGCAGTCCGGGAAGGACACGAGGGCCCCACGAGGGTGGTGGGCGCGTCCTACCCCCTGGGCGTGCCCCCTACCTCGTGAGCACCTCGTGTGCCCTCCGGACTCCGTTTTCTTGCATGATACGTATTTTGGTCGGTAAAAATTCATTATATATTCTCCCGAAGATTTTGATTCCTGTATCACGCAATTATCCTCTGTTCTTGTTTCGAGCTGTTTTCTGTCAGGGTTGTCAAGGCCAGGCATCATGTCGCCCCCCTCCTCCGACAATGGTGACAAAGATGCTTGGCTAATGAAGATAGAGCTGAATAGGGAAGAACCCATGGAGATCAACAAGGATGAAAGGATCAAGAAGGCCACGGAGGACCAAGCTCCGGCAGTAGAAGACACCCTCCAACTTGATCACAACTTTCTTACCCAAACTGAAATCGAAGCTTTCAAGATGATTGAGTTAGCTCGTATTCAAAACAAGTATCTCACAAGTGAAAATATTTTGTTGAAGGAGCATATTGTTGCACTCAAGGGCATTATCCGCAAGTTGGAGGACCTCTTACGCTCGATGTGCGACTATCCATCACCTCCACCTTCACCGACAAAGAAGGAGACATAATCACATGGGTATGGGCACTCCCCTTGGCAACTGCCAAGCTTGGGGGAGGTGCCCCGATATCGTATCACCATCACAACTCCTATCTTTACCATTTTTCTTAGTTCGATCCCATTAGTAGCATCTTGATCTAGTAGAATAAAGTTTATGGCATGATCTAGTTTTGAGTTTTGTTTTATGATCCCTCTATGTAATCGAGTCCGTGAGCTATATATAATAAAGTTTAGTGTTGAGTCAAGGGCTTGATTATTTTGCCATGATCTTGGGTGAATAAAAGAAAGAACGAAAGAAGAAAAAGAATAAAAAGAAACAAAGAGTTCATATTGATCTTATTGAGAGTAATGACTTCACATAGAAAGAGTATGATGATTAAAAGTTGTTGGGAGTTGGCAAATATAGCTTTGGTCATCGTTGCAATTAATAGGAAGTAATAAGGAAAGAGAGGTTTTCACATATAGATATATTATCATTGACATCTTTTATGATTGGGAGCACTCATTAAAATATGACATGCTAAAGAGTTGATGTTGGACAAGGAAGACAATGTGATGAGCTATGTTTTCTTATGTCTGAGATAAAGTATGTTGTCATGGATCCTCTAACATGTTGAGCTTGCCTTTCCCCCTCATGCTAGCCAAATTCTCAGCACCAAGTAGAGATACTACTTGTGCTTCCAAATACCCTTAAACCAGTTTAGCCATGAGAGTCCACCATATCTACCTATGGATTGAGTAAGATCCTTCAAGTAAGTTGTCATCGGTGCAAAGCAATAAAAATTGCTCTAAATATGTATGATTGATTGGTGTGGGAGAAATAAGCTTTATACGATCTTGTGATATGGAAGAAATAAAAGCGACGGACTGCATAATAAAGGTTCATATCACAAGGGGCAATATAAAGTGACATTCTTTCGCATTGAGATTTTGTGCATCCAACCATAAAAGCGCATGGCAACCTCTTATTCCCTCTGCGAAGGGCCTATCTTTTATTATTATCCTCTACCTTATGCAACACGTTGATCTTCACCTTTCCTTTTTCATTTTATCCTTTGGCAAGCCCAGCATGTTGGAAAGAACATGATATATATATATATATCTAATTGGATGTAGGGGAGCATGAATTATTATTGTTGACATTACCCTTGAGGTAAAAGGTTGTGGGGCAAAACTATAAGCCCCTATCTTTCTCAGTGTCCGACTAAAACTCCGTAACCACAAGTATTGCGTGAGTGTTAGCAATTATGAAGGACTAAATGATAGTTGAGTATGTGGACTTGCTTTTAAGATCTAACATAGACTATTTCCGATGTTATGATAAATTGCAATTGCTTCAATGACTGAGGTTATAATTTGTTGGTGCCCAATAAGGTTTCTGATTCATACCTTTGTATGGTGAAAAGATCATCACTTGAATATAAGTAATCATATGACAAAATCTATATATGTTGTTGTTATTAGAATAATCATGATGCCTTCATGTCCGTATTTTATTTTTATCAACGCCTCTACCTCTAAACATGAGGACATATTTATTGTTATCGGCTCTTCGCTTGAGGACAAGCGAGGTCTAAGCTTGGGGGAGTTGATACGTCCATTTTGCATCATGCTTTTATATCGATATTTATCGCATTATGGGATGTTATTTCACATTATGCTACAATACTTATGGCTATTCTCTCTTATTTTACAAGGTTTACATGAAGAGGGAGAATGCCGCAATGGAATTCTGGGCTGGAAAAGGAGCAAATATTGGAGACCTATTCTGTGCAACTCCAAAAGTCCTGAAACTCCACGGAATATCTTAAAAGAAATAAAGAAAAATCATCGCCAAAGATGAAGGCCAGGGGGCCCACACCCTGCTCACGAGGGTGGGGGGCGCGCCCCCTGGGGCGCGCCACCCTACCTCGTGGGCCCCCTGGTGGCTCTCCGATGCCCATCTTCTCCTAGGTGATGTCTTTCGATGAGAAAAAAATAATAAGCAACCTTTCGGGACGAGACTCCGCCGCCACGAGGCGGAACCTTGGCGGAACCAATCTAGGGCTCCGACAGAGCTGTTCTGCCGTGCACACTTCCCCCCGGGAGGGGGAAATCATCGCCATCATCATCACCAACGCTCCTCTCATCGGGAGAGGGCAATCTCCATCAACATCTTCACCAGCACCATCTCATCTCCAAACCCTAGTTCATCTCTTGTATCCAATTCTTGTCTCCAAGTTCGGGATTGGTGCTAGTAGGTTGCTAGTAGTGTTGATTACTCCTTGTAGTTGATGCTAGTTGGTTTATTTGGTGGAAGATCATATGTTCAGATCCTTTATGCATATTATTACCCCTCTTATTATGAACATGAATATGCTTTGTGAGTAGTTACGTTTGTTCATGAGGACAAGGGAGAAGTCTTGCTATTAGTAGTCATGTGAATTTGGTATTAGCTTCGATATTTTGATGAGATGTATGTTGTCTAGCCTCTAGTGGTGTTATGTAAACGTCGACTACATAACACTTCACCATTATTGGGCCTAGAGGAAGGCATTGGGAAGTAATAAGTAGATGATGGGTTGCTAGAGTGATGAAGCTTAAACCCTAGTTTATGCGTTGCTTCGTAAGGGCTGATTTGGATCCATATGTTTCATGCTATGGTTAGGTTTACCTTAATACTTTTGTTGTAGTTGCGGATGCTTGCAATAGAGGTTAATCATAAGTGGGATGCTTGTTCAAGTAAGAACAACACCCAAGCACCGTCCACCCACATGTCAAATTATCAAAGTACCGAACGCGAATCATATGAGCGTGATGAAAACAACTTGACGATATTCCCAAGTGTCCTCGGGGCGCTTTTCCTATTATAAGAGTTTGTCCAGGCTTGTCCTTTGCTACAAAAGGATTGGCCCACCTTGCTGCACTTTATTTACTCTTGTTACTTGTTGCTCGTTACAATTTATCTTATCACAAAACTATCTGTTACCACTTATTTCAGTACTTGCAGAGAATACCTTGACGAAAACCGCTTATCATTTCCTTCTGCTCCTCGTTGGGTTCGACACTCTTACTTATCGAAAGGACTATGATAGATCCCCTATACTTGTGGGTCATCAGCCATGAACCTGGATTTGACAAAGGACGAGAAGATTGCACGGCACGACAATCCCCGGCAAGCCAAACAGATAAGTTCACCTCTTGTCCATTAGTATTCTGTAAAGCTACAACTTTGCATGAGAAAACCTCGCCTCCCTCTTTGAAACTTAGGTGCTCCCATCCATGACTCAAACGCTACTTCGGTCAAGGTGGTTGCAGTGGCCTTTGGGAAAAAGGAGTTGGCGGGGGGCTGGCCCCTCTGTCTGTTCCTCGGCAGACATAGCTCTCCGACAGACAAAAGAGGGTGCCGACAGGATATCCTGCCGGGGTAGACTCGTTTATTCTATTAAAGAGGCACCTTGCCTCTGCATGGACATACACATGCACGAGTCCCCGACAAGATTCATCTTTTTCATTCATATGCTGCTACAAGTACAAGCGTTACAGAATACGAAGATGGACTCGAGAGATTATATTATTTGAATTAAAATTTGGCGATTGCCGACATATTTAAGATTGAGAAAACATAAAAACCCCTCTTTTCCTTTCTCTGCTCCTTCTCCCAGGATGCTTAAACCCGAGGGAAAGGAGAATAAAATAAGCAATTGGGGGAGGGCAGCAAGGAAGGGACCGGAGCTGCGCAAGGTGACGAGTAAGGCCCGTCACCCCTCCCCGAACAGAAAGAGGAGAGAAGGAAAAGGGTGGAGGGGCAGAGACGGTAGCGGCATCACCCACAACGGGTATATGCTGCTACCATCGCTCCAGCCAACCGGAAGGCGCACCTCTCATCGACAATGGCCCCAAGGCCCCCGGGAGGGGTAATGCTGGGATTACCAATGATCTCCAGCCCTGCCTCCTGGCCGAGCTTCAAGGAGACCAAGAGGTTCACCGTACCAAGGACCAGGCTCACCCCCGGGGCATCAGCACCAACATGAGGCAGCAATTGCCCCGAACAGAAGCCCGGGGGCTGACCCCGGGCCCTTCCCTTCAGCATTACCAGAAGAAGCAGAGAACCAGGAAAGAAGGAAGAGAGGGATGCAGAGGTGTATGACTTCGCCTTCCTTCGGCCCTACTTTTATAGGCCGGGCGGGGAAGGGCAGTTGCTCCATCAACAGGCAACCGCCGCCCTCCTCCGCCAATTCAAGATGAACGGACCCACTTCAAAATGCTCTTCCGCACCAGGCACCTCTGTTACCTACCCCGCGCTATGCATGCGGCATACGTGGCTAAGGATAAGAGCGCGCTGTGGGAAGATTAATTTGGCGGTTTCTACCCGCGTTAAATTCATTCACGGGCCATCACTGCCGGGGCCCCATCACTGTTGGCTTTACACCACGCGCGGGCGATTGGAAACCGCCCCCAAGATCAATACTAATGAAGCAGCAAAGGAAAACTTGAAGGGGCCAACCCCTTTAGCAGCCCTGAATGTGCACTTATTAGGCCCTACCCCGCCGACGCTCCGCAGCGCGATCGGGGCAGGCCTGGGGGCTTCTGTCGGTGCATCAGACCCCGGGTATGTTGCCCAACTGTGCACATGCACAAGATCAAGATTGGAACACTAGCTTAAGTCAAAGGTTGAAGAGCCAAGAGACTCAAAGAACCAACATGCAGCTCGGAGAGATCGAGATCGATCCAAAGGAACAGGATATCGACAAGAGAAGGGCCTCCCTCGCCGGGCAGGCGAGACCGGCAAGGGGCCAGGCCACCACCAGAAGCAAGCAACCAAGACTCCCCGGCAGCGCCTGCTGGGGATTGCGGGGCCTGAACCACCCTGCCAACCGCGCAAGTATGACCCACGTCGTTAATCAGTGCGGTGTCAAGCCGCAAAGTGATTAAGTGGCATCGTTTACTACATGGCAGCCATCTCCTACAGAAGAAACCCACAGGTGACACCTGTCTAGCGACGTGTCAAGAGAACGGGTGCAGAGCTGGCGACATAAGCCCGGCAGGCCTTGCCGGGCAGCTAGTGATGTGACACTAAGTGGTGCATTTAATGCACCTTGCCAGCCCGTAGAGTTAGGTATGATAGCACTGTTTTCTGCCATATCAGTGGGTAACTATTGTTTTGCCACTATGGTGACCCCTTAACATATAAAAGGAGGCCCATGGCAATCGTAGGAGGGGGTTAGAGGGTTGGAAACTTGACAAACCCGAGCCACCATACGCCTGTGGTCACCGTAGCCCTGAGGCAGGCCTTGCCTGGCAAGTGTACCATGCACCACCACGTTCATTTCCACCATCAATCCACCAAAGTAGGAGTAGGGTTTTACGCCTCGCGGCAGCCCGAACCTGGGTAAATTGCTTGTGTGCTCTCTGCCGTGCTGCCGTGTGCTGGTCTGCTCTTTGTGCAATGTGCGCGGCAGCCCGAACCTGGGTAAATTGCTTGTGTGCTCTCTGCCGTGCTGCCGCGTGCTGGTCTGCTCTTTGTGCAATGTGACGTCCCCTGCCGAACTAGCAAGGGGCCGCCCGGTCCCATAGGTGGCTGCGGATATTACGCGACAGTATGGATCGGTATCAAAGGAATGGGGCTATGTCTTTAGACTATACTGTAGAAATGCCAGAATAGAAGGGGAGACTTAGCCTATCAAAGACTAGCATCTTGCAGCGTCTTGCAGCATTAGAAGAGTGCAAATTAGCATATTATAAAGTAACAATTATATTGTAGTAATGCCCAGAGATCCTTCCTCGACTCAATACGAGAAAGTAATCCCAGAGCAATCATATCCATTTAATGTCTCCAGTATCTAGTTCTAGTTGTAATAGATGGGGATACAACTCCAAGCGTCCGTTACCGTCGACACGGCCATTCGAATAGATATACTTCCCTGCAAGGGTGCACCAACTTACCCAACACGCTCAATTAACTCTGTCGGCGTCCTGGGAACGGGGGTACCCAGACTTGCCTGCCTGCGGCCCACGGCGTGGCTCCTGGACGGCCCGGTACGACCCAACTTCAGCAGCAACAACTCAAGACCCTCGCGAGGCGGACGACACCAAGACCTCCCTGGGGGCGGCCTTACTAGGCTGGCTCCCGAGGAGCGGAGATATCTATGCAAGGTGCACCTCGCGAGGTTCACATGACGTGAGCCGTGACGACCAAGGCCAGGCGAGCGCCAGCTGGCGCAGTGTACCAGTTTCCTCTTTGGTGCCAAGGAGGCAAGCGCAGGCACGGAGTCCCGAGGAATCAGCTAAAGGTCAGTGCAACGAGACCAAGACCGCCAGGGCGGCATGATGGAGGTCATCACGGAGCCCACCGCGGCGTCACCACCAGAGCCTTTTGCAGGCGAAGACTGCTTTTGTTAGGATGGCTTGTACTAGTTGTCTCCCTTTGAATTTGGCCGTTGTGGGATCCCTTCCGGCCTACATTTGGGAAGAGGACCAAGGACACTATATATAGGACTTAGCCACCATCATATGAAAGGAGGGGAGAGAGGTCAATTCCACCCGAACCACATCACCAGCTCATCGAGCTCAAGAACACCTCACGTCCTGAGGCTGTTCATCCACTGTACTAGTTCATCCTCAGCCCCTCGAGGCAATCCACCACAAAGCTAGAGTAGGGTATTACATCGCAAGGTGGCCTGAACCAGGATAAATCCACTGCGTCTCTTGTTCTTTCGGGTCATGGAGCTAGGCTGTGGGATCGTTGAGCGGGCAGACTGGGAAGAGAGAGTCCTTCGTGCGCACCCCAAAGTTCAAACCCCTCAAGGGTCTGCAGAACCCCGAATCCGACATTTGGCGCGCCAGGTAGGGGTGCGCCGAAGCCTCTTTTCCGTCAGTTGACCCGCCGCCGCTCCGTTGCTTCCATGGCTGATGCTCGTCGAGCCCGTGCTGAGCGCCGAGCCGCTCTCACCACTCGCGTTGCCCAGACGGCGCCCGTTGGCGGGCCTCCTCATCATTCTCCATCACCCGCCGCCAATGCCGCCATCAGCCCGGCGGGGCAGGAGCAGCAAGCTTCATCGCTGCACCCTTCTGTGCGGCAAGACGGACGCACCGCCACCCCGTCACTGACTCCAGCCGGCACGTCGTCCCACGCTCGTCGTAGGCCCGCGGACGCGCAGGTTGCGCTGCTCATGGCGCGCGAGCTCCTACGCTACCGCCCCGTCGACGACCTCTACGAGGACTGGCTGGACTGCATCGCCGAGCTCGTCAGCACCGCTGGGGGATCTCCTGCACCGTCCCTCTCGCTACCTTGCCCGCCTCCTGCTGTGGGCGACGTAGCCCATCGAGCGCCTCTGCCACCTCCCCGTCAAGACGTCGCCCTCGCACCAAGGCGTGCGGCCCCACAATGCGACCCACCGCACAGGGCGCCCACACGCGAAGAAGAAAGCTGCCAGGAGGTCCAACGGCCACGAGAAGGTGCTCCAGCACTCCCTCCGCCACCGCGTCAAGACTGCGCGCCGCCTGCAGTGGTAGCGCGTGAGTACCAAGACTAGGTTCCGCCTCCACGAAGAGCTCCAGTGACCACCGCGGGCTGCCGAGCCTTCACTCCCGAGCTATGCAGCATCATCTGGTCGGGTAAGTTCAAGCCCGACCTACCCTCGAGCTACGATGACCACCACCAGGACAAGGGGGTTGGGGGCTTCTAGGAGCCGCACACCAATGCCTGCATCTTGGGCGGTGCTCAGGCCCCAGCCTCCCAGCGCATCTTCAAGCAGTTCGCTCGTAAGGTGAACGCGGCCCTCCCTAGGCTCGAGGCCACGCGCCCGCTCAGGTGGTCCAAGTGCACCATCACCTTCAGCTTGTCTGACCAGCTCAAGTGTGTGACGACTGCCGGCGCCCTCCCGATGGTCTGCTCGCCTCTCAGCAGCAATGTCCTTGTCACAAAGACCCTCATTGATGGCGGGGCAGGGCTCAATGTTCTTTCCATCGAGATGTTGCATTGCCTCCAAGTGCCATATGATCAGCTGCAGCCCACCAAGCCCTTCTCAGGAATGACCGATGGCTCCACCACTCCAATAGGGCAGATTCGCCTCCCTGTCACCTTCGGCCAACGCGACAACTTCTGCACCGAGCTCATCGACTTCGACGTCGCCCACATTCGCCTACCGTACAATGCCATCCTTGGGAATCCGGCCCTGGCCAAGTTCATGGCGGTGACCCATCATGGCTACAATGTCCTCAAGATGCCTGGGAACCGCGATGTCATCATGATCACCTGCGAGGAAAAGGATGCGGTGTGATCTCTTGAGCGCTCCTACCAGGCCGCGGCAGTCGAAGACCCAGACAACGAAGGCGCCACCTACCCTCCTGAGGCCGTCCCCAAGAAGAAGAAGCATCTGCTCCGCCAGTAGCCTCAGGAGAGTGGTGTCTCCAGCCGCACCACCTCAGGACCAGCGCCCATAGATGGGGCGCCTCCCTCCCTTGCATAGGAAGGCGCACCCGGCGCCCTCCTCAGGATGGGCTCGGGGGCTCTCTTCTGGAGGGTCTCTGACTTAGCCAACGTCATGAGGGAGGCACTCGGGCACCACATGGAGGCATGCTTCATCACACGCTTCCCTCACGAGGGCGTGATACGTCTCCAACGTATCTTTAAATTTTGATTGTTCCATGCTATTGTATTATCTGTTTTGGATGTTTATGGGCTTTATTAAACACTTTTATATTATTTTTGGGACTAACCAATTGACCCAGAGCCCAGTGCCAGTTCCTGTTTTTCCCTTGTTTCAGTGTTTCAAAGAAAAGGAATATCAAACGGAGTCGAAACGGAATGAAACCTTCTGGAGAAGTTACTTTTGGAAGGAAAGCAACCCGGGAGACTTGGAGTCCACGTCAAGGAAGCAACGAGGGAGTAACAAGGCAAGGGGTGGAGCCCACCCCCTTGGGCGCGCCCTCCACCCTCGTGGCTCCCCTGACGTATTTCTTCCGCCTATATATATCCATATACCCTAAAACGATCGGGGAATAGAATAGATCTGGAGTTCCGCCGCCGCAAGCCTCTGTAGCCACCAAAAACCTCTCGGGAGCCCGTTCCGGCACCCTGCCAGAGGGGGGAACCCTCACCGGTGGCCGTCTTCATCATCCCGGCGCTCTCCATGACGAGGAGGGAGTAGTTCACCCTCGGGGATGAGGGTATGTACCAGTAGCTATGTGTTTGATCTATCTCTCTCGTGTTCTTGATTTGCCACGATCTTGATGTATCGCGAGCTTTGCTATTATAGTTGGATCTTATGTTTCTTCTCCCCCTCTACTCTCTTGTAATGGATTGAGTTTTCCCTTTGAAGTTATCTTATCGGATTGAGTCTTTAATAATTTGAGAACACTTGATGTATGTCTTGCCGTGCGTATCTGTGGTGACAATGGGATATCACGTGATTGACTTGATGTATGTTTTGGTGATCAACTTGTGGGTTCCGCCCATGAACCTATGCATAGGGGTTGGCACACGTTTTCATCTTAATTCTCCGGTAGAAACTTTGGGGCACTCTTTGAGGTTCTATGTGTTGGTTGAATAGATGAATCTGAGATTGTGTGATGCATATCGTATAATCATACCCACGGATACTTGAGGTGACATTGGAGTATCTAGGTGACATTTGGGTTTTGGTTGATTTGTGTCTTAAGGTGTTATTCTAGTACGAACTCTAGGGCTGTTTGTGACACTTATAGGAATAGCCCAATGGATTTATTGGAAAGAATAACTTTGAGGTGGTTTCGTACCCTACCATAATCTCTTCGTTTTTTCTCCGCCATTAGTGACTTTGGAGTGACTCTTTGTTGCATGTTGAGGGATATTTATATGATCCAATTATGTTATTATTGTTGAGAGAACTTGCACTAATGAAAGTATGAACACTAGGCCTTGTTTCCTAGCATTGCAATACCGTTTACGCTCACTTTTATCGCTTGCTACCTTGCTGTTTTTATATTTTCAGATTACAAAAACCTATATCTACCATCCATATTGCACTTGTATCGCCATCTCTTCGCCGAACTAGTGCACCTATACAATTTACCATTGTATTGGGTGTGTTGGGGACACAAGAGACTCTTTGTTATTTGGTTGCAGGGTTGCTTGAGAGAGACCATCTTCATCCTACGCCTCCCACGGATTGATAAACCTTAGGTCATCCACTTGAGGGAAATTTGCTACTGTCCTACAAACCTCTGCACTTGGAGGCCCAACAACGTCTACAAGAAGAAGGTTGCGTAGTAGACATCAGGGCGCAAGGCACGAGCTACTAGGTGCTCAGGAGTTCATCACCAAGGCGACCGAGGAGATTCCAGAGGCAAGAGCCATGTGCGGCAACCGCCGCCCACCACCTGGCGCAGCTCCATGTCCGGGCGAGGACGACGAGCTGCGCGTCTGCGTCGACATCCCAGGGCTCAATAGGGCCGCATCCCAGGAACGCTTCTGGCCTTCGCGCATTGGTCAGTGTGAGGGTCCACCTCACAGTTATGTTCGCATGCCATTCGGTTTGTCGAACGCAACTGTTACCTTCCAACGTCGCCTACGGAGCGTCCTGGCGGCTCTGGAGGCCAGGTACCAGGCGGTCCTAGCAGAGATGGTGACGGTTCTTCGCGAGCCCCCCGGACCTCCAGAGCCTCCCGAGGTTGAGGACCCAGGTGGCTCGTGAGGAGCAACTTCCTCAGCACGCGTCTTCAGATGCTTCAACATCTCTCCAGCAACAATGCCAGGTTACGTTTTTTTGGTTCATTCTGTTGGGGGTGCCCCTCGGGCTGCATTATCCCCAGGTCGCGTGGGCCTGTCCCTGCGACATTTATCCTTTGCATCTTTAATTTACTCTATTTGTGGCGCCCCTCGGGCCGCATCATCCCCAGGCCGCATGGGTTCATCCCTGCGGCATGTATCGTTTAGCATTTATCTGAACTAGCGTTACCTCCTTCCCCAAGATGATTTATGATTATCGCCCGCTTGACTGTTACCCTTCGCGGCCTCCCGTGTTGCTGACCAGCCTCTTGCTCATCACGCAACGGGGGCTACACACGCTGGCACGACGCTTGTGCTCGGGTCCATCCCTGCAACGCTGACAAACCTGAGAGATCGAGCCTTGGCTCGCGGCCCGCCTCACGCACGTCAGCTCACCAGATCCTCAGTGCATTCATCTTCTTGCGGAAAGATCAGCGGCATGACAGCAAACACGATTATGAGCTATATTCACCTCTCGAACTAACCCACGGGAATCTCTCGAGCTTAGCTATGGGTGGCCCCGCCAGCTGCCCCCTTTTCACGCGATTCGCTTGCGCGTTAAAGGGGGGGCTCCTGAGCATCGCGCCTCAGGAGCTCCTACTGGCTCTCCAGCCCTCACCCCTGGCCTTGACCACGGCATCGCGACCTGGCATACCAGTGGCGGCTGAGCCTCGCTCGAGGGTCGGGACCGGAGGACGCAGAGCATTTAGATGATCAAGGAAGGGGGAAGCCGGCATGAGCCTTACCTAGTAACACCGCTGCTGAAGCGCAAATCGGGCGCTGCGCAGGGAATCACCTCAGGCTTGTTAAGATAAGTCACATATTCATGTTAGCGCGACGCCGTAGTTTGGAATTTTCGAATCTCGCAGCCTTGCTCCGGCAATGCCGCCTTGCTTTTCTGCCTTGCACGCCGAAGGGTACCTCTTGAGCATCACTCCTCGGGAGCTCTTACCGGACCTTGGGCCGCTCACCTCCTGGCCTTGACCACAGCGTCGCGACCTGGCATACCAGCGACGACTGAAGCTTGCCTGGGGACTAGGACCTGCTGGCGTAGAGCGCTAAGGTACCACAAGGATGAAAAGGGGGACAATGCCGAAGCAAGGTACACAACCACAACCTTATAGTAGGAATAATAAGCATTGGAGCAAAAGCGTTACAGGTTCTTTACACACCCCATGGGTTCGTCTCGATTCCTCGCAGGGAACAAAAGAACAAAAACCTCAAGGAGCCCTGACTACGGACGTGCTGCCGACGCCATCATCAACAATGGGCCATGAGAGGCCAACGCCAACCCCATACAGGTCATCGATGACAACGGGCGGATGCCGCTGCCGCGCTCCGGGAGCGGCGAGAGCTTGGTGGCGCGTAGCTGTCGTTGCTCGTCTCCGGAGACCCGCTAGGCTCGGGAGAGTCGCTGGACTCCCAAGATGATGTAGCACAATGACGATAGAGTATTTCCCTCAGTTATGAAACCAAGGTATCGAACCAGTAGGAGGACCAAGCAACATAACGTAAACATCACCTGCACACAACTAACAACACATCGCAACCCGGCGTGTTAAAGGGGTTGTCAATCCCTTTCGGGTAACGGCGCCAGAAATTGGCAAGCGGACGTGAGATAAATTGTAGTAGATTGAAATAATAGATAGCAAACAAATAAAGTGCAGCAAGGTATTTTTGTATTTTTTGGTTTAATAGATCTGAATAAAAATGCAAAGGAAAAGTAGATCGCAAGGCAAATATATGACAAATAAGACCCGGGGGCTGTAGGTTTCACTAGTGGCTTCTCTTGAGAAAAATAGCAAAAGGTAGGTAAACAAATTACTCTTGGGCAATTGATAGAACTTCAAATAATTATGACGATATCCGGGTAATGATCATTACATAGGCATCACGTCCAAGATTAGTAGACTGACTCCTGCCTACATTTACTACTATTACTCCACACATCGACCGCTATCCAGCATGCATCTAGTGTATTAAGTTCATGGAAAAACGGAGTAATGCAATAAGAACGATGACATGATGTAGACAATATCCCTTTATCTATATGGCGGTTGATATAGATCTCGTCTTTTTATCCTTAGTAGCAACGATACGAATGTGTCGTTTCCCCTTCTGTCACTGGGATCGAGCACCGTAAGATCGAACCCACTACCGGGCACCTCTTCCCATTGCAGGATAAATAGATCAAGTTGGCCGAACAAAACCCAAATATCGAAGAAGAAATACGAGGCTATAAGAGATCAAAGAAACTCAAATAACTTTCATGGATATAAAAAGATATGACTGATCATAAACTCAAAGTTCATCAGATCCCAACAAACACACCGCAAAAGAGTTACATCACATGGATCTCCAAGCGACCATTGTATTGAGAATCCAGCCAGAGAGAGAGGAAGCCATCTAGCTACTAACTACGGTCCCGAAGGTCTACAAAGGACTACTCACGCATCATCGGAGAGGCACCAATGGAAGTGGTGAACCCCTCTGTGATGGTGTCTAAATTGGATCTAGTGGTTCTGGACTCTGTGGCGGCTGGATGAATATTTCGACGCCTCGTTTAGGGTTTCTAGAATATTGGGGTATTTATAGAGCAAAGAGGCGGTCCGGAGGGCACCCGAGGTGGGTGATACGTCTCCAACGTATCTATAATTTTTGATTGTTTCATGCTATTATATTATCTGTTTTGGATGTTTAATGGGCTTTAATATGCTCTTTTATATTATTGTTGGGACTAACCTATTAACCGGAGGCCCAATGGCAGTTTCTGTTTTTTTGCCTATTTTAGAGTTTCACAGAAAAGGAATACCAAACGGAGTTCAAACGCAATGAAACCTTCACGATGATCTTTCTTGGACCGAAAGCAATCCAGAAGACTTGGAGTTGAAGTCTGGAACTCTATGAGGCGGCCACGAGGCAGGAGGGCACGCTCAGGCGGGTAGGCACGCCCCCACCCTCGTGGGCCCCTTGTAGCCCCACCGATGTACTTCTTTCACCTATATATACTCTTATACCCTAGATCGGTCCCAGAGAGCCACGAAACCACTTCTTACACCGCCGCAACCTTCTGTACCCGTGAGTTCCCATCTTGGGGCCTTTTCTGGTGATCTGCCGGAGGGGGAATCGATCACGGAGGGCTTCTACATCAACACCATTGCCTCTCCGATGAAGCGTGAGTAGTTTACCATAGAACTTTGGGTCCATAGTTATTAGCTAGATGGCTTATTCTCTCTCTTTGATTCTCAATACAAAGTTCTCCATGATGTTCTTGGAGATCTATTCGATATAGTACTCTTTTGCGGTGTGTTTGCCGAGATCCCATGAATTGTGGATTTATGAACAAGATTATTTATGAATATTATTTGGTTTTTCTCTGAACTCTTATATGCATGATTTTATATCTTTGCAAATCTCTTTGAATTATCGGTTTAGTTTGGCCTACTAGATTGATCTTTCTTGCAATGGGAGAAGTGCTTAGCTTTGGGTTCAATCTTGCGCTATCCTTTCCCAGTGACAGTAGGGGCAGCAAGGCATGTATTGTATTGTTGCCATCGAGAATAAAAAGATGAGCTTTATATCATATTGCTTGAGTTTATCCCTCTACACCATGTCATCTTGCTCAATGTGTTACTCTGTTCTTATGAACTTAATACTCTAGATGCATGCTGGATAGCGGTTGATGTGTGGAGTAATAGTAGTAGATGCAGAATCGTTTCGATCTACTTGAGACGGACGTGATGCCTATATTCATGATCATTGCCTTAGATATCTTCATAACTATGTGCTTTTCTATCAATTGCTCGGCAGTAATTTGTTCACCCACCGTAATACATGCTATCTTGAGAGAAGCCACTAGTGAAACCTATGGCCACCGGGTCTCTTTCTTATTATATTGCATCTCTTTTATTTACGTCGCATCTTGTTTACTATTTTGCAATCTTTACTTTCCAATCTATACAACAAAAGTACCAAAAATATTTACTTTACTATCTTTATTAGATCTCACTTTTGCGAGTGACCGTGAAGGGATTGACAACCCCTTTATCGCGTTGTTTGCAAGGTTCTTGATTGTTTGTGCAGGTGCTAGGTGACTTGTGCGTTATCTCCTACTGGATTGATTCCTTGGTTCTCAAAACTGAGGGAAATACTTAAACTACTTTGTTGCATCACCCTTTCCTCTTCAAGGGAAAACCAACACATGCTCAAGAGGTAGCAAGAAGGATTTCTGGTGCCATTGCCGGGGAGATCTACGCCAAGTCAAGACATACCAAGTACCCATCATAAACTCTTCTCCCTCGCATTAAATTATTTGCCATTCGCCTCTCGTTTTCCTCTTCCCCACTTGTAAAACGACTTTTGAAAACCTTTGCCTTTTCTTCGCCCTTTTTTGTTCGTCTCTTTTCGCTTGCTTCTTGTGTGCTTGTGTGTTGGATTGATTTTTTATCACGATGGCTCAAGATAATACTAAATTGTGTGACTTTTCCAATACCAACAACAATTATTTTATTAGCACTCCGATTGCTCCTACTATCGATGCTGAATCTTGTGAAATTAATACAGCTTTGTTGAATCTTGTTATGAAAGATCAATTTTCCGGCCTTCCTAGTGAAGATGCCGCAACCCATCTAAACAACTTCGTTGACTTGTGTGATATGCAAAAGAAGAAAGATGTGGATAATGATATCGTTAAATTGAAGCTATTTCCGTTTTCGCTTAGAGATCGTGCTAAAACTTGGTTCTCTTCTTTGCCTAAAAATAGTATTGATTCATGGAATAAGTGCAAAGATGCTTTTATCTCTAAGTATTTTCTTCCCGCTAAGATCATCTCTCTTAGGAACGACATTATGAATTTTGAGCAACTTGATCATGAGCATGTTGCATAAGCTTGGGAGAGGATGAAATTAATGATACTTAATTGCCCTACACATGGTTTGAATTTGTGGACGATTATACAATTTTTTTATGCCGGATTGTATTTTGCTTCTATAAATCTTTTAGATTCTGCCGCGTGAGGCACTTTTATGGAAATTACTTTAGGAGGAGCTACTAAACTCCTAGACAATATTATGGTTAATTATTCTCAATGGCACACCGAAAGATCCACTAGTAAAAAAGTTTGTGCGATTGAAGAGATTAATGTTTTGAGTGGAAAGATGGATGAACTTATGAAATTGTTTGCTAATAAAAGTGTTTCTTCTGATCCTAATGATATGCCTTTGTCCACTTTGATTGAGAATAATAATGAATCTATGGATGTGAATTTTATTGGTAGGAACAATTTTGGTAACAACGCGTATAGAGGAAACTTTAATTCTAGGCCGTTTCCTAATAATTCCTCTAATAATTATGGTAATTCCTACAACAACTCTTATGGAAATTTTAATAAGATGCCCTCTGATTTGAGATTAGTGTTAAAGAATTTATGAGTTCGCAAAAGAATTTCAATGCTTTGGTTGAACAAAAATTTCTTAAGATTGATGAATTGGCTAGGAACGTGGATAGAATTTCTCTTGATGTTGATTCTTTGAAACTTAGATCTATTCCAGCTAAGCATGACATCAATGAGTCTCTCAAAGCCATGAGAATTTCCATTGATGAGTGCAAATAAATAACCGCTAGGATGCGTGCTAAAAAAGATTGCTTTGTGAAAGCGTGTTCTTCTATTTTTCATGATAATAATGATGAAGATCTAAAAGTGATTGATGTGACTCCTATTAAATCTTCGTTTTCCAATATGAATCTTGATAAAGATGGGATTGGAGATGAGTAAACTTTATTTAAAAGGCGTCTCAATGATTTGGAGGTTTTAGATCTTGATGAAAAATTTAATAAAAGTGGGATTGAAGAGGTCAAAACTTTACATAGCAATGAACTCCCTATTTTGGATTTCAAGGAATTTAATTATGATAATTGCTCTTTTATAGATTGTATTTCCTTGTTGCAATCCATGTTAAATTCTCCTCATGCTCATAATCAAAATAGAGCTTTTACTAAACATATCGTTGATGCTTTAATGCAATCCTATGAAGAAAAGCTTGAACTAGAAGTTTCTATCCCTAAAAAATTTATGATGAGTGGGAACCTACTATTAAAATTAATATTAAATATTATGAATGCTATGCTTTATGTGATTTGGGTGCTAGTGTTTCCATGATTCCAAAAACTTTGTGTGATGTGCTAGGTATCCGTGGATTTGATGATTGTTCTTTAAATTTGCATCTTGCGGATTCCACCATTAAGAAACCTATGGGAAGGATTAATGATGTTCTTATTGTTGCAAATAGGAATTATGTGCCCGTAGATTTCATTTTTCTTGATATATATTGCAATCCTACATGTCCTATTATTCTTGGTAGACCTTTCCATAGAACGATTGGTGCAATTATTGACATGAAAGAAGGAATATTGTATTCCAATTTCCGTTAAGGAAAGGCATGGAACACTTTCCTAGGAATAAAATTAAATTTCCTTATGAACATATTATGAGAGCCACTTATGGATTGCATGCCAAAGATGGCAATACCTAGATCTATTCTCGCTTCTATGCCTAGCTAGGGGTGTTAAATGATAGCGCTTGTTGGGAGGCAACCCAATTTTATTTTTGTTCTTTGATTTTTGTTCCTAATAAATAATTCATCTAGCCTCTTTTTAGATGTGGTTTTATATTTTAATTAGTTTTTTTTGCCAAGTAGAACCTTTGGGAAGACTTGGGTGAAGCCTTTGCGATCTTGCTGTAAAAAAAGGAACTTTTGCGCTCACGAGATTAGCTGCCATTTTACTGGTGAGTGATTTTAGGTTGATTCTTTTTGCAGATGATTAATATACGAATTCCTCACGTCCATCAATTTATTTCCGAATTTTTGGTGTTCCAGAAGTATTCGGTCAAATCGGATTGCTACAGATTGTTCTGTTTTTGACAGATTCTGTTTTTCATGTGTTGTTTGCTTATTTTGATGAATCTATGAGTAGTATCGTTGGGTATGAACCATAGAGAAGTTGGAATATAGTAGGTTTAACACCAATATAAATAAATAATGAGTTCATTACAGTAACTTAAAATGGTGGTTTATTTTTTTATACTAACAGAGCTCATGAGATTTTCTGTTGAAGTTTTGTGTTGTGAAGTTTTCAAGTTTTTGGGTAAAGATTTGATGGATTTTGGAATAAGGAGTGGAAAGAGCCTAAGCCTGGGGATGCCAAAGGAACCCCAAGGTAAAATTCAAGGACAACCAAAATCCTATGCTTGGGGATGCCCCGGAAGGCATCCCTCTTTCGTATTCATCTATCGGTAACTTTACTTGAGGCTATATTTTATTCACCACATGATATGTGTTTTGCTTGGAGCGTCTTGTATGATTTGAGTTTTCGCTTTTTAGTTTACCACAATAATCCTTGCTGTAAACGCCTTTTGGGAGAGACACGCATGAATCAGAATTTATTAGAATACTCTATGTGCTTCACTTATATCTTTTGAGCTAGATAATTTTGCTCTAGAGCTTCACTTATATCCTTTTAGAGCACGGTGATGGTTTTATTTTATAGAAATTATTTATCTCTCATGCTTCACTTATATTATTTTGAGAGTCTTTTAGAACAGCATGGTAATTTGCTTTGGCTATAAAATTAGTCCTAATATGATGGGCATCCAAGATGGGTATAATAAGAACTTTCATATAAAGTGTATTGAATACTATGAGAAGTTTGATTCCCTATGATTGTTTTGAGATATGAAGATGGTGATATTAGAGTCATGCTAGTTGACTAGTTGTGAATTTGAGAGATACTTGTGTTAAAGTTTGCGATTCCCGTAGCATGCACGTATGGTGAACCATTATGGGATGAAGTCGGAGCATGATTTATTTTTTGATTGTCTTCCTTATGAGTGGTGTTCGGGGACGAGCGATGGTCTTTTCCTACCAATCTATCCCCCTAGGAGCATGCGCATAATACTTCATTTCAATAACTAATAGATTTTTGCAATAAGTATGTGAGTTCTTTATGACTAATGTTGAGTCCATGGATTATACGCACTCTAGCCCTTCCATCGTTGCTAGCCTCTCTAGTACCGCGCAACTTTAACCAGTACCATAAACCCACCATTTACCTTCCTCAAAACAGCCACCATACCTACCTATAATGGCATTCCCATAGCCATTCCGAGATATATTGCATGCAACTTTCCACCATTCTGTTTATTATGACACGCTTCATCATTGTCATATTGCTTTTCATGATCATGTAGTTGACATCGTATTTGTGGCAAAGCCACCTTCATAAATTTTTCATACATGTCACTCTTGATTCATTGCACATCCCGGTACACCACTGGAGGCATTCACATAGAGTCATATTTTTTTCTAAGTACTGAGTTGTAATTCTTGAGTTGTAAGTAAATAAAAGTGTGATGATCTTCATTATTAGAGCATTGTCCCAGTGTGGAAAGGATGATGGAGACTATGATTCCCCCACGAGTCGGGATGAGACTCCGGACGAAAAATGAAAAAAGAGAAAAAAAGAGGCCATATAAAAAGGAGAAAGGCCCAAAAAATAATAATAAAATAATAATAAAATGAGAGAAAAAGAGAGAAGGGGCAATGCTACTATCCTTTTTTCCACACTTGTGCTTCAAAGTAGCACCATGATCTTCATGATAGAGAGTCTCATATGTTGTCACTTTCACATACTAGTGGGAATCTTTAATTATAGAACTTGGCTTGTATATTCCAATGATGGGCTTCCTCAAAATGCCCTAGGTCCTCGTGAGCAAGCGAGTTGGATGCACACCCACTCAGTTTCTTTTTGGGCCTTCATACACTTGTAGCTCTAGTGCATCCGATGCATGGCAATCCCTGCTCACTCACATTGATATCTATTTATGGGCATCTCCATAGCCTGTTGATACGCCTAGTTGATGTGAGACTATCTTCTCTTTTTTGTCTTCTCCACAACCACCATTCTATTCCACATGTAGTGCTATGTCCATGGCTCACGCTCATGTATTGTGTGAAGATTGAAAAAATTTGAGAACAACAAAAGTATAAAACAATTGCTTGGCTTGTCATCGGGGTTGTGCATGATTTAAATACTTTGTGTGATGAAGATAGAGCATAGCCAGACTATATGATTTTGTAGGGATAGCTTTCTTTGGCCATGTTATTTTGAGAAGACATGATTGCTTTATTAGTATGCTTGAAGTATTATTATTTTTATGTCAATATTAAACTTTTGTTTTGAATCTTTCGGATCTGAACATTCATGCCACAATAAAGAAAATTACATTGATAATTATGATAGGTAGCATTCCACATCGAAAATTCTTTTTTTATCATTTACCTACTCGAGGACGAGCAAGAATTGAGCTTGGGGATGCTTGATATGTCTCCAACGTATCTATAATTTTTGATTGTTCCATGCTATTAAACTATCTGTTTTGGATGTTTAATGGGCTTTAATATGCTCTTTTATATTATTTTGGGACTAACCTATTAGCGGAGGCCTAGTGCCAGTTTCTGTTTTTTTTGCCTATTTTAGAGTTTCGCAGAAAAGGAATACCAAACAGAATGAAACCTTCGTGATGATCTTTCTTGGACCCAAAGCAATCCATAAGACATGGAATTGAAGTTTGGAACTTTACGAGGCGGCCACGATGCAGGAGGGTGCGCCCAGGGGGGTAGGCGCGCCTCCCACCCTCATGGGCCCCTCATAGCTCCACCGACGTACTTCTTTCACCTATATATACTCTTATACCCTAGATCGATCCCAGAGAGACACAAAACCACTTTTCCACCGCCGCAACCTTCTGTACCCATGAGATCCCATCTTGGGGCCTTTTCTGGCGATCTGCCGGAGGGGGAATCGATCACGGAGGGCTTCTATCATCAACACCATTGCCTCTCCGATGAAGCGTGAGTAGTTTACCACAGACCTTCGGGTCCATAGTTATTAGCTAGATGGCTTCTTCTCTCTCTTTGATTCTCAATACAAAGTTCTCCTCGATGTTCTTGGAGATCTATTCGATGTAATACTCTTTTGTGGTGTGTTTGCCGAGATCCGATGAATTATGGATTTATGAACAAGATTATCTATGAATATTATTTGGTTCTTCTCTGAACTCTTATATGCATGATTTGATATCTTTGCAAGTCTCTTCCAATTATCGGTTTAGTTTGGCCTACTAGATTGATCTTTCTCGCAATGCGAGAAGTGCTTAGATTTGGGTTCAATCTTACGGTGTCCTTTCCCAGTGACTGTAGGGGCAACAAGGCATGTATTGTATTGTTGCCATCGAGGATAAAAAGATGGGGTTTATATCATATTGCTTGAGTTTATCCCTCTACATCATGTCATCTTGCTTAATGCTTTACTCTGTTCTTATGAACTTAATACTCTAGATGCATGCTGGATAGCGGTCGATGTGTGGAGTAATAGTAGTAGATGTAGAATCGTTTCAATCTACTTGACACGGACATGATGCCTATATTCATGATCATTGCCTTAGATATCTTCATAACTATGCACTTTTCTATCAATTGCTCGCGACAGTAATTTGTTCACCCACCGTAATACATGTTATCTTGAGAGAAGCCACTAGTGAAACCTATGGCCACCGGGTCTCTTTCTTATTAGATTGCATCTCTTTTATTTACGTCGCATCTCGTTTACTATTTTTCAATCTTTACTTTCCAATCTATACAACAAAAATACCAAAAATATTTACTTTACTATCTTTATTAGATCTCACTTTTGCAAGTGACCGTGAAGGGATTGACAACCCCTTTATCGCGTTGGTTGCAAGGTTCTTGATTGTTTGTGCAGGTACTAGGTGACTTGTGCGTTGTATCCTACTAGATTGATACCTTGGTTCTCAAAACTGAGGGAAATACTTATGCTACTTTGCTGCATCACCCTTTCCTCTTCAAGGGAAAACCAACGCACGCTCAAGAGGTAGCAGTGGGCATAACCCACCAGGGTGCGCCTGGGCCTCCTGGCGCGCCCTGGTGGGTTGTGCCCCCCTCGGGGCACCCCCCAGGTGCAACCAGGGCCCATTGCCATTCTTCTCGCCCATAAAAATCATCGTGAAGTTTCGTGGCATTTGGACTTTGCTTGATATTAGTTTCCTGCGATGTAAAAAACATGAAAAAATAGCAACTGGCACTTGGCACTATGTCAATAGGTTAGTACCAAAAAATGACTATAAAATGATTATAAAACATCCAAGATTGATAATAATATAGCATGGACCAAACAAAAATTATAGATACGTTGGAGACGTATCAGCATCCCCAAGCTTAACTCCTACTCGTCCTCGAGTAGGTAAGTGATAAAAACAGAATTTTTGATGTGGTGTGCTTTTCATCAAGTCATAACATATTTTTTTATTCATAGCATGGACACTTGGACTTTTAGTTGTTCAAAGCAATAGTCTAGTTTTGACATAACAATTTAGATACTCAAGCATATCAACATGCAACCATGCCTTTCAAAATATCGATGCTAAAATAAGTTATCCCTAGCCCATCATGCTCAAACATTGATCCATTCATGAAACACACTCGAATATTAACTACACCCAATACTTGAGCACGATCATATTGCCTCCTAGTTGGTGCTTTTTATGAGAGAAGATGGAGACTCAAATTTTAAAATAAAAATTGCATAAAGTAAAAGAAAGGCCCTTCACAGAGGGAAGTAGGGATTTGTAGAGTGTGCCAGAGCTCAAAGCAAAAAAAAGAGATAAAAACATTTTGGGAGGTGTATCCATCCCACCAACGAAAACGGCTCAGAGCTACGAACACTTTCCATGCTAGATATTCCATAGGCGGTTCCCAAACAAAAAATAAAGTTTATTCCTTTTTCCACCGTTCTTTCACTTTCCATGGCTAGCCGTATCCACGGGTGCCCTCCATACAAACACTTTCCAAGGAATTTATTATTTGACAACATAAAGTAAATTCATTTTTTTGCATTTCGGGACTGGGCATCCCTAAGTCCTTTGCCTTACTCTCATGCAATGACAAGTGAATAAACACTCATCTTGAGAATAACACATCTAGCATGGAAAATATTAGCCACCTGTTACCATTCGTCGACCGAAACAAACACACAAAAGAGAAGTTTATTTTTTAAAATTAGAGATGGCACATGCAAATTTTCTTAGAACGGCAAAAGAATACCGCATATAGGTAGATATAGTGGACTCATGTGGCAAAACTGGTTAAACGGATTTTGGATGAACAAGTAGAGGTCATACTTAGTGCAAAATGAAGGCTAGCAAAAGATTGGGAAGCGACCAACCAAGAAACGAATAATCTCATAGGCAAGCATTAAGCATAATTAACACCGAATAATGCACCACAAGTAGGATATAATTTTCATTGCATGATTATTGACTTTCGTGCATGCATAGGGAATCACAAACCTTAACACCAATATTCTTACTAGAGCACAATTACTCATCAACATAACTCACCTATCATATCATCATATCTCAAAACTATTACTAAGAACCAAGTTTATTTTGTCCAATGATCTTCATGACATTTTTATTTCTTTTATCCTTCTTGGATATCTATCACTTTGGAACTAATTTTCATGTATCGCTTTTCATAAGCTCAAACAAATATAAGTGAAGATCATGAGCATAACAAATTTTCTTTCTCTCAAAATTATTTAAGTGAAGCAAGTGAGAATTTCTTCAAAATTTTATTAACTCTCAAATAAATCTAAGTGAAGCAAGAGGTCATTTCTTCAAAAATAACAAAGCACACCGTGCTCAAAAAGATATAAGTGAAGCACTAGAGCAAGTCCTAGCTCATAAAAGATTTAAGTGAAGCATAGAGAGCAATTCTAGCAAGTCATGGTATAATTTTGGCTCTGTCAAAAAGGTGTGTCCAGCAAGGATTGATGACTTAAAACACAAAATAAAACAAGAAAAGGCACATATCACACAAGACGCTCCAAGCAAAACACATATCATGTGACGAATAAAAATATAGCCTCGAGTAAAATACCCATAGTTGTTGGAAGAAACCGGGGATGCCACTTGGGGGCATCCCCAAGCTTAGTTGGTTGCTCATTCTTGGATAATAGCTTGGGATTCTGGGGCATCCCCAAGCTTAGGCTCTTACATCCTTCCTTCATCCATCGTAAGATAACCCAAAACTTGAAAACTTCAATCACACAAAACTCAACAAAACCTTGGTGAGATCCGTTAGTGTAAGTAAATAAATCACTACTATAAGTGCTGTATCGAACCAATTCATATTTTGTTTTTGTATTATATCTACTGTATTCCAACTTTTCTATGGCAAAAACTCATCAAATAAAACCATAGAGCCATCAAAATAAGCACACAACACAAAGAAAACAGAATCTGTCAAAACATAACAGTCTGTAGCAATCTGATTTAAACAAATACTTATGAAACACCACAATTTCTACCAAAATAGGACGACCAGGGAAATTTGTATATTAATCTTCTACAAAAAGAATCAGGGAAAAATCTCTTTCTGAATAAAAATGAGAATTAATTTCGTAATCACAAAGTTTCTGCCTTTTTCTGCAAGATCAAACATCTATCACCCAAGAAGATCCTATTGGTTCTACTTGGCACAAACACTAATTAAGACATAAAAAACACAATCATAACAGTAGAATAATTGTGCTAACACTCAAGAACAGAAAGCAAAAGCAAAAATAAATTTTATTCATTGGGTTGCCTCCCAACAAGCGCTATTGTTTTACACCCTTAGCTAGGCATAATATTTCAGCGATGCTCACACCAAAGATAATAATGAAGCACAAAGAGAGTATCATGAAACATGTGACAAACACATTTAAGTCTAACATACTTCCTATGCATAGGAATTTTATAGGAAAACAAATTATCAAGACAGGAAACATCTAGCATATGCAAAGGAGAGGAATAAAACATTGACAATTCACAACACAACGAGAGGAAATTTAATAACATGAAAATTTCTACAACCATATTTTCCTCTCTCATAATAATTATATGTAGGATCATAATCAAATTCAATAATATAAATATCATATAAAATTTTCTCTTTATGATCCACATGCATGCAGAGTTGTCACTCTTCCAAAATAGTGGGATTATCATCAAATAAAGTCATGACCTCTCCAAACCCACTTTCAATATTATCGCAAACATATTCATCATGAGGCTTAAATAAACTTTCAAGATCATAAGAATCATTATCACCCCAATCATGATCATTGCAACAAGTAGTGGAGATAGCAAAATTAGCATCCCCAAGCTTGGGGTTTTGCATATTATTAGCACAACTGACATTAATAAAACTTATAGTAAAATCATTGCAATCATGCCTTTCATTCAAATAGCTATCATGAATCACCTCATAGATTTCTTCATCACAATTTTCAGATTCACGATTCTCAAGCAAAACTTCATAAGGATAATCTAGTTCAATCAGCTCACTAGAAATTGGTTCATCATGATTGGATCTTTTAAAAATATTAGCAAGTGGATGGGGATCCATATCAATAGATTTTTAGCAAGCGAAGATGCAAGCAAATCGAAGGCACATGGCAACACAAGCAAACATGAGATCCGACGAGAAAAAGGTGAATGAAAAAGAGGGCAAATAAAACGGCAAATTTTTTTTAAGTGGGGGAGAGGAAAATGAGAGGCAAATGGCAAATAATCTAAATTGCGAGGAGATGAGATTTGTGATTAGGAACCTGGTTAGGATGAAGATCCTCCTCGGCAACGGCGCCATAAATTCTCCTTGATGGTAGCTAGAACTACGTCGATATTTCCCTGGAGAGGGAGGGATGAAGTAGCACAACGACGGTAGAGTATTTCCCTCAGTTATGAAACCAAGGTATGGAACCAGTAGGAGGACCAAGCAACACAACGTAAACATCACCTGCACACAAATGACAACACCTCACAACCTGACATGTTAAAGGGGTTGTCAATCCCTTTCGGGTAATAACGGCGCCAGAAATTGGCAAGCGGACGTGAGATAAATTGTAGTAGAATAAAATAATAGATAGTAAATAAATATAGTGCAGCAAAGTATTTTTGTATTTTTTGGTTTAATAGATCTAAATAAAAATGCAAAGGAAAAGTAGATCCCAAGGCAAATATATGAGAAATAAGACCCGGGGGCCGTAGGTTTCACTAGTGGTTTCTCTCGAGAAAAATAGCAAACGGTGGGTAAACAAATTACTCTTGGGCAATTGATAGAACTTCAAATAATTATGATGACATCCAGGCAATGATCATTACATAGGCATCACGTCCAAGATTAGTAGACCGACTCTTGCCAGCATCTACTACTATTACTCCACACATCGATCGCTATCTAGCATGCATCTAGTGTATTAAGTTCATGGAAAAACGGAGTAATGCCATAAGAAAGATGACATGATGTAGACAAGATCCGTTTATCTATATGGCGGTAGATATAGATATTGTCTTGTTATCCTTAGTAGCAACGATACGTACGTGTCGTTTCCCCTTCTGTCACTGGGATCGAGCACAGTAAGATCGAACCCACTACCGGGCACCTCTTCCCATTGCAAGATAAATAAATCAAGTTGGCCAAACAAAACCCAAATATCGGAGAAGAAATACGAGGCTATAAGAGATCAAAGAAACTCAAATAACTTTCATGGATATAAAAAGATATGACTGATCATAAACTCAAAGTTCATCAGATCCCAACAAACACGCCGCAAAAGAGTTACATCATATGGATCTACAAGACACCATCGTATTGAGAATCCAGCGAGAGAGAGAGAAGAAGCCATCTAGCTACTAACTACGGACCCGAAGGTCTACAAAGGACTACTCACACATCATTGGAGAGGCACCAATGGAAGTGGTGAACCCCTCCATGATGGTGTCTAGATTGGATCTGGTGGTTCTGGACTCTACGCCGGCTGGATGAATATTTTGACGTCTCTTCCAGGGTTTCTGGAATATTGGGGTATTTATAGACCAAAAAAAATAGGCGGTCTGGGGGGCACCTGAGGTGGGCACAACCCACCAGGGCGCGTTTGGGCCTCTGGCGCACCCTTGTGGGTTGTGCCCCTCTCGGGGCACCCCCCAGGTGCAACCAGGGCCCATTGCCTTTCTTCTGGCCCATAAACAATCATCGTGAAGTTTCGTGGCATTTGGACTTCGTTTGATATTGATTTCCTGTGATGTAAAAGACATGGAAAAAACAGCAACTGGCACTTGGCACTATGTCAATAGGTTAGTACCAAAAAATGAGATAAAATGACTATAAAATGATTATAAAACATATAAGATTGATAATAAAACAGCATGGAACAAACAAAAATTACAGATACGTTGGAGACGTACCACCCCATCCTCGGGTCATGAAGATCTTGCCTTGGGGAACGACCTTGACCTCCGCCCCCGTGGCCAGACTACAGCACCCGGCGTGTTGCAGCCACAACTCGAGTGGCCCCCTCGGCGGCATTTCCTCAGCGAAGAACCGCGGGAGCTGGATCAACGTGCGCGGTGGCATAGCTGCCCACACCACGAACTCACGCAAGGAGCTCTCGGCGTGGGTTCGTAGGCCAACGGCTCGTGCTACCTCAGCCTGGCCACTGCGGCCGTGGCTTGTGCGGCGAGGGATGCTCCCGCCTTCTCCGGAGCCTTGCACTTGGGCATACAGAGGGAGCGGGAAGCCAAGCGGAGGCCGCTCATACCAAGGCCGCGTCACCTCCAGCCTCACGCCAACGTCGCGGGAACGGGTGAACCTCTTCTTCGGCGGAAGTGGCCCCTGCTCCTCGCGAGGGGTTTTCCCCTTCTCGGTGGTAGAGAACCTCCTAATCGGTGCCATGAGTATCGCGGCAAGACGGCAAGGCGAGGAGAAAGAAGAAGGAGCAGGCGGCGAGAAGACAAAGATGAGCGAGGGGGCTCTGCCCCTCCCCTCATTTATAGCCAGAAGGAGGCCAACCACCGGCCTCCACGATCGCACGTAATGATGGCTTTCATCTGCATGCAGCAGAGTCTCGTGCCAAGGCAGCATGGGGAAGCGGAGGTGCCCAGGTCCCATCAATAGCCACGCGTCGACCGAGGCCACAGGCGGTTAGGGCCCACGGTGCTCCGCACTTGCCCTTTGGCTTTTCCTCGAAGCCAAGTTCGAGCGCGCCTTGGGCCTTGGGGCCACTATCGGCGTCCTAGGAACGTGGGTACCTAGACTTGCCTGCCTGCAGCCCACGGCGTGGCTCCTGGATGGCCCAGCTCCAGCAACAACAACTCAAGACCCTCGCGAGGGGCCAAGCCTCGCGAGTTGGACGACACCAAGAACTCCCTGGGGGCATCCTCACTAGGCTCGCTCCCGAGGAGCAGAGATATCTACGCAAGGTGCACCTCGCGAGGTTCACATGACGTGAGCCGTGACGACCAAGGCCAGTCGGGCGCCAGCGGGCGCAATGTACCATTTTCCTCTTTGGTGCCAAGGAGGCAAGCGCAGGCGCGGAGTCCTGAGGAATCAGCTAAAGTTTCCATATTAGTACAACAAGACCAAGACCGCCAGGACGGCAGGACGGAGGTCATCGCGGAGCCCACCACGGTGTAACCACCAGAGCCTTTTGCAGGCGAAGACTGCTTTTGTCAGGATGGCTTGTACTAGTTGCCTCCCTTTGAATTTGGCAGTTGTGGGATCCCTTCCCGCCTAAGTTTGGGAAGAGGACCAAGGCCACTATATATAGGACTTAGCCACCATCATAGGAAAGGAGGGGAGAGAGTTCAATTCCACCCGAACCACATCACCAGCTCATCGAGCTCAAGAACACCTCACCTCCTGAGGCTGTTCATCCAATGTACTAGTTCAACCCCAGCCCCTCGAGGCAATCCACCACAAAGCTGGAGTAGGGTATTACACCGCAAGGTGGCTCGAACCAGGATAAATCCTCTGTGTCTCTTGTTCTTTGGGTACGTGGAGCTAGGCTGTGGGATCGTTGAGCGGGCAGACTGGGAAGAGAGAGTTCTTCGTGCACACACTAGAGTTCGAACCTCTCAAGGGTCCGCGAAACCCTGAATCTGACAAACTCTGGCCGGACACACTTCCGGGTCATGTCCAGCCTCGGCTGATCGACACACCGTAGTCCAACCTAGGGTCAACATTGATGCCAACACGCCAGTCTACATCCTAAGCGCTCGGGGGTCTTGGGACCATAGCCCTTTGCACTCCTGTGCATTGCGTATGCGGCCTAGAGCAGACCCACCGCCTTATAAAAGTGCAGGCGGTTACCGTCCAACCGGGCGCGCGCCGGTCAACCCAGACTTCTGAGAGCTTTCGGAAGAACTATACGACTCCGAGTGCCCATACCTATTCCCGCATGGTGGTTAGTGCGAAAAGGCCAGAGGCCTACTCAAATCACATATCCAAACCCTTAGTGTCTTGGGAGCACGAGGAGATGATCAGTGATCCCATCGCCCCATCTCGAGGACTTACGGCAAGGGTCAGGCCCATCCCTCTCTAGGGCGGTCTGCCTGCCCGGTAGTGCCTCATAATTATCTCGCGGGTACCCTCACGGCTAGTCCCGGCTTCAGTAACTCTTGCGGGTACCCCTCGGGGCCGACCCGACTTCAATAAGAAGTTGAGTTAAAGTCAACGTATCCGTGTGTCCATATCATCAAGGGGAAAATCTGAGGAATCACATTCGATGGATTTCCACTCGATGTAACCGTCAAGGTGAACTTGGAGGAATCACCCTCAATAGGTTCACACTTGAGGGGCAGCATGACAGAGGCATCATCAGAGCTAGTGAAAGAGGAATCACCCTCGGTATCCTACAACCGACTAGCTACACTATAGTGGTATCATCGGGGGTGAGGTAGGAGGTATCACCCTCGGCACTCGATAGTAGCTCTGCAGAGTCGTACAACTAAGGGGTGTGCATGGTGATGTGTCGGTCTCCGTAAATGGATCACGTTGATCGAGTCACCGGTAACAAAGCAAGGCAACATGGACAAGGATGAGGGTCACTGATGGATTACTAACCAACCAATACTAAGCATATAGGATAACATGTAAGGTAACAATAGTAGGTTACAAAAGCAGGCTATGCATTAGAATAGGAACTATCGAACAATAGTAGCAAATCTAATGCAAGCACGAGAGAGAAAGAATGGGCGATATTGGAATGATCAAAGGTGTTTTGCTTGCCTGGAAGCTCTGCTGAAAGATGCTGGTCGTCAGGAGTGTACTCGTACTCGGAAGAAGCGTCCGTCTCGGGGTCTACCGGAGAGAAGAGGGGGAAGAAACAGTGAATACAAAGCAAACAAATGTAGCACAACACATGACATGGCAATATGTTGTGCTAGGGTGACCTAGTGTAGTGCTACGCATTATATACGGAGCGGGAAAATATCTGTGGATATTTTCCCGGCTTTAGGCAGTTATTGGATAGACGAACCGGAGGGGAAGGTTCCATGTTTGCAGTGTTAGAGGCATGTGACATGTATGTGGAGGACATAAACGGACTCGTGTTATTTTTCTGATCATTTTTCGTATATAAATTATTTTCATAGGAGTTACGGTTATTTTTCTATGATTTTTCAAAGTTTTAAACATTTTCTGGAATTACTTTAATTCGAAAATATAATAACTATAATTGCTATGGGTACACAGAGAGTGTACCCAGGAACGTGCATATGTGGCTGACAGTGGGACCCTGTTGACTGCCTAGTTAGTAGTCAACTATGGACTTGGACTAGTCAAAGGGACCGGAGTGGCCCACTAGTCAGTGACTGTGCTAATTTAATGGTGAAATAGTTTAAGCTAAATAGAGTAATTAGAAGGTGGGGCCAGGATGTTAGTGCCACAGAGTAACTAGTTTTAGTCGATATTTTAGTTAACCTAATTAGTGGTGGGCAAGGCCCCTAGCACGCCCTGGTGGGTGGTGGCCACCTCCTTCACCTTCTGCCCCCTCCCCCATGAAGCTTCTAGTGCCTCTTTTGTTCCCAAAAAACCGTCAAAAAGTTTCAGCTCATTTGGAGAACTTTGATTTCTACACAAAAAACAACACAAAGATAGTTCTGCTGAAAATAGCATCAGTTTGGGTTAGTTCCATTCAAATCATACCAAAACCATATATAATTGTTGTAAATACGTTGGAGACGTATTATGCTGCCGCGGTGGCCTTATCACCTCACCCTACTCCTATAGCTTGCTAGGCCATCCGTCTACTCACCCACACCTCCTGTTATTCTCCGCCGATGGCAGTCTCACACCATTGTCGAACCAATCAACCCTCGTACTCCCCTCCGCGTGGGAAACCGCTGACGCATCTTCCCTGGCTCCGGGTCGTTCCCTTCCTAGGCCTCGTCATCGTCCACTACCTTAGTGCTCTTGGCATGGCATCGCCAAAGTGGTTAACGAACAACAACCATCAGAAGAGGACTGTACGTGGAGAGACTGACAACTAGGACCCACGAGGTCTAATGCGGCACGCATGGAAGTGCCTCCTTACTACGCGCAAGAAAAATGATTCCTCCCCTTGCTAGTTGGGGCCCACCAGATTTGGAGGCTGACTTCTGGGCCTACTAAGTTGGCGCATACGCAGGGCTTTGTCAACTTAGTCAACAAACGATTCTAGCAGAGGTGACCATTTGATGTAAATCCAACGGCCATGTAGCTTCTTCAATCTCTGATCTTGCTCCAGCCGCCCAAACCAGCGCCGACGGGACTGCCTGCTCCTGCCTCCCGTTGCCAGTTGTGCTGCCATGTAGACCTCACCTCCCCATGCTAATCCCACTACTATCAGGCCTTCCCTCTACTCACCCACACCCCATGTTATTCTCCAGAGACGACAACCTCACACCGCAGCCGAACCAGTCAACCCTCTTACTCCCCTCCATGTGGGCATCCATTGCCGCATCTTCCCCGGCACCGCGTCATTCCCTTCTTGGGCCTCGCCGTCATCCACCACCTTGGTGCTCTCGGCGCGGCCTGGTCACATGGTCAACAAGCGACAACCATCGAAAGAGGACTGTACACTGTGAGGCCGATTGCTGGACCCACCAGCTACATCTTCGAACGCAAGGAAGTGCCTCCTTATTAAGCGCAAAAAATGATTCCCAGCCCTAACAGCTGGGACCCGACAGCTATATCTTTGCATGCAAGGAAGTCCATCCTTATCCACCCTGACAGCTGGGACCCACTCGGTCGAAGCGTATGTAGCGTTGTCTGCCTGGTCGCAAACGTGTACGTACATACTATTCGATCGGTCTCTCTCCAAGTATGAACCATGGCCGAGTAAGTAGCGGCATGTGTCGTACCCCAACGTAGCAGTGGCAGTCCCATCTAAATCATGTACACGTACGTACAACCACGCGACGAAGAATACGGCCATGTATGTACATATGGGCGGAGTCTCGGACGCATAGAGCAACAACGTCCTGTTCCTCGGTAGCCAACTGGCTGGGTCGGAACGGAGAAACAATGTCATGTTCATCGGGAGGCAACTGATTGGGTCGGAATGCATCCTATTCATCGGGAGCCAACCGACGTGGACGGAATAGCCAAAACGGGCCCCTGTTCATTGGGAGGGGCCTGGCATCCCGCAAAACAGAGTAAACGTACTTCTCTTTGACCGCCAACGGTCGAAATAGGGTCCTATTGATCGGGAGGGGTCTGGCATGCCGCAGAATAGAGGAAATGGTCTTCTCTTCGAGCACCTACAGTCTAAAGGGGTCTAGTTTATCAGGAGGGGGGTGACATACCACTAAACAAGACTCCACCGTGTACTCTTCATCCATCATCTATTGTCTCGCTCCAGCCTCCATGGGCCACTGTTCATCCACGATCGACTTCCTCAGCCTCCACCAGCTATTGTTCATCCACCATCGACTTTCTCCAGCCTCCACCGGCTACTTCTCATCTAGCCTCCATGGGGTTCTGTTCATCCACCCCCAACCGACTGGGTGTGGCATATCGCGGCACGACCTCCTCGGGGTCCTATTCATCTAGCGCCCAACCGCCTACATGGTTGGGGTCATGTTCATCAAACCACCATCGGCTGGGGTTGGGCGTACGAGCGGGCGGCAGCAACAAGGACTGTTCATCCACAACCAACCGGCTCGACTCGCCACGTGTCGACTCATTCTATGTATCGCACGCGTGGCAGCAACATGCACTATTCATCAAGAGGCAACCCAACACTGGTTGGCTAGCTACGTCCAGCCCCGGGGCTCGATCGGCTTCAGTAAGTAGCGAGAATGATCGCTTGTGTTCAGTTAGCACCAACAGTGAAGGAATTGATCAGTCAGTTAGTAGAAAAGCAATCGCTCGGGTTCAGTTAGGGATTGATTGATTGGCTTCAGTATGTAGTGGGATCGATCACTCGTGTTCAATACGTAGCTAGTGCAATGCCTCGGGTTTAGTAAGCGAACACCTGGCTTGGGTCCAGTTAGCCAACACCTCGCACAAATGCGCGTACGAGAGAAATGCGCAAACCACACTGCATCGCTCGGCCCCGACCACCCACTGTAACCGGGAACTCCCCGAAATTTTCCTTGCCCTCACTTCTACCATGATTTTTTACGTCATGCACGGCCCAAAGATTGTCATGCAGGTGCGTCTCCAGCCCGCCCAGGACGAAAAGCCCATTTTCTGTCATAATGTTTTGGCATAGAAGTATTATCCCACCACATCTATGATGATACGTGTTTTTGTCACAATTATCGTCATACAAGTGTCATAACGATTACAGAAAAAAGTTTTCGTACGGGCTATAATGTCACGGATGTGTCATTTTTTGTAGTGTTTGGAATAATTTAATATATTGGTTCAGGTTTTACTTAATATTATGGACAGTAAAAAGCAAGTATTGGTGTCCAGTATAGTACTCCCTTTGTCCCATAATGTAAGACATTTTTTGACACTGGTGCGAGAAATTTCTTACATTATGGGACGGAGGGAGTATTTTGGAAAAGCCTCAAATTTTATTTGACACATTTTTAGGTTGTCTGGACATTTTTTTTTCAAAGTGTAATCAATAGCAACTCTATTACTATTAGATTATACAATATTATGCCCCTCAGTTATGTGACTTGCATCGTAAGGCTATATTTGATATAATGTATTAGTAATTCTTAGGCACATATTTGTTCTGCAGTGTTCAAGACATGTATAAAATACAAATTTTCTATTTTATTTTGTACAAATTCAAAGCAAATATTATTTTTGGTATACAATTTTTTCTGAGACATCCCTGACTATATCTTTGTGAGATAATGTGTTGGAATTAGAATCAATCTTGTTGTGAGTTTTAGTTTGGAGACTAATTTAACTAGGTGTGTGTGCTTTAGTACTGGAAGGATTACAAGAAAATCGATAACATTGGGATCTTCCAAGAATTTGTTGGCCAAGTTGGTGTAAGTACACTGCCCAGGCCTTTCCCCTCTTCCATGGCTAGCAATTTGTCAATTATGAGATATTGTAATTCTTATGCATTTTTTCTTCTGTCTAAATAAATTTCCATATGCACATAGAAGCTACATCAGTTATAAAGGCATGTTCCCAAATGATGAAGTATGCAGTCCACCAACATCGGTGCAGGCTCAAATGGAAGTATTTTGATCCTTTCGTAGTCAATCTGGTGATAATAATTTCTCCTATCAAATCGATGGTTGATGGCCAGTGGAATGCCCTTGTGGAAAGCTGGAAGAATCCCAAAAATATGGTACACTTCTTAAAAACCTAATCTTTGCTTCATGTATTTGATCTTCTGATGCACAAGATTGTGAAAAGGACAAAGCTAACCAAGCTCAAGTTAAGTTCCACCAAACAACTAGTTCACGTAGCTATCCCGTGCACTAATAATTTGGTAAGTCAGACCTATGGTTGTGCATTTCCACATATGATCTACATAGTTATTTTATATAATGTTCCCTTGGCTTTAGCCAAAAATTCTTTCTAATTAATGGCATCTTATCCTGAACAAATGGATAACGTAAAGTTCACTTTTGGTATTGTACATTTTCTTTCTTCATAGTTACTGAATCTGAAGCGGCGGTTAATACAAAATTAAGCTTCCTGCATATATGTCATTTTCAGGAAGAAAATACAAAGATGAAGAACCCATTGCATTGGATTTGTTCAAGGAGTGCCACTACAACAACAAGAAGAAAGGGTACACACACACCATATGATCTGCACTTGTAAGTCAGGGTTCAAAGAGTGCATACCATATCACACAATGGTTACTTTTTTAATAGATCCATTAGTACAATAATCAATAATTATATAGTCAGCCTAAAGAGAGGTAGAAGAATAATTTGACCTTGGAATATTTTTTCTGTATTATTCTTTGCTTCTCACATGAATATGATCCACTTGGCAACCGTCGTATTGTAAACTCAATTTTCTTGATGGTGTATTTTGCATGCCCATGCTTTATTTGATTCATGATTTCTTAGAAGATTGCTTGAACATGATCTTTTTGCATAATTAGATGTCTTCATCTATCACACATATACATGGGATCAAACCAATGGAGATCTATTTTTCTTTATGTCTTGTGGCAAAGTTGTCCCATAACCTCATAACCATGTTTATTTGTTGTTTGCATTGCTAGTTTCTCAACCTACTAAAGATGGACAACAACCTATCTCTATGATTGTGGTTGTATCTAATGTGCTCACTTAGCACACCAAGAAGCCTAGGTTTCTTCGGCATGAGGGGATCCACCATGTGCGTGAGAGATCCGGTGGTACCAACCTTGAAGCACAACTAGCAGTGGAGAAGAAAGGGAGTGCAGAGCTTCGGGAGGTAGTCAACACCTTGACTAAGAAGGTAGAGGAATCAAAAGAAGCGAGGTTCAAACAAGAAGAAGAGTGCAGGAAGAAGCAAGCCGACGTGGATTAAAACTCGACCTTTTGCTAAGCCAGAGGTGATCAAGTTCAGCTACAGGGCAAGGTGGTTGTTAAAACACTGTTGTTTTAAGGTAATGGCAATATGTGGCCGTTTGCTGGTGACATGCTTTTGTTGAAAGCTATGTGATAATGCTTTTGTTAGTCCAAACTGCATGCATTCTATTCATGTATATGAATGTAAGCATTTTGCCGGGGGTAGTTTGTGGCACTAGGGTGTTTGTAGTTTCATATTTATGATGGATCATGTGTGATCTGTTGTTGGAACTTAATTTATGTTGTCATATATGTGTTTGATCTATTGCTGGATCAGAATCTATTTTATTGTTCATATATAGCATATTTTAGGGCTAAAGTTATTCATATATAACATTATGGGATTGTTTACTTTTACAGTTTGATGGACTAGAACTGGGCTGAAATTAGTTGGCTAACCACTCCGAATGGGTTGAAGTTGGTAGGCTAACCAGACCAAAATTTTGTATTGTGTTGAAAAAATGGGCTCAATGAGGAAAACCTTTGGGCTAGGTGATGAACTATAGCTAGGCCGAAATTTGGGTTGACCGAAGGAAATGGGGCAACGGGCTGGAATTGAGAAAACATACTAATGAGTTGAACCTTTAGAAATGGGCTAACAAACAGGACTACAAGAAATAGGTTAATGTATCGGACTAGGCTGAAAATAGGAGACCAAAATTCTAATTCAGCCACCCACTACATGGGCCTTGGAGGCCTTCGTGTCCATGCACGCGCCATGTCATGGAATTCTATGACGGTTTGAGTCGTCATGAAGGCCTGGGCTGGGCTCAGGCCCAACCCAAACTGAACGGGCTCATGCCTGATTTATGACGTCCAAGCATCATCACAGGTCAGCATGATTTGTGTAGATTATGTCCCTATGTCATGAAGACTAATATATGGTAGGGAATACATGATGGTTTTCAAAAAAGTCATCAGTGGGCGTTTGTGATAGTTTTGTAGCAATCTGTGAAGGTTTGTGGCCGTCAAGGATCAACACCATTCTTGTAGTGTTAGTTTCCTTGTTTGCTTGCTTTTGCCACTATGTCCGAAGAAAATAGCAAGTTGTGTGACCTCTCAAATACTAATAATTATGATTTTATTAGTACTCCAATTTCTACTTTCACCACTAGTGCAGAGTCATATGATATTAATGCTACATTGCTAAATCCTATTATGAAAGAACAATTTTCTGTAAATCCTAATGAGGATGTCGCATCCCATCTTAATACCTTCGTTGAATTATGTGATATGCAAAAAAAAGATGGAGATAATGATATTATTAAGTTGAAGTTATTTCCTTTCTTGATAAGAGATCGTGCTAAAACTTGGTTTTCATCCTTGCCTCGCAATAGTATTGATTCATGGATAAATGTAAGGATGCTTTTATTGCCAAGTATTTTTTTCTCCCGCTAAGATTATTTCTCTTAGAACTCAAATCATGAACTTTAAGAAACTTGAGCAAGAACATGTTGCACAATCTTTGGAGAGAAAGAAATTAATGATTAAAAATTGTCCCACTCATGGATTAAGCTTATGGATGATAATAAAAAATATTTACGCGGGATTAAACTTTGTGTCAAGAAATATTCTAGACTCTGTTGTAGGTGGTACCTTTATGGGAAGTACATTGGGAGAAGCTACAAAGCTCCTTGATAATATGATGACAAATTATTCTCAATGGCACACCAAATGAGCTCCAACTGGTAAGAAGGTAAACTTCGCCGAAGAAGTTTCTACTTTGAGTAATAAAATGGATGCTCTTATGAATATGCTTACTAGTAAAAGTGCTCATGATGATCCTAATGATGTGCCACTATCTACTTTGATTGAGCAAAATAATGATGCTATTGATGTGAATTTTATCGCTAGAAATAATTTCAACAACAATGCTTATAGAGGGAATTTCAATCCTAGACCGCGTCCCGGTAATCGGTCTAATAATTATGGTAATTCCTATGGTAATTCATATAATAATAATAATAATAACAACAATAATAATAACAACAACAACAACAACAATAATAATAATAATAATAATAATAATAATAATAATAATAATGATGATGATGATGATGATGATGATGATGATGATGATGATAATAATAATAATAGGATACCTATTGAACTTGAGAACAAGATTAAAGAATTTATTAGTTCTCAACAGATTTTTAATGTTGTGGTAGAAGAAAACTACATAAAGTTAATGATATGGATAGAAACATGGAAATAATTTCTCATGACGCGGGAACTCTTAAAATTAAAATCATGCCACATAAAATGGATGCTACTGAAACTTTAAAGTTTGTTCAAGTCACCATGAATGCAAGTAGAGAGAGAATCGCTAGAATAAGAGCTAAGCGAGAATTTCTAGAAAAAGCGATTCCACCTGGTTTTTATCATAATCATGATGAAGATGTTAAAATGATTGGTGTGACATCCATTGAAACATTGTTTAGTAATATAAAACTTGAAGGAAAAGGGACTGAAGATGAGTCAACTTGAGCTAGAAGGCATCCTAATTGCTCGGAGGGTGATGATCTTAATGATAAAAATGATAAAAGTGGGTTTGAAGAGGTAAAGACTTTAAATGGTGATCTGCCCACTACTTTGGATTACAAGGACTTTAATTATGATAATTGCTCTTTGATTGATTGTATTTTCTTGTTGCAAACTGATACGTCTCCAACGTATCTATAACTTATGAAGTATTCATGTTGTTATGTTATCATTCTTGGATGTTTTACAATCATTTATAGCAACTTTATATCATTTTTTGGGACTAAACTATTGACCCAGTTGTTGGTGTCAAAACCGGCGGATCTCGGGTAGGGGGTCTCGATCTGTGCGTCAAGGTTGATGGTAACAGGAAGAAAGGGACACAGATGTTTACCCAGGTTCGGGCCCTCTCGATGGAGCTAAAACCCTACTTCCTGCTTGATTAATATTGATGATATGGGTAGTACAAGAGTAGATCTACCACGAGATCGTAGAGGCTAAACCTAAGAGCTAGCCTATGATGGTATGATTGTAATTGTGATCGGCCTTCTAAGGACCAACCTCTCCGGTTTATATAGACACCGGAGAGGGCTAGGGTTTATGTGGAGTCGGTTACAAGGAAGTAAATATAATATCCAGATCGCCAAGCTTGCCTTCCACGCCAAGGAATGTCCCATCCGGACACGGGCCGAAGTCTTGAGTCTCCACGCTTCAATAGTCCGGACGTTGTATACAGTCCGGCTGTCCGGATACCCCCTAATCCAGGACTCCCTCAGTAGCCCCTGAACCAGGCTTCAATGATGATGAGTCCGGCATGCAGTCTTGTGTTCGGCATTGCAGGGCGGGTTCCTCCTCCGAATACTCCAAGGTAATTATCAAACACTCAAACCGTGTCCGGATCCACAAGATGATCTTCGCGTGCCACCGTAGAGAGAATGATGTTTCACAAATGCAATCTACTGACAACTTTCTAGGCAATGTGACGTGTCATTACGGTCAGGTCATTATTCGAACCGTCTTTCGACAACCAGCCACAACGCATATTGCGAGGCGGTTTCCTTGACACGTCTTGTCAAAGCAGAGATCGTGCCCCCTTATCACGGGATTCTCATCAATACGGGTACGGGTAATCCCACCACATCATTAATCGTGGCACTTGGGAAGCAAGCGATTCCCAACGGGCAAGTGGGGAGGCGCACCGCTTTCGTCGCCTCTATAAAGGGATAAGATTTCCCCATTTTTACCCACGCCTTCTTTCTCCTTTTGCCCACTCTTGCCCCCTCGAGCTCAAGCGCCCAAGCCCAAGTCTCCTCCGCACAGCTAGACATGTCCGGAGCAGGAGGCAAGTGGGTGGCTTCCACCGTCGAGGAGAAGCACATCACAAATCTTGGGCGGCGGATACTTGGCATGAGACATAGCGCACCGGCTACGGACGCTGGGCAGGTCATTCCGACCCCGGGACCCCACGAGAGAGTCGTGTTCGTCGCCCACTTCGTCCGTGGACTGGGGTTTCCACTTCACCCCTTCGTCCGCGGGCTCATGTGCTACTACGAGCTAGATTTCCATGATCTAGCCCCGAATTTCGTCCTCAACATCTCGGCGTTCATCGTCGTATGTGAGGCCTTCCTCCGCATCCGGCCTCACTTCGGCCTGTGGCTACAAATCTTCTGTGTGAAGCCGAAGATCATACGCGGCCAGCAAGCGGAATGTGGAGGGGCCATGGTGGGCAAGATGCCTAACGTCACCTGGCTGGACGGCTCCTTTGCGGAGACCGTAAAAGGGTGGCAATCGGGGTGGTTCTACATCACCGAGCCGCGCGGTGCCAACTGGGTGGCGGCCCCTGAGTTCCGATCCGGAGCCCCCATGCGGCTCACCTCCTGGGAAAGGAAGGGCCTGACTTGGGGCGAACCTACAGAGCTGACCGGACTCCAAACCCGCATCAGGAGCATGAAGGACAAGAACATCAAGCTTGTCAACGTGATCCAGGTCATGCTCGTTCACCGGATTCTGCCGTGCCAAAGGCGGGCATTCAATCTTTGGGAGTTCGTCCCGGCCGAACACCAGACGCTCCAGAGGCTCTATGGCATGAAGCACAAAGACGCGTCGAAGGAGTTGTTTAAGGCCTCCGAAGTACCTCCTCCCACATCCGAGGACCGCGGACTTCATGCAGCGCGGCCCCCTCGTCCGGTGAGTTTTGGGACTACCACCGGGTTCGGTTTTTCCCAATATAATCATGGGGGAGTCTTAAGTATTTGTGTATATTTGCCTCAGGATTATGTGGATATAGCGGAGCAGGTTTACTGTCCGGCTCCGCTGCTAGAGGGCCCAGCTGACGCTCTCCTGACGGAGATGCTGGTCCCGCACCGTATAAGTCTGGGAGAAGAAGGCCGAGAAGAAGGCCCCGGGAATCCGAAAGGGTCTCCGGCGTAAGGTTGCGCCAGAAGCCTCGTCTGAGGATGACGAGGCAGACTCCTCCCACGAAGGGGAGGAGGAAGAAGAAGACGCTCCATCCGAAAAGGATGAGGGGCCCGGCGAAGCGGGCCAGGGGGGCGGAAAAGGCCCTCGGCGTAAAGCCGTTATACCCCTGTCGTTCGATGACGACGAGACAGATTCCTCCCGCAGAGGCGGGGGGAATCAAGAAGAAATTCCACCTCCCTGCACTAGGGGGGAGAAGAATAGAAAATCCACCCCGGAGGGGGAGGCTGGGGCGTCCAAGAAGGGGAAGGTAACCCTTCCGGACTATTCCACCACGGCCGCTTACAGAGATGAGGGGTGGCTGCCCTGGGGGAAGCACACGGTGTGACCGTAAGTGTCCGCATTCTATCATGGTTTCACTTCATAGTTTTTATACTTATAGTTCCGAACATATATGCAGTCCGGCCAGGGCTTACCCCGAGGTATCTTCCTCCGGGCCCATGAGCGATTCGGCGATAAATTCTCTTCCGACGGCCACTACGCCTGAACACGCGGATGACACGGAGGTTATGTCCCGAAGGCTCCCAGAGCAGGGGGAGGTGACTTTGGAGACGCCCCATGACGGGATTCCAGATGTCGGGCACGCGGGGTTCAAGATCCCCGCGGATCGCGTCGATGAGAGCCACAACAAGGCGGACTTAGGCAGGCAGCCCCTCGTTAGGGAGGGCGAGCCGCCCGTGCGGAGGACTTCCGTCGCATCAACGGCGCCGGATAGTCTGGTGGAAGTGCTTCGAGGCGCTTCCATGGAAGAAGAGCACCGTACTCTTATGAGTGTGGTGATTCACAAGGTTCTGTCCGCCAAAAGCGGACTAATCAAAGCCTGCACAAGCCTCCTGACGGGCTTTGAGGTAAGTAATAAAAAGATATGAAATTACCACCCGAAAGGTAGTAGCCCCTGATACTCTAGTTGGTGTTCGGAAAGAAAAGCCAATCAGAGGGTCAATTACAATCTGCAGGAGTCTAAAAAGCTTTTATGTGAATAAGCAGGTTGTGCTACTTGCCGCTGCTGCCCGTACTACCGAAGTTGCCGAACTGAAGCGGGATCTGGAGTAGGCACAGGGAGAGCTTGGCCTCACGAAGAGGCAACTCGAGGAGAACAAAGGTAAGTGATTCCCTGTTTGTATGTGTTTAAAGATAAGCAAAATTGGTCAAGCTAACACCAAGGCGTCGTGGCTTTGTAACAGGGGCCACCGCCGAAGTGGCATCCCTGAAGAAAGTGCTATCCGAGGCCGAAGACAAAGCGGCCTTGGAATGCAAGGAGCGCGAAAAGCAAAGTGCTAGAGTGGGCGAGGTACAGCAAGAGCTCGAGGACCTCGGCAAAAAGTGCGGGTCCGTGGAGCATGATCTGAAGATGAAGGAGGCCGAGCTTGCGAAGGCCCTTATAAGTTTGAAAGATGCCAAGGCCGAAGCTGAGAAAGCACAGCAGGAGAACCAGGAGGCCAAAAAGATAGTAGCTGGTAAGAAATTCTTTATGCAAAGCAAACATGTGGAGGAGGCGTTTCTTTTACTTACTCGAATACGGAGCTCTCCAGGGGCATTTGCAGATCTACCACGCAGCGCCTCAGACGCTGCGGAGTTCTACCGTGCCCAGGAGGGGACCTCAACGGAGAAGCTGTTCTGGTCCCAGTATGCCGGGGCCGATCATCCGAGGCCTCTGAGCGACCAACTAAAGCAGTTGATCGAACTCCACAGGCGGCGAACGGCTATGAAGGACTTCATAGCCAGTATGTGGCTGGTGAGCTTCTGCCCAGTAGCTACTTTGGCCTGATCAAGCGGATGGTGGATGCCTGCCCGCGGCTCGAAGTGATCAAGCGATCCGTTTGCATCGAAGGTGCCTGTCGAGCCTTTGCCCGCGTCAAGGTGCATTGGGGCAAGCTGGATGCGGAGAAGCTGGTCAAGGATGGGCCGCCGGAGGGCAAGGCACATCACCATCCCGAGATGTACTACGATGGCGTGATGAAGGGTGCTCGTCTCGTCGCTGATGAGTGTACCAAGGACGCCATTTGGAATGAATTCACTTCTGTCATGTTTGTAATTAAAGACGAAGTTACTTGCGCTATGTAGCGCTTTTGTTATTTAAAATATTACCTTCTGTGCGGCTGTTTATAAAATTCTGAAAGTAGGCGAGTCGTCGGCTTCCTCCCCCACGTAACTAGTACTGGGGTGTTCGTGGAAAACCCGGACACTCTTTATCCAAATGTTTGGTCCCTTAAGGAGGTGTCCGGCGCAGCGAACAAGGCAATCAAACTATGCAGCTTTATAACTTTCACTTAGCCATAGAAGTCTACAATTTTAAATTTCGGCGAAGCCCCTAGAATCCGGAAGGCCGAATCGGGGCGCTATACACGCCTAGATCTGACAAGCTGATTTATTGCCTAAAGCCGAAAATCTTTAAGGATTTTAAAACCTCTCGAACAACGACCAGCTCTTGCCACATCATGCCGGTCAGTTTTTGGCTTTCTCTACTGAGGTGCTCGTCCGGAAGAACCGGGACACAATCGCAGTAGTTCTCCCTGCGCTACCTTAGCCGATATAACGGAACGTAAGGCACCAAAACAAGGCAGTCGGGCTATCCCAACTGTAGACCCAAGACATGATTCGGAGCTGATGCATATAGTGCTATAAGTTCGGGGTGCCGCACTGTTGAAAGTGTTCGGACTTTATTTGCCATATTACGGGGCACCATGAGAAGCCCCTGGCAAAACTGGCCGCACCAATGTGTACGGATGCAATATCAAATAAACATTTATATGAGAAAAAAATGCTCAAATAAGAATAATAAGCTGACGCTATATATAATCTCCCATTGACGAAAAATATGTTTAAGAGTACATTTACAATGAATGCGTTAAGCAGAGATAAAATAGGACTATTTGACATGTCCTATCCAGGGGCAGGCTGTGTTCAGATAGATAAAGCAGGTATAATGATCGTAAATAGATTCCACAGGTATTTCGTTACGTGCAACGCGTCTGTTGCCTCCTTGGATGTGTCTCCCCTATAAGTCCGGCAATTCGGCTCTTTTGAGGATGTTGCGCCAACGCAGTGTCCTGAAAGGTAAGAGGGAAAGAGTATGAAAGCATTTGGCGGTTACCCGCACTATTGACTGAGTCGTTGATGCGCCTTCGCCTGTGCCCATGGTATTTTAAGTGCGTAATTGTGTGCGCATGGCACGAATGCTGCTTTGATGGGGCTTAAGCGGAGGCCGAAATGCTAGTCGCGCTCTTGGCGTGCCTGATGATCTGTTGCGGGTGCTCGAACTTCGCTTGGTATGCTCGAAGTTGTTGTCGCCGGATTGGTTTGTCGGAGAAGGCCGCATTGTACTTCCGCCGCAAGGGCTGCGGTATGTTCTTCTATTCATAGAGAGCGGTCCATATTTCCATTCACCGTTATGACCCCGGGTGGTCCTGGCATCTTGAGCTTGAGGTATGCGTAATGTGGTACCGCATTAAATCTAGCGAATGCGGTTCGTCCGAGAAGTTCATGGTAACCACTACGGAAAGGGACAATATCGAAGATTAACTCTTCGCTTCGGAAGTTATCCGGAGATCCGAAGACCACTTCCGATGTTATAGAGCCCATACAGTGGGCCTCTACTCCAGGAATTACACCTTTAAAGGTGGTTTTAGTGGGCTTGATCCTTGAAGGGTCAACGCCCATTTTGCGCACTGTGTCCTAATAAAGCAGGTTCAGGCTGCTGCCACCGTCCATAAGGACGCGCGTGAGGTGGAATCCGTCAATGATTGGGTCTAGGACCAATGCGGCCGATCCGCCATGACGGATGCTAGTAGGTTGGTCCCTACGATCAAAGGTGATCGGACAAGCTGACCATGGGTTGAATTTGGGAGCGACTGGCTCCATCGCATAGACGTCCCCTAGTGCCCGCTTCCGTTCCCGCTTGGGGATGTGCGTGGCGTAGATCATGTTGACCGTTTTCACCTGGGGGGGGGGGATTTCTTCTGTTCCCCCGTGTTCGGACGTCGAGGCTCCTCATCATCGTTGCTGTGCAGCCCCTTGTCCTTGTCTTCGGCGTTTATCTTGCCGGCCTGTTTGAATACCCAGCAATCTCTATTGGTGTGATTGGCTGGCTTGTCCGGGGTGCCATGAATTTGGCACGAGCGCTCCAGTATGCGGTCCAGACTGGACTGTCCCTGATTATTTCTTTTGAATGGCTTCTTCCGCTGACCGGGCTTGGATCCGCTGAATCTGGCGTTGACTGCCGTGTCTTCAGTGTTGTCACCGTTGTTCCATCTCTTATGTCTGTTACGCCGTGGCTTGCCGTTATTGTCGCGGCCATCCGAATTGCCAGAATGTGGCGTAGTGCTCCTGCGAGCCAACCAACTGTCCTCGCCCGCGCAAAAGCGGGTCATTAGTGTTGTGAGAGCTGCCATGGACTTGGGTTTTTCCTGGCCGAGGTGTCAAGCGAGCCACTCGTCACGGATATTATGCTTAAAAGCCGCCAGGGCTTGACGTCCGGACGATCGACTATTTGGTTCTTTTAGTTAAGAACCGAGTCCGAAATTCCTGGCTGACTCTCCGGGCTGTTGAATAATGTGGCTCAAGTCATCGGCGTCGAAATTCGCACATATGTGCCCTGGAAGTTGTCGAGAATCGTCTTCGAGTTTTCCCAGCTGCCAATGGAATTTCTTTGGCAGGCTGTTTAGCCGATGCCGGGCTGGTCCTTTGAGCTTAAGGGAAGATATTTGATGGCATGCGATCGTCTCCGGGGCCATGTGAATGTGGAGAATAAAATCTTGATCCATACTGTAGGGTCTGTTGTGCCATCGTATGATTCGATGTTTACGGGTTTGAACCCTTCTGGGAATTCATGATCCATTACTTCGTCAGTGAAGCAGAGGGGGTGCGCGGCGCCTTTGTGCCGGGTTATGTGGCTACGCAAGTCGAATTGCTCTGGGTGGCTATATTCAGCCCGACCGGACTTGTTGAAGGTGTATCCGGCGTGACGGTCCTCGTCGTGTACCGAGGCGCGCCCCCGCGATCCGTAGATCGATCTTGGCTGTCCTGATTTGTTGCCCCGGGTCGTAGTATGTTGCCGTGGGGGTGTTGGCTGGTATGCGGACTGGTATGCCGTTTTATCCCGGCCACGAGGTGGCCAGTCAGCCGTATGGTGCTCGAGTCCGTATTCCTCGGCTGCGGGACTTGATCCATCATGCGTGAGCAGGTCTTGATCAGCTTGGAGTTCTTGCTGCTTCTTTTTCAGCTCCTTGCGGTGGCTATAAGCCGGCGCTGAAGCGCTCCTGCTCTACGGGATCCTCGAGCACGCCCGAACTTCGTCGTCGCCGAGGCTAATCTCATCTTCGGAGGAATATAGCTGTCCTCCTCCGGGTATTAAATCCGTCGCTTTGTTCTTACGGGCTGACCTGCTCATCCTCTTGTTCGGCCTGCTCGAAGGTGGGCTGATCAGGTTGTATTCTTCTTGGCACCATTCGGATTGTTTTCGTCTCACAGGCGGTATTGCTGTGGCGGGGCTTGGAGTGGCGCCCGGCAGCGCCCATTCTTTGTTTTTTTCCACGAGGTTTTATCCTCCGTTGCCTCATCGCCATTTGTTTCCTTTGAGTGTCCACCATATATATATATATATATATATATATATATATATATATATATATATATATATATATATATATATATATATATATATATATATATATATATATATATATATCATAAGAAGAGGTGGTTGTACACACCCAAAGGAGTGGTGGTTCATGTTCTTCTCCTGCATCGTCGTCCATACCGTCGATGTCTTGAGTCGAAGTTCAGACCTCGGTTAAGTCATCGACCGTGGCAATGAAGTGGGTGGTGGGTGGGCAACGAATTCGCGTCGCCGCCTCCCACTCGAGCGGACATAGTTCGTGAAGAGCCTCCCGACAAAGAGAGAGACTTTAATGAGTCCAAGATGTCGCAAAAGGGCGAGTGCTGGAAGATATCCGCAGTGGTGAACTCCATTACCGGAGCCCATCCTGGCCCGACGGGCTCGGGAGTGTGCGGACTAGAACCAATGTCCGGATATGAATCCGGGGGTTCGGAGTCACAGGCCACCGCAGAGGTAAGACCCGTGTTCGGCTCCATCGCTGATGAGTGTGCGACTTGTGGGGCGGGGTCCATCCCTCCGTCCTTAGGCAGCGCAGCCTGCTCCGGATCTAGGTCCGAGGATACTACGGGGGTGATACCCTGAGCTTCGTCCGACGGCAGGTCCAAGCCGTGCTCGTCGTGACTGTCCGGTGCTCCTGGCATAGGCCCCAATCCGTCGAAGATCAAGTCTCCGCGGATGTCCGTCGTGTAGTTCAGGTTTCCGAACCTGATCTGGTGGCCAGGGGCATAGCTGTCGATCTGCTCCAGATGGCCAAGCGAGTTGGCACGCAGTGCGAAGCCGCCGAACACGAAGATCTGTTCGGGGAGGAAAGTCTCGCCCTGGACAGCGTCGTTGATGATGATTGAAGGAGCCATCGAGCCTGCCAGCGACGAAACAGAGGAACTCTCAATGAAAGCACCAATGTCTGTGTCAAAACCGGCGGATCTCGGGTAGGGGGTCCCGATCTGTGCATCAAGGCTGATGGTAACAGGAAGCAAGGGACACAGATGTTTACCTAGGTTCGGGCCCTCTCGATGGAGGTAAAACCCTACTTCCTGCTTGATTAATATTGATGATATGGGTACTACAAGAGTAGATCTACCACGAGATCGTAGAGGCTAAACCCTAAGAGCTAGCCTATGATGGTATGATTGTAATTGTGATCGAACTTCTAAGGACCAACCTCTCCGGTTTATATAGACACCAGAGAGGGCTAGGGTTTACATGGAGTCGGTTACAAGGAAGGAAATATAATATCCAGATCGCCAAGCTTGCCTTCCACGCCAAGGAAAGTCCCATCCGGACACGGGCCGAAGTCTCGAGTCTCCACGCTTCAATAGTCCGGATGTTGTATACAGCCCGGCTGTCCAGATACCCCCTAATCCAGGACTCCTCACCATTGCGATGCAAAGCGATTGCCGTTTTTTTATTATTTTTACGTCGCAGGAAATCAATATCAAATGGAGTCCAAACACATAAAACTTTTGTGGACCAAAAGACATCCAGAGGGCGGAGAAGCACACAGGGGTGCCCGAGGCACAACCCACCGTGGCGCGCTGAGGGCCTAGGCGCGCCTGGGGGCCTAGGCGCGCCCAAGTGGGTTGTGCCCACCTCGGTGGCCTCCCTCACCAAATATTCCAAAAACCCTCGGGGTAACCCTAGATTGCAAGTTCCGCTGCCGCAAGCTTCTGTAGCCACCAAAAACTAATCGGGAGCCCGTTCCGGCACCCAGCCAGAGGGGGAAATCATCACCGGTGGCCATCTTCATCATCCCGACGGCCACCATGATGAGGAGGGAGTAGTCCACCCTTGGGGCTGAGGGTTTGTACCAGTAGCTATGTGTTTAATCTCTCTCTCTCTCTCTCTCTCTCTCTCTCTCTCTCTCTCGTGTTCTTGATGGCACGATCTTGATGTATCAGGGGCTTTGTTAATATAGTTGGATCATACGGTGTTTCCCCCTCTCTATCTTGCTGTGATGAATTGAGTTTTCCCTTTAAGATTTCATTTTATCGGATTGAATACTTTCATGGATTTGAGAACACTTGATATATGTCTTGCACAAGAATACTCATGGTGACAATGGGGTATCATATTGATTCACTTGATATATGTTTTGGCACTCAACTCGTGGATTCCCGAGGTGACATTGGTGTAATCTATGCATAGGGCTGATGCACGTTCTTGTCTTTGTTTCTCCGGTAGAAATCTTGGGGCACTCTTTGAAGTTCTTTGTGTTGGATTGAGTATTATGAATCTGAAATTATTTGGTGTTATTTTAGTACGAACTCTTGGATGGATCAATCGGAAAGAATAGCTTCGAGGTGGTTTCGTACCCTGCAAACAATTTCTTCTTATGTTCTCCGCTAGATAGGACTTTGGAGTGATTCTTCATCGCACTTTGAGGGATGGTTATATGATCCAATTATATTAGCATTGTTGAGAGATTGCACTAGCGAAAGTACGGACCTTAGGCCTCATTTTCAAGCATTGCAATACCATTTGTGCTCCATTTTGTCAATTGCAACCTTTCTGTTTTTTATTGTTCTTATTAAAAAATCAATATCTACTATCCATATTGCACCTGTATCACCATCTCTTCTCCGAACTAGTGCACCTATACAAATTACCATTGTATTTGGTGTGTTGGGACACAAGAGACTTTTTTATTATTTGGTTGCAGGGTTGTTTGAGAGAGACTATTTTCATCCTACGCCTCCCATGGATTGATAAACCTTAAGTCATCCACTTGAGGGAAAATTGCTACTGTCCTACAAAACTCTGTGCTTGGAGGCCCAACACGTGTCTACAAGAATAAAGTTGCGTACTAGATATGAAGCTCTTTTCTGGCGCCGTTGCCGGGGAGGTGAGTGCTTGAAGGTATACCTTTATATCTTGCAATCGAATATTTTAGTTTCTTGTTTTATCAGAAGTTTGGTTTTGTAAAAGAAAACTACAAAAAAATGGAATTGAGGTTGCATCATACTATTCATCTTTATAATGTCTTCCGTGAAAATGATGGAAAGGAAAATTGTGCTCAATTGATAGAAGAAGAATTCTATAAAATGTTTGACAAAAAATATTTGAATGATGAGCAAGATTGCAATGTTGTTGGTATGAACTCTTTGAATATCCATGATGCTAATGATATGCAAAGCCGTAAGCTTGGGGATGCTATATTTGATGAAGATGAAATTAGTCCCCCAAGATTTGATGTAAAAATTTGTTATAATGATTGCATGCCTCCTATTTATGATGATTATAATTCTGAAAGTGGATTCGGAGAGGTCGTGACTTTATTTAATGATGAATCCATCATTTTGGATGAGGATTCGATTGACTACGAGAACAACGTTGCTATCTATGATGATTATGGTGATGAAATGTATGCTATATTGAACAATGATAACCATGAAACTTGTCATAATGATTTTAATTTTCAATCACATGATAGTTATTTTGTTCAGTTTGCTCCTACCATTATTGATGAGAATAAATTTGCTTATGTGGAGAGTAATTAAATTTCTATGGTTGTGGATCATGAAAAGGATGTTTTTTTTATAGTTATTTTTTTGAATTCATTCATGATGCTACTGAAAATTATTATGAGAGAGGAACTTATGCTTTTACATATCTTAATAATATTAAGTTTCCTCTCTTTATGTTGGAAGTTTTGAATTTGCACTTGTTTTGCCTTCCTATGCTAGGTGATTCTTGTTCCCATAAATTGTTTGCTCACGAAATCCCTATGCATAGGAAGTGGGTTAGACTTAAATGTGCTTGCCATGTGATTCATGATGCTCTTTTTCATGTTTCAATTCTTATCCTTTATGCGAGCATCATTGAAATCATCATGCCTAGCTAAAAGGCATTAAAGAGAAGTGCTTGTTGGGAGACAACCCAACACTTTTACCTACTGCTTTTGTGTGTTCACATGATTATGCTACTATTTTAATCATGTTTTATTGCTTTTGTTTCAATAAAGTGCCAACTAAAGCCTTTGGGATAGTGTGGATGATAGTTGACTTGATTCTGTCCAAAAACAGAACCTTTTGCGCTCAGTCCAGGAATTTTGAAAATTCACTGGAATGTGCTTTTGTTATGAATTTTGTACAGGTAATAGATATACAAATTATCTACGTTTTCCTATTTTTTCAGAATTTTTGGAGTAGCAGAAGTATGGTTGGAGTACAGAATACTACAGACTGTTCTGTTTTTGGCAGATTCTATTTTCAGTGCATAGTTTGCTTGTTTTCTAGTTTCTATGGCTTATATTGCTCAATATAAATTATGGAAATGATAAGTTATAGTAGGAATTGTGTGGAAACAATTATGAATCTTGTCTTCTACAGTACGAAAGTGAAATGGTTTGCTCTTTATCGTACTAACCTATGTCACGAAGTTCCGTTAAGTTTTGTGTGATTGAAGTTTTCAAGTTTTGGGTGAGATGTCGATATGAAGAGAACAAGGAGTGACAAGACCCTAAGATTGGGGATGCCCAAGGCACCCCAAGGTAATATTCAAGGAAGATTCAAGCAACTAAGCTTGGGGATGCCCCGGAAGGCATCCCCTCTTTCGTCTTCAACATTATCAGTAACCTCACTTGGAGCTACATTTTTATTCGTCACATGATATGTGTTTTACTTGGAGCGTCATTTGTTTTGTTAGGATTTGCTTTTTGTTATTTAGAATAATGTTTTGCATCTTGGTTTTCAATAAAAGTGGCAAGGGTAGCCTTTGCCATGCTTATTTTGCAAGTATATGAGTTGCTGTTTCAAAACAGAAAGTTTGTCGCAGTTGCAAAAATTCCCGAGAAAAGTCAGAATGTGATAAAATGCTGAAAATTTTTGCACAATAAGCTCTGATAAATTTTATAAAGTGTGTTAAATTTTCAGAATTTTTTGAGTTAAATAAGTATGGATACTTCTTCATCCACTACCGACTGTACTGTTTTGGCAGATTGCTGTTATGTTTGCATTGTTTGCATATGTTTGCTTGTTTAATGATTCTATTTGAGTATAGGAGTATTAAATATGCAGAGGCATTTAGATGCAATGTTGAATAATAATATTAGTGATTTGCTACAGTAGATAATGATAAGGTTTTGCACTGATTTATACTAACTTATCTCACGAGTCCTTGTTGAGTTTTGTGTGGATGAAGTTTTCAGTATTAGGTAAACTGTGGTATGAGAGGAATTAAGGAGACACAAAAGCTCAAGCTTGGGGATGCACAAGGCATCCCAAGTTAATATTCCAAGAAATCCCAAGCATCTAAGCTTGGGGATGCCCCGGTAGGCATCCCACCTTTCTTATTCAACAATTATCGGTTAGTATCGGTTGAGCCTAAGTTTTTGCTTCTTCACATGATGTGTGCTATTCTTGGTTTTTTATTTTATTTTATTTTGCTTTTTGCTTGCTTTTTTAATAAAACACTTAGATCCGAAAGTTTTTAAATAAAAGAGAGTCCTCAAATAGCTACCCATTTACTTAACTACTCGTTTGACCTTCACTTATATTTTTTTTCGAGTAGTTTGTCATTTACTCTTGTGCTTCACTTATATCCTATGAGTAAATTGTTGGATGAATTGAATATCATCAAGTTGAAATTATATGTTCTTATCATGCCTAATGGTAGCTTCACATTGGATTTACAAAGTGAAATCTTTTGAAGCTTGACAATCACAATATTGGTCATACAAGCAATTCCTGAATGATTACTATAAAGAAGAGAACTTTCACATGCAAATACACTATCTTGGAAATCTTTTGTGATTGTGAGCCCCCGTCAAAATATTATATGCCAAAAATTTTGACGTTGGACAAGGAAGACAACGTAATGATTTATGTTTGTTCATATTCACATAGAAGTTATATTGTCATAGATCCTTCAACATGTGGTGCCTGGCCCCCATCTTTGCTAGCCAAAAATTCCGCACCAAGTAGAGATACTACTTGTGCATCCAAAAACTCTTAAACCCGAATCTTATTTTCAAGAGTCCACCATACCTACCTAAGGATTGAGTAAAATCCTTCAAGTAAGTTGTCATCGGTGCAATAAGACAATAAAAATTGCTTCTAAAAGTGTTAGATCATTTAGTGTAAGAAACATTGAGCGTTGTACGAACTTGTGATGGCAAAGAATAAAAGCGACAGACTGCATAATAAAGGTTGCTATCATAAGGGGTAACAACATGATGTTCTTTTGCACTAAGGGATTGAGCATGCAAAAAAAAGCGCATTGCAACCTCTGCTTCCCTCTGCGAAGGGCCTACCTTTTACTTTTATGTATTTACTTTCATGCAAGAGTCAAAGTTTTTCTCTCTATTCCTTTTTATTTTTCTCTTTTGGCAAGCGTCATGCGGTGGGGAAAGATCTAGGCACACATATCCAGTTGGATATGGGTAGCATGAGTTATTATTGTTGACATCACCCTTGAGGTGACTACGTTGGGAGGTGAAATTATGAGCCCCTATCATTTTATGTGTCCGGTTGAAACTTTTTGCTCATGTGTATGCAGTGAGTGTTAGCAATCATATAAGACTATATGATGGTTCAGTATGTGGAGCTCTTACTTAGAATCGGTTGAATAAGTTGAATTGCAATTGCTTGGTGACTGAGAATATAGATTGTTGAGTTTAAAGAGAATTCATAATTTGAATCTTAACATGTGAATTGGTTGCCACTTTGTCATGATGAGTTTTATGAGAAAGAATTGCTGTTATGATGCTAGGAGAAGTGATTAAATTTATCATTATTGATCAAACTTATGCACTTTGCTAGCATTCACACTTCATAAATTATTCCTTTTATCATTTACCTACTCGAGGACGAGTAGGAATTAACCTTGGGGATGTTGATACGTCTCTAACATATCTATAATTTATGAAGTATTCATGCTGTTATATTATCATTCTTGGATGTTTTACAATAATTTTATAGAAACTTTATATCATTTTTTGGTACTAACCTATTGACCCAGTGGCCAATGCCAGTTGCTGTTGTTTTGCTTGTTTTTACATCACATGAAATCAATGTCAAACAGAGTCCAAACACCGCGAAACTTTTTGTGGACCAGAAGACATCCAGTGGGCCAGAGAAGCACCTGGGGCGTGCCCCGAGGGGGGCACAACCCACCAGGGCGCGCCTGGTGGGCTAGGCACGCCCAGGTGGGTTGTGCCCACCTCGGTGGCCTCCCGCACCCCCTCTTTGCCCTATAAATCACCAAATATTCGAAAAACCCTCAGGGTAACCCTAGATCGGAAGTTCCGCCGCCGCAAGCCTCTATAACCACCAAAAACCAATCGGGAGCTCATCCTGGTACCCTGCCGGAGGGGGAAATCATCACCGGTGGCCATCTTCATCATCCCGGCGGCCATCATGATGAGGAGGGAGCAGTCCACCCTCGGGGCTGAGGGTTTGTACCAATAGCTATGTGTTTAATTTCTCTCTCTCTCTCTCTCTCTCTCTCTCTCTCTCTCTCTCGTGTTCTTGATGGAACGATCTTGATGTATCAGGGGCTTTGTTAATATAGTTGGATCATATGGTGTTTCCCCCTCTCTATCTTGTTGTGATGATTTGAGTTTTCCCTTTGAGATTTTGTTTTATCGGATTGAATACTTTATGGATTTGAGAACACTTGATATATGTCTTGCATATGAATACTCGTGGTGACAATGGGGGTATCATATTGATTCACTTGATATATGTTTTGGCACTCAACTCACGGATTCCTGATGTGACATTGGGGTAATCTATGCATAGGGGTTGATGCACATTCTTGTCTTTGTTTCTCCAATAGAAATGTTGGGGCACTCTTTGAGGTTCTTTATGTTGGATTGATTATTATGAATCTGAAATTATTTGGTGTTATTTTAGTATGAACTCTTGGATAGATCGATCGGAAAGAATAGCTTCGAGGTGGTTTCATACCCTACAAACAATTTCTTCTTATGTTCTCTGCTAGATAGGAAATTTGGAGTGATTCTTCATCGCACTTTGAGGGATGGTTATATGATCCAATTATGTTAGCATTGTTGAGAGATTGCATTAGCGAAAGTACGGACCCTAGGCCTCATTTTCAAGCATTGCAATACCGTTTGTGCTTCTATTTATCAATTGCTATCTTGCTGTTTTTTATTGTTCTTATTACAAAAAACAATATGTAGTATCCATATTACACTTGTATCACCATCTCTTCGCCGAACTAGTGCACCTATACAAATTAACATTGTATTTGGTGTGTTGGGGACAGAAGAGACTTTTTATTATTTGGTTGCAGGGTTGTTTTAGAGAGACTATCTTCATCCTATGCCTCCCACGGATTGATAGACCTTAGGTCATCCACTTGAGGGAAAATTGCTACTGTCCTACAAAATTTGCGCTTGGAGGCCCAACATGTGTCTACAAGAATAAAGTTGCATAGTAGACATCACAAACCATGATAACTCACCTAATGCTTATGAACAAAATAAAGGTTTTTAATAAACATATCGTAGAAGCTATGATTAAAGCTCACGAAGAGAAGTTAGAATTGTAGGTTTCTATACCTAAGAAATTACATGATGCATGGGAACCAACTATTAAAGTTAAGATTAAAGATTATGAATGTAATGCTTTGTGTGATCTAGGTGCTAGCATATCTACTATACCAAAATGTTTATGTGACATGCTCGGTCTCACCGATATGGATGAATGTTCCCTTAACTTGCATTTAGCGGATTCAACTATTAAGAAACCATTGGGTAGAATAAATGATGTTCTCATACTTGCTAATAGAAATTATGTGCCTGTGAATTTTATTTTGCGACATATTGAATGCAATCAGTCTTATCCTATAATACTTGGTAGGCCTTTACTATGAACCATTATTGACATGAAAAAAAAGGAAATATAAGGTTCCAATTTCCATTAAAGAAAGGGATGGAACACTTCCCAAGGAAGATAATTAAACCACCATATGAATATATTATGTGAGCTACCTATGGAATTACTTCTAAAGATGACAATACTTGAGAGCATTGCATTATGCCTAGCTAGGGGCACAATACAATAGCGCTTGTTGGGAGGCAACCCAATAGTTATCTTAAATTTTTTGCTTTTATTTTTTGTTCTTGTGTGTTGAAATGATTATTGCTACTTTAATGATTGTTTTTTATGTTTTAGTTAGTGTTTGCTCCAAGTAAAGCCTTTGGGATGATTTGGTTTCTAGTTGACTTGATTCTTTGAAAAAAAAACAGAAACTTTTGCACCCAATACTGGAATTACTATAATTCACTAGAACTTGATAAAATTGTGAAATTTTTACACATGATTGGTATACAAATTTCCCATGTTGACCTAATTTTTTAGTGTTTTTGGAGTTAGAGAAGTATATTTTTTGTTCGGATCATTAAAGACTGTTCTGTTTTAGACAAATTATATTTTGTTGCATAGTATGCTTATTTTAATGATGCTATGGATTATATCGGGGGGTATAAGTCATGGAGAAGTTAGAATATAGTAGGTATTATGAATGGTTAATTATTAATGAGTTTATAAGAGTACCTAAACTTTATGATTTGTCTATTATACTAACGAATCTCATGAGGTTTCTGTTGAGTTTTGTGTGCTGAAGTTTTCAAATTTTGGGTGAGATCACGATGGATGAAGGAATAAGGAGTGAAAAGACCCTAAGATTTGGTATGCCCAAGGCACCCCAAGGTAATATTCAAGGAAGACCCAAGCGTGTAAGCTTGGGGATGCCCCGAATGGCATCCCCTCTTTCGTCTACAATTCATAAGTATGTTACTTCGAGCTACATTTTTATTCATCACATGATATGAGTTTTACTTGGAGCATCTTGTATGATAGTTTTTTTGCTTGTTAGTTTGCCACAATCATTGTTTGCTGGACACACCTTTTTGAGAGAGACGCACGTTCATTGCAATTTGTTAGAATAATCTATGAGCTTCACTTATATCTTTTGAGCTATGCAACTGATCTAGTGCTTCACCTATATCTGTTAGAGCATGACGGTGGTTATATTTTACAGAAATGATTGAACTCTCATGCTCCACTTAAATATTTTTAGAGTCATTAAATAGGAAGTGGTAATGAGCACGGGTTATAAGACTAGTCCAAAAATGATAGGTATCTAAGAGTGATATAATAAAAACTTTCATGTAGATTAGTAAATATGAAATGTATGTCTTAATTATATTGATCTCGTAATATGAAAGGGTATGAGTCCATGGTCATTGGTTGGTAAGAATTTCAATATTAAAGCTTGTTATTAACTACTCATTTAAGTGTCTGTTATTGCATGGTGGGGATGTTTGAACATTTTTATGTCTGATTGAAATCCTTGAGTGCTATCATAATCGGGGTGCACGATGGTGAACTCCTACCAACCTCCTCCCAAGGGGCATGCGAGAGTATTTGGTGTCGAGGGCTGATGAAACTTTCACAATAAATATATAAATTCTTTATGACTAATTTGAGTCCATGGATAATTACGTACTCCTACCTTTCCGCAATTTGCTAGTCTCTTCGGTACCATGCATTGCCCTTTCTGACCTGGAGAGTCGGTGCATACTTTGCCGGTACATCCAAACCTCGTGATATGATACACCCTATCACACATAAGCCTCCTTATATCTTCCTCAAAGCAGCCACCATACCTACCTATCATGGCATTTCCATAGCCATTCCGATATATATTGCCATGCAACTTCCGCCGTCCTATCTTTTGGCACGTGTCTTCATCATCATATTGCTTTGCATGATCATATAGAGCTGACATGATATTTGTGGCAAAGCCTCCGTTCATCATTGTTATACATGTTACGCTAGATCATTGCACATCCTGGTACACTACCAGAGGCACTCATATAGAGTCATATTGTTTCAGTTATGGAGTTGTAATATCAAGTTGTAAGTAAATAAAAGTGTGATGATCATCATTATTAGAGAATTGTCCCAATGAGGAAATGATGATGGAGAAAATGAATCCCCCACAAGTCGGGATGAGACTCTGGACAAAAAAAGAGAGAAAAAGACAGAAGGGACAATGTTACTATCCTTTTACCACACTTGTTCTTCAATGTAGCACCATGATCTTCATATAGAGAGTCTCCTGAGTTATCAATTTCATATACTATTTGGAATTTTTCATTATAGAACTTGACTTGTATATCTTGATGATGGGCTTCCTCAAATGCCCGAGGTCTTCATGAGCAAGCAAATTGGATGCACACCCACTTAGTCTGAGTTTGAGATTTCATACACTTATAGCTCTAGTGCATCCATTGCATTGCAATCCCTACTCCTCGCATTGATATTGATTGTAACGCCTCTCCATTTCCTAATGATCCGCCGAGTTGATGCGAGCCTTTCTTCCTTTTTGACTTCTCCTATATATTTCTACCACCACACTCAATTCCACCCTAGTGCTAATATCCATGGCTCATGCTCATGTATTGAGTGGAGTAAAAAAATGCTGAAGCGCGTTCAAAAGTATGATACTATTGCTTGGTTTGACACCGGCGTTCTCAGGATTTATACTTATGTAGTGAAGGCGGAGTCATGCCATGCTTACATAATTCAGTGAGTAGGGATAACATTCGTTGAGCATCGTATATTTTGAAGAAGTAATGATTATGTTCTTATAATGTGGATATTATTATGTTGATATCAATTGCTTCATTGTTTATCAATATTTATACCATCAAGAGATTACACGATAAACATGCGAGGAAGCATTCTACATCAAAAAGTTCGGTTTTTATCATTTACCTACTCAAGAATGAGCAGGAATTAAGCTTGGGGATGCTGATACGTCTCCAACGTATCTATAATTTTGGATTGATTCATGATATTATATTACCTATCTTAGATACTTTATATGCAATTATATATCATTTTTGGGGACTAACCTATTAACTCAATGCCAGTGCCATTTGTTGTTTTTTTTGCTTGTTTTTTGCTTTTTAGAAAATCAATACCAAACGAAGTACAAACACGATGAAACTTTATGATGATTTTTTGGACTAGAAGGGGCACTAGAACATACGGGATGAGGCTAGAAGATATACGGTAGATCGACGAGCTCACCCAGCATGCCCCTGAGCTCGTGAGTCCCATGCTGCTCCGACTGACCTAATTCCAACTCCATAAATTTCCAAATATTCCCAAACAAACAAAGAGCGACCCAAAACACTTTTTCTGCCGTTGAAAGCTTTTGTTCTTTCCCGATCCCATCTGGAGGCCTTTTTCGGTACTGTGCTGGAGGAGGAATCGAACACAGAGGGATTCTACATCATCCTTGCTGCACCTCCAATGTTGTGTGAGTAGTTTACAACATACCTACGGGTCCATAGCTAGTAGCTAGACGGCTTCTTCTTTCTCTCTGATGTTCAATACCATGTTCTCCATGATCTCCACGATCTCCATGGAGTTATATTCGATGTCATGTTCTTTTGTGGTGTGTTTGTTGGGGTTCGATGAACTGTGGGTTTATGATCGCATTATTCATTGAAAGTAATTGAGTCTTTACTGAATTTTATTATGCATGATTGTTATAGCTTTGTATTTCTCTTCGATCTATCCATTTGGTTTGGCCAACTAGATTGATTTATCTTTAGTGGGAGAGGTGCTTTGTAGTGGGTTCAATCTTGCGGTGACCTCACCTCATGACAAAAGGGGTAGCGAGGCACATATTTGTATTGTTGCCATTAAGGGTAAAACATTGGGGTTTATTCATATTGCTTGAGTTTATTCTGTCTACATGATGGCATCTTGCTTAAAGCGTTACTCTATTTATCATGAACTTTATACCATAGATGCATGCTGGATAGCGGTCGATTGGTGGAGTAATAGTAGTAGATGTAGAATCATTTCAGTCTACTTGTCATAGACATAATTCCTATATACATGATCATTGCCATGAATAACATCATAGCTATGTGCTTTTCTATCAATTGCCCAACAGTTATTTGTCTACCCACCGTATGCTATTTATTCGAGAGAGAAGCCTCTAGTGAAAACTATGGCCCGGGTCCACTTTTTATCATATACTAAAATAAAAAGCTTTGCTGCAATTTTTCATTAAATTTTGTGTTTTATTTATCTATCTATCACTACGAGATTTGATCCTTGCAATTAACCGCCAAGGGATTGACAACCCCTTGATCGTGTTGGGTGCAAGTATTTGTTATTTTGTGTGTAGGTCTTGCGAACGAGGTGTTGCATGGTTCTCCTACTAGATTGATAACCTTGGTTCTTAAGTGAGGGAAATACCTATCTCTATTGTACTCCATCATCCTCTCCTCTTCGAGGAAATCCCAACGCAACTCACAAGTAGTACCTTCTCATTCTTGGAGGAGTCCAGGCCGTGTCTGTTGCTGGTGGACGTGAGCTCCACGAGGGAAATGGTGGCGCCTTGGCTATTGTCAACCCGCTGGGCCGGCTGATGGTTTGTCGGTGGCACGTAGGCGGCGCAGCTGGCTACCAATGGTGCAGAGACCTGCCATACAAATGGTTTTTAACCCCTTTCCGCGATGGTGTTTGGAACCGCCGCCAAATGAGTGTGGGCGATAGGGGGGTCCTTCCCACACGACCTAGAAACCGCCGGGGATAGGCCCTCCTGGCACACAGGCTGGGGCAAAATGATCTTGTGTGCGATCTGGCGAGGCATCGAAACCCAATCGTTTCCGTTCGTATGTACTTCCCACACGGTGAATCCCAGAAAAACATCTCCATTCGTATGTATATCGCACACAGTTTTGTGTGTAAAAACATTTGTGCAAGGTGGCCTAACGCAAACAGTTCTCTGCCGGAAGCCGTGTGTGATTGTTTGCTGATCGAACACGCCTACTTTCTAGAAACCGTGCGGGTTGTTTGAGTTCATCGCCTACGATGCTGGCTGAGTAACCGCCAGCAATAGAAAACCCCAATAAGCAGGGTAATTAGCCTATTATTGATAATCCATGTAGTAATCAAATTTATATTTCTTATAAAACAAACCAGATATTTCAATTTCCGTATAACGACAACCAGGATTTTGATAATCGAATTACATCAGATAGCTTGGGCACTCAGTTACGCCATTACACAACAGCACCAAGTTTCATGTGCAACATCAAAAACCTTTGGAAAGTAGAATCATACACGGTAAATAGACAAATGAATCTCCACTGCGTAACTGCAGAAGCGGAAGGCAAATATTGAGCCTTCAGTGATGTTGAATGTCCTTGCAACTTTAGGCCAGTGACTATGGATAATTGCATGCCCAACCTTCATCCTCTTCAGGAAGACTTCAATATTGTACCGTGTGTCGTGGAATTGTCACATCAGATGTCCTAGTGTGAGGACTTAGTCATGGAGCCATCGCAACGAAGTTACCTTAAAGGGGTTAAACATGACAAAGGACATGAGGAGTTTATACTGGTTCAGCCCCTTGCGGTGAAGGTAAAGGCCTAATCCAGTTTGAGGTGGTATTGCTAGGGTTTCGATGACTAGGGAGCGAATACGCTAAACCTGGCTCTCGATCTGTTGTTTCCTGCCCCTAAACCGCCGCCGGGTCATCCCTTTATATACACAGGTTGACGCCCAGTCGGTTTACCGAATCCCGGCCGGCTCATAAACGTGTCCGGCTCGGTATCTACTCTTCCCTATCTTACAATACAAGTTATGCACGTTATGGCGGTTTACATCTATGGGCCCTAATCCGCCATTGGGCTTTGGGCTTTCTTATTAAGTCTCCTCCATAATGCGCCATCTTCTATGTCTTCATGGGCTTCAATACGGGCAGGTTACTATGAGTATAACCCGGCCCATCCTAGGCGGTTTATACTAAATAGTTATATCCCCAACATTAGGCCCCAGGTTGATTTGAACTTGTTCACATCAATCTTCAACACTTAGAAAAATCCCTCCTTCATTACCTTCGCGAAACTTATAACTCGCCATGACGTCATCTTCTGGGATCATGATAATCCGCTATGATGTCACTTGCCATTAACTTTACATAGACCCCAAATCTTTTAGTGTATCCCCTTTTCTTTAATGGATCTCCAAAAATCAAGGCGTCTGCACATCTACATATCCATTTTTTTACCTCCTCGATTCCCGCGCTTGCCACTTATCCATTTGCCTTATAAATAGGACCGGGAGTCCCTTTCACTTTTCCCCCCGTGCCTCTTCACCTCATTGTCTTCCTTGCGACGCCTTGGCGCTCGAGCTCCACCGCCGCTATTGAACTTTGCCTCTGCCTCAACGTTGGCCGCTGCATCAACCTGTTCGGACTAGACTCCGCTCGCGCACCACCGCCATTCAACAACTTCAGTAAGTTCTTCTTTCTCGCCTCCGTAGATCTGTTTAGGGTTTGCACGAACTCATAGAGTTTCGACGCTGTTCTTCCCATGTTCCTCATCGTAGCATAAATGGCGGTTTCAAGCTTGATACATTCCTGTGCGGTAGCAGTAATCAAATCATCTCTTTTAAGTCAAAAGACCAATCTGGAGCTTCATAAACTTGTTCAAGTACCGATATTTAGGTCTGAATATTTTTCTTTTTCTGACACGCGGTAGTTCCAAAATTGCAATATCAATCTGGGAAATATGTTTTTCACCACTTAGTCATTTTTCGACTTCAGACCTATACTTTCAATGTCTGTGTAAACGGTTTATCTTCAGAAAATAATAACCTGCCATGTACCATTAGTCCCCTCTTAAACCGCCAATTGCTCATCTCTGCAACTTGATGATGTCAATCTCTGGTTTATCACACTTGCATGTTTGAATACTTTCTACCTTTTAACCTTTAGCAGTTTGATCATGAATCTTAAACCGGCACAACCCTTCCTTCAGGTTGTCTAATAAATGGCCAAGTCATTTTATTCCTGCAACTGGGTTCCGTCCCGGGTTACAAAAGAAGAGCTGAATGGATGTGTTGCAACTGGCGCTTTAGCAAAAAAGGATGGCATCCATTGGAGAGCCCCTGGTCTGGAAAATCCACCTGAACCCAAAGATGGGGAAGTGGTCGTTTTGTTGATCATCTGGGTCGAGGGTTCAGCCCACCCGGATCAAAAAATTTCCGTGACGTGCTTCATTTCTTCCAACTTCATCCTCAAGATATTGGACCTAACTTTGTGTCCAATATTTGCAACTTTCAAGTGTTTTGTGAAGCTTACCTCCAAGAAGAGCCCACAGTCGAATTGTTCATAGATTTCTTCTATTTAAACCGCCGTACCGAGTTTACAGACGGGCCCAATACTGAACTTGGCTGGGTGTCAATTCAGAAAAGAAAAGATGTCAGCTTCCCTCACGCTAAGCATCACAGCCACCCCAAAGATTGGAATAAAACTTGGTTTTATTGCCAAGATACATCTCCAGCTGGCGAGAATCCTCTGCCGGGTTACCGTGCTCACCGGCTTGCCGGTACACATCCACTCCCCCAAAGACTCAGTGCAAAGGAACGGGCCAAATATGCCCCACAGCTTTTGAAGCTCAGAGCCTTTGTGGCCAACGATTTTACAGGCATTGATTTTGTTCGTTGCTGGGTATCTTGGAGCATTTTGCCTTTAAGCCGTCATCCCGGTTTAATGTGTGAGTACACAGGGGACGTGAAAGAACCTCAACGGTACATTGATATTCAGCTAACTGACGCTGAAATTACTGAAGCTGTCAAGAAGATGCTGGATGAACCGGTGGCCGACTGCAGTTAAACAGGGCTTAGTCCTTTTTGCGTTTCAAATAAACCGCCAACTGTTAGAATTGCCTAACTCATGTTTTAATCCGATCTTTGTAATACTCCCTTATAACTTTTGTCAATCTTTAACAGGGTGATGATCCATTCTGGAAGAGGAAGCCACAAGATAAACCGGCAAAAACAGCTCGCCCCAAGACCAAGGTTCACAAGAAGCCTGCCAAGAAGAAAACCGACGAATCCACCGAGTTGAACATCGATGATGATCTTGATAATCCGAAGTCAGAGGTAGAACTTGATTCTCTTGGATACTTTTTCAGACACTTCATTGACAATGATCATTATCAGGATGACGCTGAGGCTAGCCATGTTGGTGACGTAGAGGTAATTATTCTTTCCTCCGGCTCAGATCCTCTGCCAACATAGAAAACCCGTCAAGTAAACCGGAAAGTAAGATTTTCACACCCTCTAGCTTACTTGGATCCAAACTTTCTTTTGAGGAACAACAACACGAAGCTCGCCGCACAACCCGGCATAGTGGTCAGGTGGTTACTTCCTCCGGTTTACCGAACACATCGGTTCGTAAACGTCACCCAGAGGTCTCTTATACTTCTGACACACATTGTCCCAAGGCGGGTTATTTCCGATATCCTTTTAATCTGTCTGATTCAAATTATCAGGAAACCTCCCATTCTTCCTCTAGCGAATCAACAAGGACGCAAATTCCAACCCTTAAAACAGTTCCTGGGTGAGCATATTTAACTGACCCTTCATACCTTATACTTGATCTTGATACTGACCTAATGTACACTTACTATTTTTAGGGCCAAAGCCAGATTTAGTAAAAGGGCCAAAGTGAATAAACTGGCTGAAGACCCCATTCAATCTGAACCAGAAAAGACCCCTGAACTGTCTAACCCAAATGTTGAAAACATTCCTGATGACCCGCCACTGCAAGATCAAGAAACCTTTGTTGAACAGATGGAAATTGATCCGACGGGTCATGCCGATAACCCGCCAAGCCCAACTAAAGCTGCTGATGACAAAACTGACGATGTTGTAGTTACTGGCCTTGGTTACACATCCCCTGGTAACCCCATTGCTCTGTCCAAACACAGTGCCAAGGAAGAAACCTCTGTTGTTGACAAGGGCAAGTGGAAAGTGGACTTGGAAAGCTATGCTCACCTCAGCGCCCAAGATATTCATTCTAGTTTTTTAAACCGTTTGTACACAAGCCATGATTATGAAGCCGGTTTAGTGAACATGATGAAGGACGATATGAGGTAAATGTTGTTGACTCTGCATAAGTATTCTTCCCTTATGATCGGTTTAGAATATCAATTATTTTAGCCCCCAAGGGCCAGTTTACAATACCAATATAAACCGGGACTTTGTAAAATAACCAAACTTCAATTCCACCTGTGTGGCCCCCAAGGGCCGGTTTATCTTTTCGAGATGAACCGGGACTTTTATGCTATAAGGCTCAAAAATTCTTGTTGAACCGAGACTTTTATGCTATAAGGCTCAAAAAATTTCGAGATGAACCGGGACTTTTATGCTATAAGGCTCATTTTTTTTTGCTCAATACCGTTGCATTACTCATCTTGGCTCAGATATGCAGAAGAAACTGAAGGTTGCCTATACACTTATAGAGCAATTATATACCGGCACACAACGGATCATCTACACAGCTTCTCACAACAAGCCGCCCCCAACTTTGATCAAGGAAACATTAGAGAGGCTGTCGATGATGCCTGCCCGGTTTGAAGAGCTGAAGAGATCAGCTGCAAGGGCATGTGCTCTTACCACACTAACTCGGGCCAAAGCATGGATACATGATCTTGATCCGGCTGATGTGGGAAACGGTTATCCGAGCATAAAGGAGGACGGGCCAGACTTTGATAATGAAGACCTCAGAGCCTTAACGAAAGAAATGCGCCCATTGGCTAGAAAATTGGCTGAAGAGGCCGATCTTTCTCATTATCAGTCGATTTATGATGCCAACAACAAGAGAGTTAATGCGCTAACCTATGATGCTCCAAATCTTATTCCTCCAATCCGTAAGCAGACCTATGCCCCTGATGTTGATCCCTCCCCACTTATAAGTGATGAAGCTGTATTCAAAGCCTTAACTGGGATCGATTGGACAACCATTGACTTCGAGCCACTGGGTAAAGAAGAGGAAGATGAACCAGCGCAGGATGATCCGGAACCTTCAAGTCAGCCCGGCCAAGATTCATAAACCGGGGGCCGGTTTTGCTTCTGCATTCTGCAAGACTTGTTGAGAACAATTATTCTTTTGGGCATCAAAACGCCTTGTAATAGGCTAGTTGAAACTCTTGATCTACTATGCCATCGTGCATATTTACTTTGCATGACACTGTTAATCCGCCATGTTAAGATATGCTACGTCTGCTCATGATATTTAGCAATGTGGAATATGCTCCTGCATTTAACAGATAAAAAGTGTCCTGGCGGTTTACCGCTAGACGGGTTATCCTGTGATATCTGATCACACTGTTGGTTTATCAAGCCAGTGTAATAAGGGTGATAACCCAAAATTTGAGCACTGGTAATTATATATTGCTGGCTTATGAACAAAACCAGGCCGGGTAAATAAACACCGGATTTTACTTTATCATGTACTGACGACTTAGAGTCGAAAGCCAAGCCGAGTTAATAAACACCGGCGAATTGTAATAATAAAACCTTATAATCCTTATTCAATAAACCTCAAAAGATTGTCGAATAAAAAAAACGAAAAATGAGGCTTTTCATGGGCTGCCAGGCCGAAATCCGAGGCTTTTCACGGGCTGCCAGGCCACTGAGTTAAACCGTTTCACAAACCTTATAAGATGGACCTCACATTAACCAATCGTCGTTTTAACTTTGACAAGTTCAGGGTCTGCATGAGATTGACTTGTCAAATGTTCGGCGGGTCATACCAGGAATACCTGGGCGGAGTGGCTTACTTAAAAAGGCAGGATAACCCGGGGTTTTAGGTGAATACACATGGCTTCCAAGCCTGGCTTTTAAGCTTATCACAAGGGTTATAGCTATTCTGGTTCTTTAGAACAAAAGAGCCCCCAAGCAATATTTCTGAGCTATGCTCAATGGGTACCTATGTTTGAGTTGTGCTTTTGCAACAGACTCTCTTTGGCCCCTTTAATCTGGGTAACAAGCCCCCAATTTTTTTTCAATTGGCTTATAAGCCGGTTCAAAGGGTAATCATAACTTCATGTATAAGCCGGAAGCCCCCAAGTAACCAAAAACTCATTAAGAAAAAGCGACAGAGGCCCTGCTTTAGCAGGGATGCTGGTTTATTATATTGATCATAATATATACATTGTCAAAAATAGGTACATCAGAAGAGCCTGTGGCTCAGGTGTAATAGGGCCGAAGATAAGCAATATTCCACGGCCGGTGAGTCTCCTCCTCCGATTTACGTGAGTCTTTGTGCTCTCGAACATAGATAAGGTAGTATGACCCGTTGTTCAGATTCTTGCTGACCACAATGGGTCCTTCCCAAGGTGGGGATAACTTGTGCATATCAGTCTGATCCTGGATAAGCCGGAGCACCCTATCGCCTTCCAGAAAAGTTCTAGTTTTAACCCGACGGCTGTGGTAATGGCGCAGATCTTGCTGATAAATCGCCGAATGAGCCGCTGCGATGTCACACTTCTCATCCAACAAGTCCAGTGCTTCCTGACGTGCTTGCTCGTTGTGCACTTCAACATAAGCCGCCACCCGAGGTGAGTCATGACTGATGTCACTAGGGAGAACTGCCTCTACTCCGTAAACCATGAAGAAAGGCGTGTAACCCGTAGACCTGTTGGGGGTGGTATTAATACTCCATAACACATAAGGTAACTCCTCCAACCAACAACCTGGCGTCCTTTGCAAGGGAACCATAAGCCGGGGCTTGATGCCTCTCAAGATCTCTTGATTGGCTCTCTCAGCTTGACCATTAGATTGGGGGTGAGCCACGGACGACACATCAAGCCGGATATGCTCACGTAGACAAAAGTCTTTCATAGAACCCTTGGAGAGGTTAGTGCCATTGTCTGTTATAATGCTGTGTGGAAAGCCAAAAGGGAAGATCACCTTCTTCATGAATTGAACCGCCGTTGTTGCATCACACTTACTGACTGGCTCTGCCTCTACCCACTTAGTGAACTTATCAACCGCCACCAAAAGGCGGGTCTTCTTATCCTTGGATCTCTTAAATGGTCAAACCATATCAAGCCCCCAAGTTGCAAATGACCAAGTGATTGGAATCATCCTCAATTCCTGAGCCGGAACATGAGCTCAACGTGAAAACTTTTGACAACCGTCACATTTTCTGACCAAATCCTCAACATCAGCCTGAGCCGTCAACCAATAGAAACTGTGACGAAAAGCCTTGGCTACTAGAGATTTTGAACCGGCATGATGACCACAATCTCCTTCGTGGATCTCACGCAGAATCTCACAGCCTTCTTTAGGAGAAACGCAACGCTGAAACGCCCCTGTGACACTGCAATGATGTAACTTCCTATTGACAATAGTCATTGACTTGGACCGGCGGGTTATCTGCCTGGCCAAAGTTTCATCCTCAGGTAACTCGCCCTGGGTCATATATGCCAAATATGGAACTTTCCAATAAGGGATAACATGAAGAGCAGCCACCAACTGAGCTTCCGGGTCAGGAATAGCCAAATCCTCCTCTGTAGGTAATTTGTCCGACGGGTTTATGCAAAACGTCAAGAAAGACATTAGGCGGCACCGGTTTACGTTGAGAACCCAACCGGCTTAAGGCATCAGCCGCTTCATTCTTTCGCCGATCAACATCCTCAACTTGATAACCCTTAAAGTGACCAGCAATAACGTCCACCTGTCGTTGATAAGCCACCATAAGTGGATCCTTGGAATCCCAAGTACCAGAGACTTGTTGAGCCATCAAATCTGAGTCGCCAAAGCACCTTACCCAGCTTAAGTTCATCTCCTTAGCCATCCGAAGACCGTGGAGTAAAGCCTCATATTCAGCTGCATTGTTAGTGCAAGGGAACATCAAACGGAGAACATAACAAAATTTATCACCTCGAGGGGAAGCTAGCACAACTCCAGCCCCCGAGCCCTCCAATTGCATGGACCCATCAAAGTAAATAGTCCAATACGTATTATGGGGCTTTTCCTCAGGCATTTGCAGCTCTGTCCAGTCAGTGATGAAATCCACCAGCGCTTGAGACTTGATGGCCGTGCGAGGCATATACTTCAAACCATGAGGTCCAAGTTCAATGGCCCACTTAGCTATCCGACCCGTGGCTTCTCTGTTCTGAATAATAAACCCCAACGGAGCAAAACTGACCACAGTGATGGGATGACCCTGAAAATATTGCTTAAGCTTCCGGCTTGCCATAAAAACTCCATACACCAGCTTCTGCCTATGTGGGTATCTCTTGTTGGACTCAATAAGCACCTCGCTGATATAATAAACCGGCCGTTGAACCGGATATTCCTTGCCTGCCTCTTTTCGCTCTACCACAATAGCCACACTGACAGCCTGGGCATTGGTAGCCACATATAACAGCAATGGATCTTTATCAACAGGGGCAGCAAGAACAGGTGGCTCGGCTAACTGCTTCTTCAAGTCCTCCAACGCTGCATTACCGGCATCACTCCAGACAAAGTTGTCTGTCTTTTTCATCATCTGATACAGAGGGATAGCCTTCTCTCCTAAACGACTGATGAACCGGCTTAGCGCTGCAATATGACCCGCCAGACATTGAACGTCATTGATACATGCCGGTTTAGCCAGAGAAGTAATGGCTTTGATCTTCTCCGGATTAGCTTCAATGCCCCTGTTAGACACCAAAAAGCCCAAGAGTTTGCCTGTCGGTACACCAAAGACACACTTGGCCAGGTTAAGCATCATCTTATAAACCCAGAGATTATCAAAGGTTTCCTTCAAATCATCTAGCAACGTCTCCATCTTCCTGGACTTCACCACAATATCATCCACATAAGCATGAACATTGCGCCCAATCTGACTATGAAGACAATTCTGCACACATCGCTGATAAGTCGCCTGGGCACTCTTGTGCCCAAAAGGCATAGACACATAGCAGAAGGCTCCAAAGGGAGTTATGAAAGATGTCTTCTCTTGGTCCTTAACTGCCATCTTGATCTGATGATGACCAGAATATGCATCTAAAAAACTCAAACGCTCACAACCCGCCGTAGCATCAATAATCTGATCAATACGAGGGAGAGCAAAAGGATCAGCCGGACAAGCCTTGTTCAAATCTGTGTAGTCCACACACATACGCCAAGTGCCATTCTTCTTAAGTACCAACACCGGGTTAGCTAACCTCTCAGGATGAAAAACTTCAATAATAAACCCAGCCGCCAGAAGCCGGGCTACCTCTTCACCAATGGCCTTGCGTCTTTCTTCATTGAAACGACGAAGAAACTGCTTGACCGGTTTAAACTTAGGATCAATATTAAGAGTGTGCTCAGCGAGTTCCCTCGGTACACCTGGCATGTCAGAAGGTTTCCATGCAAAGATGTCCCGGTTCTCACGGATGAACTCGATGAGCGCTCTTTCCTATTTTGGATCCAGATTAGTGCTGATGCTGAACTGCTTGGATGAATCGCCAGGAACAAAATCAACCAGCTTAGTCTCATTAGCCGATTTAAACTTCAAGGCCGAATCATGCTTCGTAGTTGGCTTTTTCAAAGAAGTCATATCCGCCGGATCAACATTCCTTATAAAACTTTAACTCCTCTGTTGCACAAACCAACTCAGCATAAGCTGCATCGCCCTCTTTGCACTCCAAAGCTATCTTCCGGCTCCCATGTACTGTAATGGTCCCTTTATGACCCGACATCTTGAGCTGCAGATAAACATAACAGGGTCTAGCCATGAACTTAGCGTAAGCCGGCCGGCCAAACAGAGCATGATAAGGGCTCTTGATTTTCACCACTTCAAAGGTCAAGGTCTCTGATCTAGAGTCATGATCATCTCCAAAAGCAACTTCTGGAGCTATCTTACCAACTGGGTATGCCGACTTACCAGGCACCATGCCATGGAAAACAGTGTTCAACCGTTTGAGATTTTTATCTGTCAACCCCATGCGATGGAAAGTCCCATAATAGAGAATATTGATGCTGCTCCGTCCGTCCATGAGCACCTTGGTGAACTTATACCCTCCAACCTGAGCTGCCACCACCAACACCAGGTGACCCGGATTATCAACCCGGGGTGGGTGATCCTCCCGACTCCATACGATGGGTTGCTCAGACCAGCGTAAATAACGGGGAACAGCCGGTTCAACTGTAACATCCCAAATTTCCTATTTGGATTGTTTTACAATTATAGCTAAGCATCCTATGCATCCTGTTTGAATTTGAATACCATTTGAAGTTTCAGAGAGTTTTGAGTTTGAATTTGAATTTCCAAACTTTGGCATGTGGGAAACAATTCCAAAACTAAGCCTGATAAATACTTGATCAAAAGTATGAGAGGAGCAAACATGACACTCCAAAAATATCAGAGGAAACAATGCCAAAAGAATTGGATTCAAATCTGAAATTTTATTTGAATTTGAAAAATGGATTTTCATAAAGTTTGGATTTTGCCTTTGGAAAAATGTTCAAATGAAAGGAATATTCCCTGATCATTTTGGTATATATATACCCTATATAAAATATTTATAGGTTATGTTTTATTTTTGTTTTGTTTTATTAAAAAATAAAGAAAAACTTTTGAGCGCCAGCCAGCCACCCAGCCCAGCCAGCGCCTCATCCCCCACAAGACTGGCCCAAACCAAGCCAGCCCACGAGGCCAGCCCAGTAGAGCCAGCCCAGCGCTGCACTCCCACGCGCCCCCTCACCCGATCCCCCTAAGATTCGGTCGACCGACCGAACCTTCCCTCTCTCCTCTCAGCGACCCGTGGCCCCACCCTCTCTTCTTCCCCTCCCCACGTTTGAACCTCGCTGGGAGATCCGCGGATCCCAAGAATCTGGGATCCCGATCGCCCGATGCCCTTCCGCCCCTGCCCGAGGCCCGGCTATAAAGCCAGACCCTCCGCACCCCATTCCCCCCTAGCCTCACGGAGCCCTCTCCTCTCTCTCTCCGGCACGCCGAGCCCGAGCTCACCCCACGCCAAAACCCTCGCCGTCGCCCGCTCTGGTGCACCCGACCTCCCAACTCCACGAACCATCCCCAAGCTCCCCGCGTCTCCCCGACGTCTCTCGGCTCGCCGATGCTCGGAGCCCTCGAGCACTCTCGCCGCCGCCGCGCGGCGTCGCCGAGTCCGGTGAGTCCCTAATCCCCTCCACTGTTAGATCCTAAACCTAGGGTTAGGATTAGAAGCCCCAAGGGGTAAGTTTTAGTTAGAAAACCGGACGGCGAGCGGTTTATTTTTTAAGTTAGGTTTTATTTATTAGGCGGTTTTGTTAGTTAAACCCTAGGCCCGTTTAGACTAAACTACATACAGGCACAGTATAGGCCCATTGGACTTTTTCTTTTATTCTGATTTTCTGTTTTAGCGAATAGTTTCAATTTTCAAAATGTATATCTTTTATTCTGTTTATTATTTTGAGTGATTCTTTTTTGTTGGATTGCAAATTTTATGTAGTTTCTGAAAAACATATATTTAGCTATGTTAAAATAATTAAAAATGCTTTAATATTGTTTTAGTCAGAATAGCAAATCTGCTATAGTTTTAGTTAGAAAAATTATTTTTGCATGATTCTTTTTGCAATCACTTTATTTTGATATTGCCAAACCCTAGAAATTAACTTTGGTATTTTAGGGTTAATAAATAATTAATTCTAGGCAGAATCCTATTAATCCTAATTAATTGATTAGTTCCTGTTTTCCTAATTAATTAATTAGTAAATTAATTTATTTTAACTTGTGATTAGTTATTCTAGGTTAGTTTCTGTCATTCCATTAGATGAACTTTTATTTATAATTAATAAAAGTTTTAAATTAATTTTCTTAATAGAAATTGGATTAGGCCTAAAATGAGTTTTATAATAGCTATTTAATTAATTCTTTTGCTCCTAATTGCTTAGTTAATCCTTTTCTGTTAAGTTAACCTAAAACCATGATTAGGTAATGTTGAGGAATTTTGTTATATAAAACTATTTTTGATATTGTTTGGAATAGGGAAAACTTTGAATTTGATTTCTTTGAGTTTTCCTTTTGATTTGGTTTTGATTGTTTTGTTGTGCTATGTTACTTTTGTTACCTTGTGTGATCCTCTTGCTTTGTGCTTATTATGTTATTGTTTGTCTCGGTAGAGTTCAGTCTTGAAGCTTGCTACTACGACTCTTTAGCTTACGAGGATCATCAGCAAGGCAAGTTTTGATCATGTTATTTCTATACCTATGATTTTGTGCATTAGTAGTTGTCACCACCCCACCATTGCATGCAGTAGTGAAATCTTGAAGTCATTAAACTTGAGTAGTATCATGTGGTAGGTTGAACCAATCCTTGTTACCATGACCCCCGGGACGTAGTAGTTATTTTGCTATGCTCGTAGACGGGATTTTGGGGATGAGTGAAGTTCATAAGCAAGATGTGAGAGTCAATGATGATGACAACCCATGGACTACAATGATCAAGATGGACTTGAAAAATCACTCTTGGGTGGAGGACGGTTGACGGGCACCTGGAGCACCCAGTGGTGGCGGGATGCATGGAGAAGCGCCATGACATCCTGCGGAAAGCTTCACCCAGCCACGAAGAGAAGGATGGATGCCCCATGACCGGAAGCTTACCTGCAGCCGCAAGCCATTATGGGCTCTGGCTGGGTTGACCCTTGTAGTGAAGCTGGCTGGGCGGTACTACGAGAAGTAGACGAACGGTAGGATTGGATGGGTACCGGCGGTGGCGGAAGAACTCTTTGGAAGACCTGTTTCATTGTCCGTCTTCAAACACCATGAAGTGCGAAGACTTTAAAGGAGGGAATGATTCTTGCGGGAAAGTCGCAAACCTCTGCAGAGTGTTATAACCTAATCGATTAGCCGTGTCCCGATTCACGGACATTTGAGCATCTGGACCTGGAAGTATTCGGATATCTCAACACTAAAACTAATGGATTAATTTGATGGGTTTATGACTTAATAATAATTTGGGAACGAGATATTGGTTGGCGGAACCATCTCAATAACTACCAATAATTTGTAGTAATTTGCAAATAAGTCCACTGTAGTAGGATAAAATTGGCTTTACGCAAAATGATGAAACTTAGAGCTCCACAGCCAAATATGCATATAGAGTTAGTAACTTTATTATTGTTGTTCTTCATAACTTGCCAGCTTATTCCAAAATCTGACCTACATGGCTGCAACGTATTATGTTGCGTAGATATATTCGATCAGAGTGAGGCTACGCTCCGCGCTTGGCGATTGCCCTTTGAGTCGGATGGACTCGCTTTACCTCGACGCTTCCGCAGCATTTTAGTTTATTTCTCATGAGTTGGCCTTGAGCCGAATTTATTCCCTTGTAATAAAGACTCTATATGAGAATCGATTAATGATATTCAGGTGTGATTGAACTTTGATTACTTTATCGATGTAATCGTGAGTACCAAAGATGATCTTGGGATGGTATGCATACGTAGATTTGACCGATTTTGGGTCAGGTCGCTACATTCAACGGAGTTCACTGCCCTCTTATGAAGCTTCTGGTCACGCTTGCATAAGCTAGTGGTGAAGACATGATACTGTCCACTATTCAACTGCTTCGGGTTGCTCTGATAACCCGATTGTTGCCGCTGTTGACTCCCCTGATTATTCTGCTGATTGTAACCACCTTGGTTGCCATGACCGCCTTGACTTCCTTGGAACCCTGAGCTTGAGCCGCCTCCACCGTAACCCGGCCCATGGAAACCAGATCCTGAACCACCACCCGGTCCATGATCATCTTGGTAAAAATTTGAATTTTTGAACTCGTTCATAATAAATCGTCCCATGCCTTGGGAAGGGCTGATTTAACAGCTGCTCAAGATTGACGCCTGACCCTCCAGTCTGCGGGGGCGATTTACCCTTACAGCGCTGACCATTATTCTGTGCATTGGTGTTAGCCACAAAGTCAAAACTATTATTAGCCTTGTGCTTACCGTTGCCTCCTTGGTTCGCCGGTTTATGCTACTGCCCATTGGTGTTGCTGCTCTTCTTTCCCTTTCCCGGCTTGTCATCATCAGACTCGGGGTCCTTGGTACCATGAGAGTCAGCATACTTAACCAGAGCCGCCATGAGTGTCCCCATGTCATTGCAGTGGCGTTTGAGCCGTCCCATTTTCTGCTCCAGGGGCATGACGACAGTTGCTTTCCAACATTAAGACCTCTGAATCAGCATTGATACGATCCGACGAGTGCATGATTGTTGAGATCCGGCGCACCCAATGAGTCGTCGATTCACCTTCTTCTTGAACACAAGCGGCTAAATCCACAATTGACATGGGCTGCTTGCATGTGTCTTTGAAATTCTAGATAAACCGGGCCTTTAACTCGGCCCATGATCCGATGGAGTTAGCAGGGAGCCCCTTCAACCAAGTGCGGGCCGTCCCATCCAACATCAAGGGGAAGTATTTAGCACACGCAACATCACTAACATCCAGAAATTCCATGGCCATCTCATAACTCTCGATCCATGCCTCAGGAGGTAAGTCAGCTGTATAGTTAGGCACCTTGCGAGGGCCTTTGAAATCCTTGGGCAGACGCTCATTACGTAGAGCTGGCACTAAACATGGTACTCCCAAATTCCTAAAGGTCGCACCAGGCTCCACCGAAGTTGTCATACGAACTGGAGTAGGTTGACGGGCCGCATATTGTGCCGCTAATTTGGCCTCTCGACGCGCTCTACCTTGATCCACGACATTCTGAGCATTGATACGTCTCCAACGTATCTATAATTTTTGATTGCTCCATGCTATATTATCTACTGTTTTGGGCAATATTGGGCTTTATTTTCCACTTTTATATTAATTTTGGGACTAACCTATTAACGGAGGCCCAGCCAGATTTGTTTGTTTTTTGCCTATTTCAAGATTTCAAGAAAAGTAATATCAAACGGAGTCAAACGAACGAAATCAACTGGAGAAGTTATTTTTGGAAGGAAAGCTACCGGATGGACTTGGACCCCACGTCAAGGAAGGAACGAGGAAGCCACGAGGGTCGGGGGCGCGCCCCCCTGCCTCGTGGGGCCCTCGTGGCTTCCCTGACGTGCTTCTTCCGCCTATATAATTCCACGTACCCTAAAACTTCCAGAACAAAGATTAGATTGGGAGTTCCGCCGCAAGAAAACCTCCAGAGCCACCAAAACCAATCAGGACCTGTTCCCACCTGCGGAGGGGGAACCTCACCGTGGCCATCTTCATCATCCCGGCGCTCTCCATGACGAGGAGGGAGTAGTTCACCCTTGGGGCTGAGGGTATGTACCAGTAGCTATGTGTTTGATCTCTCTCTCTCTCTCGTGTTCTTGATTTGGCACGATCTTGATGTATCACGAGCTTTGCTATTATAGTTGGATCTTATGTTTCTTCTCCCCCTCTACTCTCTTGTAATGGATTGAGCTTTCCATTTGAAGTTATCTTATCGGATTGAGTCCTTAAAGATTTGAGAACACTTGATGTATGTCTTGCCGTGCGTATCTATGGTGACAATGGGATATCACGTGATTCACTTGATGTATGTTTTGGTGATCAACTTGCGGGTTCCGCCCATGAACCTATGCATAGGGGTTGGCACACGTTTTCGTCGTGATTCTCCGGTAGAAACTTTAGGGCACTCTTTGAGGTTCTATGTGTTGGTTGAATAGATGAATTTGAGATTGTGTGATGCATATCGTATAATCATGCCCACGGATACTTGAGGTGACACTGGAGTATCTAGGTGACATTAGGGTTTTGGTTGATTTGTGTCTTAAGGTGTTATTCTAGTGCAAACCCTAGGGCTGTTTGTGGCACTTATAGGAATAGACCAACGGATTGGTTGGAAAGAATAACTTTGAGGTGGTTTCGTACCCTACCATAATCTTTTCATTTTGTTCTCCACTATTAGTGACTTTGGAGTGACTCTTTGTTGCATGTTGAGGGTAGTTATATGATCCAATTATGTTATTATTGTTGAGAGAACTTGCACTAGTGAAAGTATGAACCCTAGGCCTTGTTTCCTATCATTGCAATACCGTTTAAGCTCACTTTTATCATTAGTTACCTTGCTGTTTTTATATTTTCAGATTACAAAAACCTATATCTACCATCCATATTGCACTTGTATCACCATCTCTTCGCCGAACTAGTGCACCTATACAATTTACCATTCTATTGGGTGTGTTGGGGACACAAGAGACTCTTTGTTATTTGGTTGCAGGGTTGCTTGAGAGAGACCATCTTCATCCTACGCCTCCCACGGATTGATAAACCTTAGGTCATCCACTTGAGGGAAATTTGCTACTGTCCTACAAACCTCTGCACTTGGAGGCCCAACAACGTCTACAAGAAGAAGGTTGCGTAGTAGACATCAAGCTCTTTTCTAGCGCCATTGCCGGGGAGATGAGTGCTTGAAGGTATATCTTTAGATCTTGCAATAGAATCTTTTTGTTTCTTGTTTTTATCACTAGTTTAGTTTATAAAAGAAAACTACAAAAAATGGAATTGAGTTTGTCTCACGCGCTTCACCTTTTTAATATCTTTCGTGAGTATGATGGAAAAGAAAATTGTGCCAAAGTGTTAGAAGAAGAATGCATTAAATTGTTTGGCACTAAATCTTTGAATGATGAGCCTGATTGCAATGTTGTTAGTATGAACTCCTTGAATATCCATAGTACTAATGAAGATTGCACTAGTTATGATGAAAATGCCTCCTATAAACATGTCAATTTTCGTGGAGTGCATTGGGTTTGTAAGTACACACCAAATAGGGAAGATAGATATTGCAAGAGGCATAAGTACTTAGAAACCAAATTGTTGCAAGAAGAGCTAGATGAATGTGCTGAAAATTTATTTTTTCTTAGCCATACTTGTGAACTTTGCAATGAACATGATCATTTTAGTACCCAATGCAAATTGTTTCATGATCGTATCGTGTCCAAAAATTGTGATGACTTGATTTCCCTTGCACATAATAATGAACTTAGTTTGCTCTTGGGTTATGAAGAAATTAAACATATAACTAAGGATATTCCAAAATTTGCCCTTGATAAAGTTCTTCGTTTTGATCTAGAGAAAATTTATATGTATTGTGAGGTGAGTTGTATTGAAAATCCTTATATTGCCAATTACATAAGGAAAAGAAAACAAATAGAAGATGAAGAGAATACTAATGAAAGGGAAGAGACTTCCCAATATCCTCCTACTATTTCTTATGATGAATCAGGTAACGAGGAGGAGCCTTCTATTCAACCAATCTCATTAATAAGGAGCTCCAAAAGGAAGATTGAAACCACACATGATGTGGTGAAGAAGAAGAAAAGAAAAAGGAAGAGAGGTAAAAAGGTATCTCTCCCAAATAAAGTTGCTCCTATTATTGTTGTGCCTCATGAAAATGAAGATGATACATTTGATGATGATCTCGTTATGCCTATTGCTTGTTGTGATGATTATGATTGGGAAGATAATGATACTTCTTATGATCTTAAAAATCTTTTTGGCACTTGCTTGGAAGAATATAACAATTGCTATACTATTGGTGCTATCCATACTATTAATGATGAGAGTGATTATGCTTATGATATGAAAAGGCCCAAGCTTGGGGAAGCCATGTTTGATGAGGATGACATATTTGAGAATATATTTGCTGCAATTAATGTTTGTCCCAAGCTTGGGGATGCTATGTTTAATAATGATAATATTTTTAGTCTCCCAAGTTTTGATATGCAAATTTATAATAATGATAGCATGCCTTCTACCTATGATGATTGTATTGATGAAAGTGGGTTTGGAAGAGTGTCAACTTTAGGAAGTAGTGATCCCACAGTATTGGAGGATGTTGAATCTTATTGTGATAATTATGAAAGTGGATTTGGAGAGGTCATGACTTTATTTAGTGATGTATCCACTATTTCGGAAGAGGTTTCAATTGATTATGATGAGAACAAAGTTGCTACTTATGATGATTATTGTGATGAAACTTATGCTATAAAAAGCAGTGAGGATTATATTTATAAAACTTGTCATGATTATGATTATCCTTTTTCTGAACATTACTCTTTTAATATGGAAACAATTTATAGTATTCAAGTCTCTTATGATACTCCCAGTATTCCGAATGAGAAGAATTTTGCTTATGTGGAGAGTAGTAAAATATCTATGCAAGTAGATCATGAAAAGAATGCTTTAGGTGCTGATTATATTGTTGAATTCATTCATGATGCTACTTAAAATTATTATGAGAGAGGAACATATGCTTGTAGGAATTGCAATAATATCAAGTTTCCTCTCTATGTGCTTAAAGTTTTGAAGTTATGCTTGTTTTACCTTCCTATGCAAGTTGATTATTGTTCCCATAAGTTGTTTGCTCACAAAATCCCTATGCATAGGAAGTGGGTTAGACTTAAATGTTCTATTCATATTCTTCATGATCCTCTCTTTATGTTTCAATTCTTATCTTCTATGTGAGCATCATTGAAATCATTATGCCTAGCTAGGGGCGTTAAATGATAGCGCTTGTTGGGAGGCAACCCAATTTTATTTTAGTTTCTTACTTTTTGGTTATGTTTAGTAATAAATAATATATATAGCTTCTGTTTAGATGTGGTTTTGTGTTTTAATTAGTGTTTGTTCCAAGTAGAACCTTTGGGAAGACTTGGGTAAAATCTTTATGATCATGCTGTAAAAAACAGAAACTTTGGCGCTCACGAGATTAGCTAGAACTTTTTACTGGAGAGTGATATTTAGTTGATTCTTTTTGCAGATGATTACTACTCAAATTACTCAGGTCCAGAAATTTATTTTATAATTTTTGGAGTTCCAGAAGTTTGCGTTAGTTACAGATTACTACAGACTGTTCTGTTTTTGACAGATTCTGTTTTCATTGTGTTGTTTGCTTATTTTGATGAATCTATGGCTAGAAAAATAGGTTATAAACCATAGAGAAGTTGGAATACAGTAGGTTTGACACCAATATAAATAAAGAATGAGTTCACTACAGTACCTTGAAGTGGTTTTTTGTTTTCTTTCGCTAACGGAGCTCACGATTTTTCTGTTAAGTTTTGTGTTGTGAAGTTTTCAAGTTTTGGGTAAAGATTCGATGGACTATGGAATAAGGAGTGGCAAAAGCCTAAGCTTGAGGATTCCCAAGGAAACCCAAGGTAATATTCAAGGATAACCAAGAGCCTAAGCTTGGGGATGTCCCGGATGGCATCCCCTCTTTCGTCTTCGTTCATCGGTAACTTTACTTGGAGCTATATTTTTATTCACCACATGATATGTGTTTTGCTTGGAGCGTCATTTTATTTTCTTTAGCTTTGCTTGATGTTTGAAATAAAATACCAAGATCTGAAATTCTTAAATGTTAGAGAGTCTTCACATAGTTGCATAATTATTCGGCTACTCATTGATCTTCACTTATATCTTTCGGAGTAGTTTGTCATTTGCCCTAGTGCTTCACTTATATCTTTTACAGCACAATGATGGTTTTATTTTGAAGAAATAGATGAACTCTCATGATTCACTTATATTATTTTGAGAGTCTTAAATAGCATGGTAATTTTCTTAAATAATCCTAATATGCTAAGCATACAAGATTTGTAAGAATTCTTATGAGTGTGTTGAATACTAAGAAAAGTTTGATGCTTGATAATTGTTTTGAGATATGGAGGTAATAATATCAAAGTTGTGCTAGTTGAGTAGTTGTGAATTTGAGAAATTCTTGTGTTGAAGTTTTCAAGTCCCGTAGCATGCACGTATGGTAAACGTTATGTAACAAATTTGAAATATGAGGTGTTATTTGATTGTCCTCCTTATGAGTGGCGGTCGGGGACGAGCGATGGTCTTTTCCTACCAATCTATCCCCCTAGGAGAATGCGCGTAGTGCTTTGGTTTTTGATGACTTGTAGATTTTTGCAATAAGTATATGAGTTCTTTATGACTAATGTTGAGTCCATGGATTATACGCACTCTCGCCTTTCCATCATTGCTAGCCTCTTCGGTATCGTGCATTGCCCTTTCTCACATTGAGAGTTGGTGCAAACTTCGCCGGTTCATCCAAACCCCGTGATATGATACGCTCTTTCACACATAAACCTCCATATATCTTCCTCAAAACAGCCACCATACCTACCTATTATGGCATTTCCATAGCCATTCCGATATATATTGCCATGCAACTTTCCACCATACCGTTCCTCATGACACATTCATCATTGTCATATTGCTTAGCATGATCATGTAGTTGACATAGTATTTGTAGCAAAGCCACCGTTCATAATTCTTTCATACATGTCACTCTTGATTCATTGCATATCCCGGTACACCGCCGGAGGCATTCAAATAGAGTCATACTTTGTTCTAGTATCGAGTTGTACTCATTGAGTTGTAAATAAATAGAAGTGTGATGATCATCATTTTCTAGAGCATTGTCCCCCAAAAAAAGAGAAATACCAAAGAAAAAAAGAAGGCCCAAAAAAAGGGGCAATGCTACTATCTTTTTTTTCCGCACTTGTGCTTCAAAGTAGCACCATGGTCTTCATGATAGAGAGTCTCTTGTTTTGTCATTTTTATATACTAGTGTCAATTTTTCATTATAGAACTTGGCTTGTATATTCCAACAATGGGCCTCCTCAAGTGCCCTAGGTCTTCGTGAGCAAGCAAGTTGGATGCACACCCACTAAGTTTCTTTTGTTGAGCTTTCAAACATTTATAACTCTAGTGCATCCGTTGCATGGCAATCCCTACTCCTTGCATTAACATTAATCGATGGGCATCTCCATAGCCTATTGATTAGCCTCGTTGATGTGACATCATCTCCTTTTTTGTCTTCTCCACATAACCCCCATCATCATATTATATTCCACCCATAGTGCTATATCCATGGCTCGCGCTCATGTATTGCGTGAAGGTTTATAAGTTTGAGATTACTAGAGTATGAAACAATTGCTTGGCTTGTCATCGGGGTTGTGCATGATGAGAGCATTCTTGTGTGACGAAAATGGAGCATGACTAAACTATATGATTTTGTAGGGATGAACTTACTTTGGCCATGTTATTCTGAGAAGACATAATTGCTTAGTTAGTATGCTTGAAGTATTATTATTTTTATGTCAATATGAATTTTTGTCATGAATCTTTCGTATCTGAATATTCATACCACAATTAAGAAGAATTACAATGAAATTATGCAAACTAGCATTCGACATCAAAATTATCTTTTTTATCATTTACCTACTCGAGGACGAGCAGGAATTAAGCTTGGGGATGCTTGATACGTCTCCAACGTATCTATAATTTTTGATTGCTCCATGCTATATTATCTATTATTTTGGGCAATATTGGGCTTTATTTTCCACTTTTATATTACTTTTGGGACTAACCTATTAACTGGAGGCCCAGCCCAGATTTGCTGTTTTTTGCCTATTTCAGTATTTCGAAGAAAAGGAATATCAAACGGAGTCAAAACAGAACGAAATCAACTGGAGAAGTTATTTTTGGAAGGAAAGCTACCGTATGGACTTGGACCCCACGTCAAGGAAGGAACGAGGAAGCCATGAGGGTGGGGGGCGCGCCCACCCCCTAGGGCGCGCCCCCTGCCTCGTGGGGCCCTCGTGGCTTCCCTGACGTGCTTCTTCCGCCTATATAATTCCACGTACCCTAAAACTTCCAGAACAGAGATTAGATCGGGAGTTCCACTGCCGCAAAACCTCCAGAGCCACCAAAAACCAATCGGGGCCCTGTTCCGGCACCCTGCCGGAGGGGGGAACCCTCACATGTGGCCATCTTCATCATCCCGGCGCTCTCCATGACGAGGAGGGAGTAGTTCACCCTCGGGGCTGAGGGTATGTACCAGTAGCTATGTGTTTGATCTCTCTCCCTCTCTCTCTCGTGTTCTTGATTTGGCACGATCTTGATGTATCGCGAGCTTTGCTATGTACCCTACCATAATCTCTTCGTTTGTTCTCTGCTATTAGTGACTTTGGAGTGAATCTTTGTTTCATGTTGAGGGATAGTTATATGATCCAATTATGTTATTATTGTTGAGAGAACTTGCACTAGTGAAAGTATGAACCCTAGGCCTTGTTTCCTAGCATTGCAATACCGTTTGTGCTCACTTTTATCATTAGTTACCTTGCTGTTTTTATATTTTCAGATTACGAAAACCTTTATGTACCATCCATATTGCACTTGTATCACCATCTCTTTGCCGAACTAGTGCACCTATACAATTTACCATTGTATTGGGTGTGTTGGGGACACAAGAGACTCTATGTTATTTGGTTGCAGGCTTGCTTGAGAGAGACCATCTTCATACTACGCCTCCCACGGATTGATAAACCTTAGGTCATCCACTTGAGGGAAATTTGCTACTGTCCTACAAACCTCTGCACTTGGAGGCCCAACAACGTCTACAAGAAGAAGGTTTCGTAGTAGACATCAAGCATCAGCTCCACCGCCCGCCGGGTTATGTCCACGGGGCGGGTTATGGTTCCGTCCACTGCTTGACATAGCCGGTTCATCGATATGCCTGTTGTAACTCCGGCTTGGGCGAGGGGTGGAATGAATCTGGTCACGACTGTAAGAATAAGCCTGCTGCTGAACCAAAGCTGTCTGGAGGAGTTCTCTAGCCCTCCGTGTTTCAACCGCTGTCGGGGACTCACCTTCAACTGAGAGGGCCGCCAATCGCGACGCCACGACGATCATGTTATCCAAAGGGTTAGAGTAATGACCCAGTGGTGTCGGTACGTGCTGAGGCGGGTTATTGTTCTGACGAGGCGGGCCCGTCGTTCTTAGCTGAACCGGCGTTCCCGTCCTAGGTGCTTCGACCCGGTTTATCGCTGCCGGGTTACTGGTTCCTGCTCCTGGCATGTTAAAGAGATTTCTTGCCTCATAAACCGGGGGCAGACGAGCCCGATGCCTCCTCCTCATGACATCGTTTGAAGTGTTTTGGTCTAACATGAGCCTGTAAGACTCCGACTGAATCCGCTGTGCCTGAGCATCCAAAGCGGCCCACTCCTCGGCCATCCTAGCGTTTTCTGCGTTCAGCTCCTCTTTGGCTTGTGTTATGTCATCACGCAATTTTGCAACCACCACACTATGTTGATCCTGTTCAGCCGGGTTAACCACCGTTGTTAACAATGCTGTCAGTTTATCCAGCAAATCAGTTAAGGCCTGAGCCGCCGGACGCACAGGGCCTCCTGCCCCGGCTGCCGTTGCTGCTGTTGATCCGGAAATCAATGCCGCTGCAGTTGAAGAATGCTGTATCGGCTGTGTAGCGGCCATGAAGATCGCAACCCGGTTCGGCGGCTCACAGGGGTCCGAAATACTGTCGCCATCGGAACAGCCCCCAAGCCGGCCATCTTGCAATTGGTACAATGACTCGGTCTCACCGGTGGATGAGTCGCCATCTGAATAGACAACCGTCTCACCGTTAGATACTGACTCAGATTCCGCACCGTTAATGAATCCCACGAAGGCACGCTTCATGGCGGGCTGAACTCGGGCGGGTCTTGCACGCTGAGCCGTCTCGATGATGTCGGTGCAGATGTCCGGCTCAGGGCCCGGTTCGCCGATCTTGCCAATGAAGACGTGAATTCCGCCGAAGCGGACCCGGTACCCGTACTCGATTGAGCCAGCCTTGGGGCCCCAGCCTGCATCGTCGATGTAGAGCTTGCCGCGACGATTCTTGGTCATCCGGCCCACAGCATATCCTTTGATCCCTTCGAAGTTTCCCTCTAAGAACCTGAAACCATCATGTGATAGCCCCACGGTGGGTGCCCACTGTCGTAGAATTGTCACATCAGATGTCCTAGTGTGAGGACTTAGTCATGGATCCATCTCAACAAAGTTAGCTTAAAGGGGTTAAACAGGACAAAGGACATGAGGAGTTTATACTGGTTCGGCCCCTTGCGGTGAAGGTAAAGGCCTTATCCAGTTTGAGGTGGTATTGATAGGGTTTCGATGACCAGGGAGCGAATACGCTAAACCTGTCTCTTGATCTGTTGTTTCCTGTCCCTAAACCGCCGCCGGGTCATCCCTTTATATACACAGGTTGACGCCCGGTCAGTTTACAGAATCTCGGCCGGCTCATAAACGTGTCCAACTCGGTATCTACTCTTCCCTATCTTAAAATACAAGTTATGCATGTTATGGTAGTTTACATCTATGGGCCCTAATCCGCCTTTGGGCTTTGGGCTTTCTTATTAAGTCTCCTCCATAATGCACCATCTTCTATGTCTTCATGGGCTTCAATATGGGCAGGTTACTATGAGTATAACCCAACCCATCCTGGGCGGTTTATACTCAATAGTTATATCCCCAACACCGTGGGTGTTGAATGAATACCTTCCTCGCCTCTTGACCATGCAGGTGGTTTGAGAGATAATTATCGGTGAACTGCTTTCAAAAGTACTGAAAACAAAGATATACATAAATCACTGCTATAAATTTTTAAACGGCGCAAGGGGTAAAAACAAGGTAAAAGATAGTACCATCCTATAGTTGACTGATGTCTTCTTCATTGTGCAAACAAAGATCTTGTTGTTATTTGTCGCAAGTTTCTTCATCCTAACAATCTTTCTGAGTTTCTTGACTTGACTGATATTCATGGACATCTCATTTCCCCATATGCAAAATGGGTCGAATAGTGGGTCTAAGCCTCTGATAGCAGGACCTACATGTGCAAGACCAAATGGTAAGAAACCTAAATATTAGAATGATTCCTGCAAATGCACAATAATGTGCTATTAACGAAAGGACCATGCATGAGCAAACCTCATTGGTAAACCACAGTGTCGCCCATTGTTTCCGCGGCGAGGAGGCGGTGCTGCAAGAAGAAGGGTAGCCGACGAGGAGGCGGCGCTGCAAGAAGAAGGGTTGCCGACGAGGAGGCTGAGTTGCCAGTAAGCAATAGTGAATGTTTGAACTTGGAAAAGCAAGGAGGAATAGTGGAAATGTGGCTTTGTTGGGAGGGAGGGGGCGAGGAGATAGATATTTTTGCGGTGGTAGAAAAATTTCCCTCGTTGCTGCGAGAAACTGGCGCGCAAGTGTGGTTCAAGAGTGGGCGGTGGACTGTATACGACGAAGCTTCCTGCGTAAGCCTAACAAGATGGCGCGCCAAGATATTTTATATCGTATTCCACATGATTCTTTCTAGTAAACTGTTTGTGGTATACCTGATTTTTTTCATTATGTTTTGAAAGACAAAATGGTGTTACAGAGGGACAGGATGGTGTTTGAATTGCTAGAACATTTATGTACAGTGAACATGCAACTACATGAGTGTCGTCTTTAAATTTGGAATTATTCCGGGTTCATTTGGCATTTTTATGCATTAATTGAGTTTGTAGGCATTTAATGTTTATACTTCAAATTTGAACTACAAGCACATGCTCCAGTGCAACAAAGTTTGTTGAAAAATCACATGTGTGTCTTTGGGTGAATTTATAGGTCCCATGCAAGAAAGGGAATGAAATTCAAATATCTGGGCATTGTGCCTTGGCCGGGAACACTGAGAAACTTGGTTTTTAAATTCCTGAAAATTCAATACTCGCCTGAAAATCATGAAACTTGGCATGGTGTCATTTCATGGCACCAACTTGCTGTGGTTAATAAATTGGCCGCATTTGGACAAGTTTTGGTATACGCTTCTTGCAAACCGGAGCTTCTCTCAAGAAGACTCGTGGTTCCCGAGGGGGACTGTCACCTTTGTGTGTGAAACGATATATGTTGCCTCCCCCCTTGAATTTTTGTAGAGGCAACATAGAACTATATGAGTGTAGCGTTAAAATTTGGAATTATTCCGGGTTCGTTTGGACTTTTTATACATTAATTGAATTTCTGGTCATTTAATATGCATAATTCAAATATGAACTACAAGCACATGCTCCAATGCACCAAAGTTGGTTGAAAAATCACATTTGTGTCCTTGGGTGAATTTCTAGGTACCATGCAAGAAATGAGAATGAAATTCAAACATCTAGGCGTCGTGGCTCGGCTGGAAAGATTGAGAAATTTGGTTTTTTAATTCATGTAAATCCAAAACATGCCTGAAAATCATGAAACTTGGCATGGTGTCATGACATGGCACCAACATGCTGTGGTAAAATTTTTGGCCGAATTGGGACAAGCTTTGGTATAAGCTTCTTGCAAACTGGAGCTTCTCTCAAGAAGGCTCGTGGTTCCAAGAGGGAACGTGTCACCTCCATGTGTGAAACGACATACACTGCCTTCTCCCCCTTTATTTTTTTACACAGGCAGATTAGACCAAATAGAAGTATCGTGCTAAATTTTGGAATTATTCCAGGTTCGTTTGGCCTTTTTTATACATTAATTGAATTTCTGGGCATTTAATGTGCATAATTGAAATTTGAACTACAAGCACATGCTCCAGTGCACCAAAGTTGGTTGAAAAATAACATGTCTGTCCTTGGGTGAATTTGTAGGTCCCATGCAAGAAATGGGAATGGAATTGAAACATCTGGGCGTCGTGCCTCGGCTGGAAATATTGAGAAACTTGGTTTTTAATTCTTGTAAATCCAAAACACGCCTGAAAATCATGAAACTTGGCATGGTGTCACGACATGGCACCAACATGTTGTGGTAATTTTTTTGGCTGAATTGGGACAAGCTTTGGTATAAGATCCTTGCAAACCAGAGCTTCTCTCAAGATGGCCCATGGTTCCGAGAGGGAACGTGTTACCACCGTGTGCGAAACGACATAACACTACCTTCTCCCGCCGTGACGCCGGTCCTCTTCAACAAGGAAGTGGTCTCCTCCTGCTGCTCCGCACTTCCGACGATCTTCGTCCTCAACAGGTCACGCTCGGCCCGGAGCTTCGCATTGCCCTCACTTAGTTGCTGTGACGTCGGTAGCCTATTCAAACGAGGCTTTCATGTCGTCCTACGACCTCACCCAGCCGGAGATCTGATCCATCTGCCTATTGACGATCGCATTCATGTGCATGTAAGGGTCCCCGCCTACCCGCGGGACATTTTCCTAGGCCGCCACGGCGCGGGAGGATATCTCTACTGCATTTGCGGCACAACGGGACATCTCTGGTGCTTCTGCGGCACGGCCGGACCAGTCTGCTGCATCGACGGCGTGGCCGGACCAGTCTGCTGCATCGACGGCGCGGCAGGACCTCCGTGCAGCTTCAGCGGTGCGTCGGGACCTCTGTGCTGCTATGGCCACGCGTCGGGACATGTCAGCTGCTTTCGTGGCAAGGCGGGACATCTCTCGTGCTTCCGCTTCCACGCTCGCCTCTCCCTCATGGTAATCTCTCGACCCAGAACTCACGCTAGCCATGGCAGACGCAAGGGAACAATGATGAATGACTTGTTTGTTTTTTGTGGGTGAGGAGTTGAGGAGGAATGTGTAGTCATCTTGGAGTAGTAGTATTTATAACCGTGTACTAATACACTCCTAAGTGGGAAACCGTTTAGGTTTTGATCGGTGTGAACAGGTTTGCAATTACATATAGCGTGGTAGTAATTTGGAATGTGACGGGACGCAGGCTCAAAATTTATTGACGATTCTATAATTTCTAAGTGTGGTACTATTCCCGGATGGCGTAACGTGGGCACACTTTCTTGGCCGCGTACGTGGCATTTGCACCATAGGGTGCACCGCAATAGACAATGTCAGCACACTTCTTGTTCCAACAACCATGCGCGCTAGTTATTACTATCGCGCACTGTCGGGGGCGAACTGATCGTGTCCCACGAGCACCTACGGGACCTGGGTCCCTTGTGGTTCGGAGGGGGGCGGAGGTTGCGCAAAGAGCGGATCGAGGCGATGCACACGAGCGGATTTACCCAGCCGGAGCTCTCCGGAGATAATACTCCTCTGCTGCTTTGTGGATTATCTTGTGTTCTTGCTAGGGAGCAATGGGAGCTACAAAACCTAGCTTTGAGTGTGGTCTCGTATGAGTAGAATGAACTAAGCGAGCTGGACCGAACCCTTCCTCGTTGCCCTTGGGCCTCCTTTTATAGGCACAAGGGGTCACCACATGTGGCAAGTAGACAAGGGTATGATGGTAAAAACATAGGTTGGTACACGCTTTATGCGGTGTCGGTAATCTATACCTAACTCGGCGACAAGGGACAAGAGTCATCAATGCCCGTCTCGATCGCCCGAACAATGTAACGAGGACCGTCAAGTGCTCCTCCGTTTGCCACGATGGTAGCTTGTCGGCCCGCTTATCGCTGCTCCCGCTGGCTGCACAGCCCGTCGACACGCTGCGTGCTTGGGAGAGCCCGTGGTGACACGTTGGCGGGTGAGCTGGAGCGGAGATGAAGAGAGTTGCCCGCCCGACAAGCGCCTTGCATGCGCGGCAGGAACCTTGTCGCGCTTAGGGCTCGGCGCCCACAAGCCTTCGGCAAGCTCCTCTTGCGGGGCCTTGCTTCCTTCGCGCCACCGGTGGCCTTCCCGCAAGCTCCTCTTGCCGAGGTCTTGCTACTTTGTTCTTGAATGGCTCCAAAGGAGCCACCGAGATCTTAGCGGTCATCAGGCCGCCCTGCTGTGGGCGCTGCAACTGTCCATGCGAGTTCGGGATACTAGGGTACCCCTACTCTAGTACACCGACAGAGCCCCGACTGGGCCACACACGGCGCCAAGATCTGTTGGGCCAGGCCCAAAAGCGATTGCACGAACGCGCGTGGTCTTGATTACGCCGTTATTTGCCTTGGACCCACCACGTCTCCCACGAGCGACACGCACGGGCGTGGCGTCGTGGGGAGATCGTGGGGCTTTCTTTAATGGGAAAAATCGGGCCCGTCCTCTCTCCCTTTATAAGCGGGGAACCGGCGGGGCCCACTTGCCCTTGCTGTCACATCGAAACCCCGTCGCTTCCCCTTTCTTCTCGAGCCCAAAGAGAGCGACGCCCCTCCATTGCCACTGGTGCCACCAGCGCCGTCGGCTTCCTCCACCACCACTCCCTATGGCTCCGAAGGCCGACAAGGAAAAGGCGTGAAATCGGCCGGCGCAGCGGCTCATGGCGCTGCGGAAGGAGCGGGCTCTCTTGATCCCCTGCTCAGCAGGAAGGAGCTGCGGAGCTGTACTATCTCTTCGGTCGACGGCGACCAGGCGCACCAGCGCCACGAGGTCATCTCCGCCGCCACATCTGCTAAGGTCTCCATCGGTACCCCTTCTTCGCGATTTTCTTACAGTGCGGGCTCGCCCACTTTTTTCTGAATTCTTCAGTGATGTCATGAACACATATGGCCTCCGCCTCCTTGACTTCACCCCCAACGCCATCCTCACCATGGCCGTTTCGCACATCTCTGCGAGAACTTTGTCGGGTCCACCCAAGCGTCGCTCTTCGCCACTACTTCTCACCCAGCGTAGAGAGAGGAGAGCCGCTTGGGAGGAATTGCATGGACCTCTAGGATCGGCAAGAAGGAAGCGTGTCTTGGCGGGGAGTTCGCAGCAAGTGGGAGGAGTGGAGGGCTGACTGGTGCTGGATCTTAGAGGAGGAGCCACAGCCTTTTACTGCCTGCAAGACGACCCCCATAGTTCAAGGCAGCGATTGGAGCAACTTGGCGCCAGAGGGCGACAAGTTGAAGATTGCCACGACTAGGATTTTGCGTCTCCGCAAGCAGGGCTTACCGTAGGAGCAGTTGGCGCGGACTTCGCCGCCGCCGCATTGCGCCTTGCAGGAGAAAGGGAGGCCTGCTTGGGAATTCCAGAATCGGCGGGATATCATGAGGCTGCGCCCAGTGTCTGAATTGGAATTTCACTACCTTGGAGCTTGGCGACATGCTGCGGGAGCTGTTCAAGCTGAAGCGGATAACCTGGATGGTGCATGTTGCGAGGGAGTTGTGCCCTTGTGCAACAACTCGTCGATTGATAGCATCCAGCGATAATGCCGTTGTCAGCGATTCCCATGGGATCGTTCCAACTTGGCGAGAGCCCGCCGATGACATAGTGCGGCAGTTCTTGATAACTTGGTTGAAGTGCCGATCCGCGCCCGACGAGAAGAGGCGGCTCACCGCGACACCACCGATCGGGAGATGGCGCGCGACGCCACAAGGTTGGAGGAGGCTGCGAGGCTGCTGCCGCGCGCGCGTTTGGTTCACTGTCGAGGAGGCGAGAGGGCGGCGGCAAGTCTTGCCGACCGAGAAGAGTTCGTCGGTGAGGAGGAGCAGACCGAACGACAACGACCCAAGTGAGCCTGCCGGGCGCCTCTCCTCCGCCGTCAAGTAGCTTGCCGCAGAGGAGCTTGCTGCCCGCCAGGAGGCGTCTCGGAAGACGGAGAAGTGGCGGGGGAACATACTGTCCAACAGCCGCCTCGCCGCCCGACGCGCTCCACCGCGGCAAGCACTGTTGCCGCGGGAGCGCCTCGTTCCGCCATGGCGACGGGCGCGGGGTCTTCTGGAGTCGTGGCCCCCGCACCCGCCAAGCGTCCGAGGGAATCTTCTCCCCCAATCCGTCGCGCCGGAGCGGAGTTTGATCTTTCCGCCCTCAGCTCCGAGGAAGAATAAGAAGAGTAAGATCTCGTCGTTGCTTCTTGTAATCTTCTGATTTATTGCTTTATCTCATATCTGACCGGTTCCACTCTGAACCTTCTTCTTCAGGACGTTAGCTCAGAGGGCGCCGAAGAGGGCCAAGACGCTGGTGGTTGTCGTCTCACATGACTCCCCTGTAGCAACAGGGGCACGTCCGGACTCCTTGCGGATCCGGCAACCCTTCAACAGAGCAGCCCCCAAAGACAGCTGGCCCCAGTAAGTGTGTCGGTATGCTTCTCATGGTTAGGCGCGCTTGGGTGCTTTTCCGTCACTAATATCTAGTTTGTTGAATTTTGTAGGAGCAGAGCAGCCACATCATGGAGCACCGGAGGCTACTCCTGAGGTCCAGCCTCATCAGGAGGCCCCGGAGGTCACTCCCGAAATTCTGCTTGCTTCAACTCGCCACCAAGGGAGAATTCTCCGCCAAGGAGCTCTCTCCGGCAAGGGAGGCTTCTCCACAAGGAGCTTCCCGACAAGAGCTGGCGCCGGCGACCCTCCGGTGGTGGAGGCGCGACAATGAACCCCACTGCAGTAATCTTCTTGATTGATAGTTTCCTTGGGTTCTTTTCTTCCGTTTTCTCTTTGAATATCTGCTTGATTTGTGCTTTCTTCTTCTGACAATCAGATCCATCTGCCGGAGATCCGATGGAAACTGAGGCTGCCGGCGAGGAAGACGCTCGCGGAGATAATGTCGACGCCGCCAACATGGAGGAGGAGGCTGGCGCTGACGGGCCCGCCGGCGAGGAGGCTGCCGAGGCCGCTGGCACAGAGGCTGGGGAGGAATCTGGCGATCGCACTGACGGCCCGGAGGCCGCAGGAGCGCCAGCCGCTGCACCGACCGCTGATCCCCCCGGTACCGATGCCGCACCAGACTTCGAGGAGCCCCAGCCCGGCGCCTACCTGAAGGCCGGCGAAGGTGTCTTCATCAAGCTCCCATGGGCATCAAGCTCCAGGGCACCGGCCGAAGGGGAGACCTTTGATGCGGAACTGCTTGCCTCCGCCGGTGTCGCTGGTTGATGCCCCGAGCAGCAGCGGTGGTGAGCTGAGGAGGAGCAGCTGCTAAGGAGGTTCTTGTCACTCTACCGCGCCCGACAAGCCAAACCGGAGTCGAGGAGGCGCTTGTCGCGGCGGGAGCTGATTTGGAGAAACGTCGGAAGAGCTCCGGTAGCGCCAACAAAGAAACTCTCGGGACATAGCGGGGCGGGGAGCAACTTGCTGAGGCGCACGGCCTTCATCTTGGAGAAGGCGAGGTCGAAGAGCAGCAGAGGCTTGCGGCGAAAGCTCTCCACGCGAGAAGGTGAGTGGCGCGCGGAAGATCAACCTCGGCAGCTATGAGGAGGATCTCGCGGCAGCAAACAGTTGGCGGGCCACTTCGGGAGGCAAAGATCTTTGCTGCGGCTGCAGAGGCCACCAAGAGGGAATTGGAGGCGAGGTGGCTCAGCTGGAGTCCACCCTCCGGAAGAGTGCCGAGGAGGTCGCGGGTTGAAGCGCGGCGTGAGAAGGGCGCTTATACCCTCGGCGAGCTACAAGGTCGTTTCTTGAAAAGATCAAAGAGCTCGATGCCGCCAAGGACTCCAAGGCGGATCTGGGCTGAAATTGACCACCTTGACGGAGGCGTTGAGCGGCGCCAAGGAGGCGAAAGCGGGCCTGCTGGAAAAGATCAAGGCCACCGAGGAGTTCTTTGTCGAATCTTGTGACCGCCAGAATAATCTTGAGACAGCATAATGCATTGGACAGAAGGCCTTGTGGACACCGCCGCGGCATCCATAATGAGCTGATGGAGTTGGGGATGACAGATCTTGGATATTCCACCGACGAAACTCCAACCCAGCGTCAAGCTCAGCCTATTCTTCAAAGGCGTGTTGGCGGGTATCCGGCGGCTCCGGAAGAGGTTCGAAGCAATGCGGCGGAGGAATCACGCCAAGTCCGTGCGAGGCTCTCGGAAGGTGTTGATGAAGGTGGCCTTCCGCAACCTGAGCATCGACTTCACCAAAGCCCTCAAGTCCCTGCCTCCATCCGCCCGATGTTGAAGCGCTCAAGGCCCTTATCGCACCCATTGTGGACAGGGTGGCGGAGTTAAGAGGCTCGAGGCGACCCGCGTGGACTAGGCCACCAAGTTTATCTTTCTCTTGTCGCTGTAGATCATGTTTAGGTAAAAAGTCCATTAGACCCGCGACAAGTTATTATGTAATATACACTATCTTAGGCAATCGAAGGCAATGTTATTTCCTTTACTCGACTCTGGCTTTGTATGTTATTGCCCTACGCTTTTAGGGAAACTTGCCGGTGCACGCACCCTTGCCGCGAGCGCCGAGTGCGGAACTTCAGCAGCCTGCTGGCGGGGTCGCTACCGACAAGCAACCTTGTCGCGGACTAGCCGCAGCTCACTTAAGTTGTTGAGCGGACTCGAAACAAAGTAAGGGCGCGACCAGTCACGATTTGGTTCCTCCACGCACAGGTTTTCCATACAAAGTACTATCGTTCGAGGAAGATAACTTAAAAATTTAAAACTGGTCGTTTAAACTTAGCAACTTAGCTTTTACATTGTCCATTTTCCGGCAAGGCGGCAGTTCCTCGGCGACGATTGGCGGCCACACCATTATCTTCTCCTTCCCCCCCGGTGAACTTGTGGGTGGATGAATCTTCTTCTTGTTTGAGAAGAAAGAAGAGAAAATAAGGTTATGGAGCCTAATGGCTCGTCATCGCTTACCGGGTGCGGGTGCTGCACAAGATGTTAGTAAACACATGCATATATGATTATGAAAGCATGTATTGACAAAATCTGCGCAACACATAGGCTTTACTGATGCACGGGGTCTGCGCCCGGCTTTGTACAAAGGTTTACATGCAACAGCGGCAAGACTTGTACAAAAGGGTGGTTGCGAGCAGGTTCCGGCAACGCGCCTCATGGGTAAAACTTATGAAGATGCTCTATATTCCAGGAATTGCTCACGGAAAGCCATCTTCGGTCTCAAAGGCGGACAGCGCGGGCCTAGTGACTTCGTTTCACCCGATAAGGGCCTTCCCGCCGTCATCAACTTGTTGGAATTCTTGGCGGATTGAGCGCGCCAAGAACAAGGTCGCCTTCCTCGAAGCTTCGGCATTAACTGCGGCTATGGTAGCGGCGCAAAGCTTCTTTGGTAACGAGCAGCTCGTCTGAGCTTTGAAGACGATCTTCCTCGAGGAGCAGCGCGTCATCTTGCCGGTTGCTCTTGCTCAAGCTCATCATAGCGAGCACTCGAGGTGACCCGTACCACGAGTTCCGTGGGAGAACTGCCTCTGCTCCGTAGACTAGAGCAAAGGGTGTCGGCGATGGCTCGATTTGGCGTCGTCTGATCGACCAAAAACCACCAGCAGCTCCTCGATCCAGTTCCTTCCGCACTTGTGCAGCTGTCGAAAGTTACGGTCTTGAGTCCTCGCAGCACTTCAGCATTTGCTCTCTCGCTTGACCGTTGCTTCTTGGATGAGCAATGAAGCAAAGCAGATCTTGGCGCCAAGATCTTGGGCGTCTTGCATGAAGGTGCGGCTCGTGAACTGTGTGCCGTTGTCGGTGATGATCCGGTTAGGAATCCCAAAGCGGCAAACAATTGACTGAAGAACTTGACGGTTTGTCTGCTGTCACCTTCCTCACTGGTTCCACTTCCGGCCACTTTGTGAACTTGTCGATTCTGACGTACAAGTATTCAAAGCCCCGACAGCTTCGGGGAAGGGGCCGAGGATGTCGAGCCCCGGACCGAGAAGGGCCAGGATAAAGGGATCGTCTGGAGAGCTTGAGCTGGTTGGTGTATCTGTTTGGAATGGGCCTTGCGCTTCACACTTGGTTACTTGTGCGATCGCATCTGGAGGGCTTCGGCGGAAGAAACCTTGCGGAAGCTTTGCGGCAAGTGCTCTTGCGCCAATGTGGTGACCACATATGCCTCCATGTATCTCTGCCAACAGCTTACATCCATCTTCCCGCAAATACACTTCAATTTCACACCGTTGAGTCTTCTTACATGCAGGATGTTGCCAACAAACTGGTACATACTTGACTGCCGGGCTACTTTTCCGCTTCTTCTTGCTCTTGGGAAGTTCTCATGTCAAAGGAAATGGGCGATTTGCGTGCCCATGTTGGAGTCGTGGCTCGACAACAAGGACTAAAGGCTCATCTATCACTGCGGGAACATCAGCTTCTCGGCAAGGACACGTGGGTCCACCGACTTGATGATCCCGGCAAGCTTGCGGAGCTAAACTTGCGGGGCGTTTGCTTCAGCGATACAAACTGCATGGTTTGTCAGACATACTGCTCCTCGGTGATGCTGCGTTGGTTTTAGGGACCTTCTTGGCGGCGGCTTCAGAGAGCTCTGCGGAAAGTAGTCGCGGAAACCAATTTTCTTTTCTTGCTCTGTCCTGTTGATGGTGTTACGGTTGGCTGAGTTAGCTTGAGCACAAAAATCCCTGGTTCCACAAGTAACTTAAGTGCGGCACATTTGGAGAGGCCATCAGCTATATCATTCTGTGTTCTTGGAACGTGTTCCATTTGCAGGCCTTCAAAGTGCTCTTCCAGCTTCCTCACTTCATCGACGTACGCTTCCATCAACGGACTCTGATAATCTTTATTTACTTGGCGGACGACAAGTTGCGAGTCCCCCCTGACAATGAGCTTCTTGATCCCAAGGTCCACCGCAATCCTGAGACCGGCAAGCAAGCCTTCATACTCAGCAGTATTATTTGTTGCTTGTTCCTTGGGAAAGTGCATCTGGACTATGTATTTGAGGTGCTCTCCGGTGGGTGCGATGAGCAGCACGCCGGCACCGGCGCCTTGCAGCGAGAAGGCACCGTCAAAGTACATCAGCCACTCTTTATTTGCCTCCTTGACGGGGATGCTCGTCTCCGGGATCTCTTTATCTTGCGTTGGCGTCCACTCTGCTATGAACTCTGCCAATGCCCTGCTCGGATAGTTGAAGTGCTTTCGAACTTGAGACCAAAGCAGCGGTTCCGTGCCCACTCGACAATCCTGCTGTTGCTTCGGATTTTGCAATATCCTCTTCAGCGGAGCGGTGACAACTGTTATCTCGTGTGCTTGGAAGTAATGGCGCAGCTTTCTTGAGGCCATGAGGAGGCGAAAAGCAGCTTTACGCCTTGAGTACCTTGATCTAGCCCCTGCGAAGGGGCGACAAAGTAGGTAGGCGCTGCACCATCTTTTCTGTATCTTATCGCAACCCTGCGCTGATCTGTCCTTGTCGGGACGAGCTCGACGGCGAAGCCCCTTGCTTGTCGCTGGATCGCCTGCCTCGGTTGCGGCTCATCATCGCCTCCCTCTCCGCTACTAACGCAGCACTAACCACTTGATTGGTTGCCGCTATATCTGCACAACTTCTCTTGTGGCCTAGGTGCGACAAGTATTGGAGCGGAGGACGGTATCTCTTCAAGTCTGCAGCGCAGCCTCCGCCGAGTCCATTTCATTGGACCTGCCTTTTTCAAAATCTTGAAAAGCGGCGGTAGCGTTCAGCAGAACTTAGAGATGAACCTCTTGAGAGCAGCCACGCAACCGGCAAGCCTTGACATCCTTGACACGGTTTGGTGCTTCAATCTGCTCAATGGCCTTGATCTTGTCGGGATTGGCTTCAATTCCCATTGAGACACAAAGAACCGAGAAGCTTGCGGAAGGGACTCCAAACACGCACTTCTCGGGGTTGAGCTTGAGGTTGATCCTGCGCAGATTTGCAAATGTTTCATCAAATCCTGAACGAGTCGCTCTGTCCTTGCTCTTGACCACTATATCATCCATGTAGGCTTCTACATTTACGTGTATCTGTGGCTCAAAGGCATCATGGACTACTCTTGCAAAATTTGAACCAGCATTCTTTAAACCGAAAGGCATCCGTGCGAAGCGGTATGTGCCACATGGTGTGATGAATGCGGTTTCTCTTCATCCTCTTACGCCATGAAGATCGATGATATCTGAATATGCATCAAGAAACGCAGCGAGATCACATCCAGTATGGAGTCAACAATCTGGTCGATCTGGCGGCAAGGGAAATGGGTCTTTGGGACAAGCTTTGTTAACATCGGTGAAGTCAATACAAAGTCTCCATTTCCCATTAGCCTTATGTACAACTACGGATTGGCCAACCACGTGGGGTGGAGGACTCCTCGACAAGCCTGCTGCTTCTAATTTCTTGATTTCTTACGCTATGAACTCTTGGCGCTCCACTTGCTGTTTCCTAACTCTTTGCTTGACGGGCGGCGTGAGGACAGACAGCTAGGTGGTGCTCAATTACTTTCAGGAACTCCGGGGATGTCGGATGGTTGCCATGCAAACACATCGACATTCGCCCATGAGAAAGCAACGAGCTCGCCTTCCTATTTAGGATCAAGCGTGGCAGCGATGGTAAAGGTACCACCAGTGCCGTCCTCCTTGGCGGGCACCTTCTTGGTCTTTGGCGGAGCTGCCATCGTTGTAACGCCCGGATGGTTATGCAACAGTAATCACCCGGTTATGTTAATTAACTTCTCGTTAATTCGGAACCGTCCTAAAACAAAAATTAAAACTAAAACAACGATAAAGAGTTCCGAAAATAAGTTCTAAAATGTTCCGGGGTTTTCTAAAATACCTAACCTAATATTGGTGGGGTGCACTAATATTTACAAAATGCCAAAGCATTTTAAATAAATCAATAACAGAAAAGGAAAATAATAAAAAGAGAAAAGGAAAAAGGAAAACAGTGGAGGATAACCCCTGGCCCAGCCAGCCCCCCTCCCTTGGCCCATCCCCCTTCCCCCACAGGCGGCCCACCGCCCAGCCGCTTCCTTACCCCTCCCCACGGTGGCTAACCCTAGCCACCGACCGCACTGCCCCACCCCCCCCGCGCGCCCTCGCCCTCTCCTCCCGCTCCCGATCTGGATCGGGCGGAGGCCAACAGACCACCCAACCCCGCGTCCCCACCTCGCCCGCGCCCCCGCCCCGCCCGCCAGGACCTCCCTCCTCCTCCGACGCCCCGAGGAACCCCTCCTCCCTCCGTCGCCCCGAGCCCTTGCGGCCTCCGCCCGCCGCCCGGCTCGGCCTCCCTTGGCCTGGCGCCTCCGACCCCTCCCAGCAGTCGTGCGTCGCCCCACCCGTCGAGCCCGCCGCCTAGGCCCTGCTCCCCACTGTGAGGCCCCCTCTCCCCCCCCCTCCCGTCGGCGATGGTTCCGCCACCACCAGTTCCCCCCCTCCGCTCCCGGATCCCCCCCGCTTCGTCGCCCGTGGCCCGCCCGTGTCCCACAGACAGCCGCCCCCCATCCTCTCCTTCCTCCCCCGACCGGATCCGGCACCATGGCCCAGCCAAGCCCGGCCACCGCGCAGCGCCGTTCGCCCCCCCCTTCTTCCCCTCTGACGGCGGCCAGCGCCCTTGCCCAGCGCCCGAGCCCCCACCCCGTTTTCCCCCGTTCGGCGCCCTCGCCCCCCCCCGAGCCCCTCGTTCTTCCCCAGCAGCCTGGCCCCGCCGAACCATAACCACCCGCTCGTCGCCTCCCCTCATGCCATGCTTCGCCTTCGGCCGGCCGCCGTGGCCTCGGCCGCTCCGGCCGCCCAGCCCCGTCGCCCCACAGTCGCGCCCGACCCGGGCCTGGATCGGGCCCGATTCTGGCGTCGCCCGCACCCACCGCCCGTTTGGCCTCAGGCCACTGACGTGGGGGCCCCACCCCACAAAGAACGTTTTTAAATAAAAACAGCAGTTAAAATGAAATAAAATGAATTAAATTAATTACTAAATAATTAGTTAATAAATTAATTGATTAATTAATTAAATTAATTAATTCTGGATTAGTTAAACCTAATCATTAGTTAAATTAATTGGGTAATTAATTAAACTAATTAATTCTGAATTAATTAGCACTAATCATTAATTAACTTAATTAACTAAGGTTAATTAAACTTTGATTAGGCTAATTAAACTAATTAGCCATTAGTGAATGACATGCGGGACCCACCTGTCAGGGTTGACTTAGTCAACCCATTGGTGATAACGTCGGCATGACATCATGCTGATGTCATAAATGCCATTTCAAATTAATTAAATAATTAATTAAAATTCCGAAATTAATAAAATCTTCTATAACTCATATCTTTTAATCCGTAATCCGGATTAAAATAATTTCAACATGAAAGTTGCTCGATGCGACGAGGCGAATCCGGATCGCGATCCGTTCGTCCACCACACGTCTCTAACCTATCGAACCTGCAAACTTTCCTCTCCGGTTCATCTGTCGTGAGACGTCCGGAACAGGATAACTTCCGGATGTTTCCCCCTAAACCCGTACCCCTCTTACCACGTTAGAACACGCCTAGCATCGCTTCTTGGCATGTCATGCATCGTTATGCATCTGTTACCGTGTATTCATTGTTTCTTCCCCTCTTCTCTTGGTAGACTACTGAGACCGAGCCTGCGGTGGCGGTTCGACTACGGTCTTGACGACCTCTCTCTCTTGCGAGCAACCAGGCAAGCCCCCTTGATCACGGATATCGCCTACTCTTATCTACACTTGCTTGCATTAGAGTAGCATAGCATATTCTTGTTTTGGATACTCCTATCTTTCTTTGCATAGCTTTGTCCTTGTAACCATTTGTTACCTTACGCAATCCTATATGCTTAGTATAGGATGCTAGTTCATTCATCTGTGGCCCTTCATACTTGTCATGCGCCATGCTATACTATCGGGCCGTGATCACTCGGGAGTTGATCACGGGTATATACTATATACTTATACATGATACATGTGGAGACTAAAGTCGGTCGGTGATGGAGCACCATGAGTGGATCATTGTGGCGGAGCGGCAGGCAGGTTGAGACCGCCTAGGAGAGAGGGGGCACTGGCCTGTTCGGCGTTCGCGTTACTTAACACGCTTAACGAGGTCTTGGTATTTGATCTGGGTTGGCTCGAGCTTATCGCACTAACCATCTCTGCGGGGAGTAGTTATGGGTATCCGGCGTCGTGGTATCGGCGAAAATACTTCAGACGTCGGCGACGGGCGGCGCGCGCCGGATTGGACTGGAGCGCTGCTAGGCTGGAGTGCGCTTCGGCCGCCCTACATAGCGTCTTGGTGTGCTTTCGAGGCGATGGGCCCGGACCCTGCGGCGCTTAGGTTTAGACCGGCGTGCTGGCCTCTCTGTTGTGCCTAGGTGGGGCTGCGGCGTGTTGATCTTCTGCGGCGGGCATGACCCGGAAAGTGTGTCCGGCCAAATGGGATCAAGCGTCTTTGGGTAAGATGGTGCACCCTGCGGGAAGTTAATCTATTCGGATAGCCGTGATCTTGATAACAGGGGCGACTTGGAGTTGTACCTTGAGCTTATGACAACTAGAACCGGATACTTGATAAAACACACCCTTCCAAGTGCGGATACAACCGGTGGTCGCTCTCGCTCGGGGTTATGAGCGGGGATTGCGGGTAGGATTATTGCTATATGATGTTACTTGGAGGACTTCAGTTTTCCTCCTACATTTGCAAGACGGTGTCGAGCGTAGTCTTCGTTAAGACTAGCTATCCCCTCTTATTACGGCATTCTGCAGATTCAGTCCACCGATATGGCCTTTACACATATATCCATGCATATGTAGTGTAGCTCCTTGCTTGCGAGTACTTTGGATGAGTACTCACGGTTGCCTTGTTCCCCTTTTCCCCTACCTCTACTCGATTGCTGCAAGCAGACGATGGAGCCAGTGTCGAGCGCCACCGCCTATGGCGACTACTACTCGGAGGTGCCTACTACTACGTGCAGCCCGGCGGCGACGACGGGAGTGACCTAGGAGGATCCCGGCGGGAGGCCTGCTCCTCTTCGATCTGTATCCCGGTTTGTGCTAGCCATCTTATGGCACCTTGTTTAACTTATATCCGTACTCAGATATTGTTGCTTCCGCTGACTCGTCTATGATCGAGCACTTGTATTCGAGCCCTCGAGGCCCCGGCTTGTATTATGATGCTTGTATGACTTATTTTATTTGTAGAGTTGTGTTGTGATATCTTCCGTGAGTCCTTGATCTTGATCGTACACATTTGCGTGCATGATTAGTGTACAATTGAATCGAAGCGTCACAAGTTGGTATCGAGCCGATTGCTGTAGAATCCCCTTCCACACTCCTTGGCGAAGTCGAGTCTAGACATTGCAAAACTTTTACTAACTTGGCTGTGTGCCTTACGGGCCCACGTCGCCATCGGGTGGTACTAGGATCTTTTACTCCTCGACCTTTACTCGGGGCTCTGAACTCTCTTCTACTCGGGTTAAGCGATTTTACTAACTATCACTAGGATCCGTGACCGCATTCACCCGAAGATGGATATAGCCTTAGTTGTTTTGGAATTGTATTTGAACAATTTCCACCTGTCATTGACTCCTTTGAAGCGTCTTTGTTTTCAGATGGAACCCACGAGGCAGGTTGTGCGCCACACGACGGCCATTGGTGCCTCGGGATCACTGCGGTGCTAGCCGAGATGATGACCTATCTGGGTTATCGCTGGCACCACGAGTACACCGTCTATGAGGAGTACCAGGACTATAACCGGGAGCGATGCCGCCGCCATCGTCCACCTCTACTCTCGGGAGTACGAGTCCACTCTTGTCTGCACACCGCACATGGTGTTGGAGTGACCATCGATATGGCAGTCCACGATGTTGCTTATGCTGCTCGACACGTCTTCGTCAGAGTATCGAGTTGGACACCTCCCCTTGAGCACATTGCTATCGCGTCGATGTTGGTGAGGAGGGTTACTACTGCTGCCTACACCATCGTCACGAGAGAGCCCTTCCACCATCGAACTTTGTTACGCATCGCGATGGGCTGGATCGAGCTAACCGAGCTCTTCGCCACGAGTTGTACATCACCCGTCGGCACCTCTACCGTGCTCGGCGCTGATGCACCCTTTGTCCGTTCCGGAGAGCTGCCGCGTTCTGCGATCTACCCGCCAGACCGTGATGCCCCAGGTGTGTCGGTTGGCGGGCGTGGGAGGCTACTCTCCGCGCTTGGCCCCTTTCGCCACACGGGCGTCGGATTCAGCACCAGAGTATCCGCGGCCCCCAGGTCACTGACGTGGAGGACTATCCACTGCCGCACTATCATCTTTCAGGCTACAGCTACCTCCGCAGTACCGCGTGGGACTGATGTAGACTTGCTTGTTAGTATTTGATGTATTCGCCGCGAGCCTGTGTGCCGCCTATGATGTAGTAGTCTATGTACTGGACTCTATGTATCGAACTCTATGCATGATTCCTTTTGTAAGATATGCCAACTACTATGTAGTTCCCATCATGCTACTTTCATTATGCATGTTTCATCATGAATGATTCTGTCTCTTGCTTAATTTCTCAAATCTTGAACTACCTGTTATATAATAGCAGGATGGTTAGGCCAGCAGTCGTGGTCGTGGTGCCAACTTCCCACCACCGCTTTGAGTACATGGCTGGTATGGTCCAACAGCTCGAGATGAATCGCCAGTTCATGGAGAACATGATGGCTCAGTTCCTCGCCCCAATATGAACCAGCACCCAAGCGGAACAACTCTGCGAGGATTTCATACGCTGAACCCCAGCGTGTACCGCAGCTCAACTCAGCCACTTTGGATCTTGATGGTCGCTCCGTGACATCACCTATGAGATGGAGTCTGCTGATGTAGCCCCTGCCACTATGTCACCTTTGCTTCCTTCTTCTGAAGGGACCCGCAGCTCAATGGTGGGACAGCCACGGCGTACTCTGCCGGTTGGAACACTCATCACTGGCGGACTTCCAGGCTGCCTTCGTGCCCGCTTCATCCCTCAAGGGGTCATGGACGGAAGAAGCGTGAGTTCATAATCTCACCCAAGGCAACAAGATCACAAGCCTATCGGCGAGAGTTCTTGGACTTGTCTCGCTATCTTGAAGAGGATATTGCAACCGATGCTGCAGACGGAGAAGTTCGTGGCGGTCTTCAAGTCGACATCAAGCTCGCACTTCTAGTGCACGACTTTGCTGATTTCGCCACCTTGGTGAACAAAGCTATCAATGTCGAAACTGGTGCGAGGAATACGAGCTCTAACAGCGCAACCGTGACACGGGCTCATCTTGGGCCCGTCCTCGCAGAAGCGCAAGATATGGATTCCCAACAGCATGTACCAGCCGAATGCATCGCTTCAAAGCGAACTATGCTACACCTCGTGCGCCTACAACTAAGCAGCGAAGCTTCCAGCTCCACCACCCCAAGCTCTGTTCCCACTCCCAATAATGGTTTGTGCTTGGTGCGGACAGCGAGGCACCGTGCTAGAGAATGCAACAGAACCAGAATCAATCGGCCCTTCCAAAGGTGGCCGTGGAAACACCCGAACCGCAACAACAGGCAAGTCTTATGGGCAAGCTCAGGCCAACCACGTTGATCTGAGCGAAGCTCAAGACCAACCTGCTCTTGTGATGGGTACACTTCTCGTAAATTCAGTACCGCATCGTTTTATTTGATTGAGGGCATCGCATTCATTCATGTCTCAAGATTTTGCATTCATGCATGGCATTAAAAGTGAAGACATGAATGCTTCACTATTAGTACACACCCAGCGGGCCAATGTCGGACTTCCATGATTTGCAGCGACGTCCCGTTGAAATCGAAGGAATGGAATTCCTTGTCTCTCCTATCGTCTTTGAAGTCTTGTAGCATTGACCTCATTTTGGGAATGGATTGGTTGAAAGCGCATCTGGCGTCAATCGTTTGCGCCACTAAGACCGTCCATCTGCTGCACCCTTCGATGAAATCGTAGCTACAATGCTCGTGCGGTTCAAGATGCGAGGCAAGGCTCTATGCATTGAATGCATTGAGCGCCGCACCCTCGAGGGAATTGAAAACATTCACTGCGTTTGCGATTTCCAAGGCGTCTTTCTGAAGAACTTCGAGGATTCCCCACGCTAGAGCTGTCGAATTCGTCATCGACTTGAAACCGGCACCACTCCTATAGCCAAGCGTCCCTACAAGATGCCGCCGCATGAACTCCTTGAACTAAAGGAGGAAATCGACAAATCTCTTCAAAGCGGTTTCATTCGCCCAAGTTGCTCTCCTTGGGGAGCACCTTCTCTCTTTGTCAAGAAGAAGGATGGGACAAACCGATTGGTCCAAGACTACCGTCCTATAAATCAAGCTACCATTCGAATAAGTATCCTCTTCCTCGGATCAATGATCTTTATGATCAAGCGGCTGGTTCGTCGGTGTTCTCGAAACTTCGACTTGAGGTTGGGTTACCACCAGATCCGTGTTCGCGAGGAGGATATCCCCAAGACCGCATTTGTGACTCGTTATGGTTCATACGAGTACACCGTCATGTCTTTCGCTTAACCAATGCTCCAGCCACCTTCTCTCGCTTTGATGAACTATATATTCATGGATTACCTCGACAAGTTAAGTAGTGGTTTATCTGGATGATATCTGATCTATTCAAGAATGAAGAAGAACATCTTGAACATCTTCGTCTTGTCTTTGGAAAAGCTACGAGAGCATCAACTCTATGCCAAGTTCTCCAAATGTGAATTCGGCTTCCGAAGTAACCTACCTTGGACATGTCATTTCTAAGGATGGTATTGCCGTCAACCCCGAAAGAGTTCAGGCTATTCTCGATTGGACTCCTCCGAAGAGCGTTAAGCAAGTCGGAAGTTTTCTCGGTCTACGCCACTATTGCCGTCGATTAAATGAGAACTTCTCCAAGATTGCCGAGCCTCGACTAACTTTGTTGCATAAAGGCGTCAAGTTCCAATGGGCGAGATAAGTGTCGGGAAAGTTTCCGAGCACTCAAAGACAAGTTGACTTCGCCCGATGCTAGCTCCTCCCGATACTAAGAAGGACTTCGTCATTTCTTTGCGGCGCTTCTCGTCAAGGTTTAGGCGGTGTCCTAATGCAAGAGCGCAAAGTGGTTGCTTATGCCTCTCGGCGATTCGCCCTCACGAGGAGAACTACCCAGTTCATGACCTCGAACTTGCTGCCGTCATTCATGCACTAAAGCGGTGGCGACATTACCTTCTCGTGTCGTTGCGAGATCTACACCGACCACCAAAGTCTGAAGTATCTGTTTACTCAGCCAGACCTGAACCTCCGTCGGCGAGAGATGGATGGAGACTGCTGCAGAACTTTGATTTGGGTATTTCCTATCGCCGAGCAAGGCTAATGTAATGGCTGATGCCTTGAGCATAAGTCTTCTGCAACCACCTTGAGTTCACAAAGTTCAGCCCTCACTTGTTGAAGAATTCAGCAGGCTGAACCTCCATATTGTTCCTCCGGGTGCACTCGCTCCCCCTCCTCCGGAGTTCCGCAAGATGAATCTCCGTGTTGTTCCCCAGGGTTCCCTCTTTACCCTGGCTGTTGAACCCGATCTCTTGGGCACCATAAAGACAATGCAGGGATTTGACTCTGAGGTCTACAAGCTTAAACAAGACATCAGGAAAGGAAATCCCTCATCCTTCACTATTGCTGATGATGGCGCCTTGTACTTCAAAGGCCGCCTAGTGGTGCCATGTAAGAAGGAAAATCTGAATATGACTCGGAAGGTTATGCAAGAAGCTCATGATACGCCTCTATGTATCCACCTGGCGGTACAAAGATGTATCAAGACATTAGCGAGAGATTACGGTGGTCTAATATGAAGCGGGACATTGCTCGCTATGTTTACGAGTGTGGCGTTTGCCGTCGTATCAAAGCGAGAACATCAAAGGCCTCTTTGGAACTCTGCAGCCTATCTCTATTCCGGAATGGAAATGGGACCATGTTGAAATGGACTTCGTCCTTTGGATTTCCCAAATCGCGAAAGGTAATGATGCTATTCTTGTCGTCATTGACGGCTTTCTAAAGTTGCACATTTTCGGCGGTCAAAGAAACGATCACTTGCTAGCCAGCTTGCAACTCTCTATATGTCGAAATTGTTTCACTTCACGGTATTCCACTGGTTATCGATTCGGACCGTGGCAGCTTATTCACTTCAAGATTACGGGCAAGTTTTCAAGCTATGGGTACTCATTTATCTTTCGATCTGCTTTTCATCCATGATCTCAAGGGCAAGTTGAGCGTGTCAACCAAATTCTCGAAGACATGCTTGAGCTTGTGTTGTCTCATTCGGCAAGAAATGGGAGGAATCTCTCCGTATCTTGAGTTCTCTTATAATAATAGCTATCAAGCTAGTCGAAGATGGCCCCCTTGAAGTGTTATATGGACGAAAGTGCGAACCCTCTGAACTGGTCGAAGCGGGGAGCGTCCACTCTTGGTCCGGATATTATCCAACATGCGAAGAACAAGTCCGCATTATTCGCGAGAATCTCAAGACTGCTCGATCGCGTCAAAAGAGTAATTATGACCGTCATCACAAAGACATGGTCTATCAACTTTGGCGAAAAGGCCTATCTTCGCGTTACACCAATGAAGGGTGCTCACCGCCGGGATCAAGGGCAAGTTAGCTCCTCGCTATATTGGCCCTTTCACTATTCTCGAAAGGCGTGGAAAAGTGGCTTATCAAGCTGGAGCTTCCGCGAACCTTTCTCGGAGTTCACGATGTGTTCCACGTGTCCCAACTCCGCGCTGCTTCAAGGACCCAATCCGAGCGGTGGACCATGAAGTGCTCGAATTGCAACAGACCTCTCCTATAAAGAGCATCCGGTCCGTATTCTCGACCAAGCTGAACGCCGCACACGCGTCGGGCGATTAAGTTCCTCAAAGTCCGATGGTGAATCACTCAAAGATGAAGCCACACAGGAGCGAGAGATCGTCTTGAGATGAATATCCGCACTCTTTCCTTCTACCTCCTAAATCTCGGGGCGAGATTTCTTGTAATGGAGGAGATTTGTAACGCCGGATGGTTATGCAACATAATCACCCGGTTATGTTAATTAACTCTCGTTAATTGAACCGTCCTAAAACAAAATTAAAACTAAAACAACGATAAAGAGTCCGAAAATAAGTTCTAAAATGTTCCGGGTTTTCTAAAATACCTAACCTAATATTGGTGGGGTGCACTAATATTTACAAAATGCCAAAGCATTTTAAATAAATCAATAACGAAAAAGGAAAATAATAAAAGAAAAAAGGAAAAAGGAAAAGCAGTGGAGGATAACCCCCTGCCCAGCCAGCCGCCCCCCCCCCTGGCCCATCCCCCTTCCCCCACTGGCGGCCCACCGCCCAGCCCTTCCACTTACCCCTCCCCACCGGCTAACCCTAGCCACCGACCCCTGCCCTCCCCCCCCTCGCCCCCTCCCCCCCTCTCCTCCCGCTCCCGATCTGGATCGGGCGGAGGCCCCGACCGACCACCCAACCCCGCCGTCCCCCACCTCGCCGCCCCCCCCATGTCCCCGCCGCCCGGACCTCCCTCCTCCTCCGACGCCGGGAAACCCCTCCTCCCTCCGTCGCCCCGAGCCAGCACCTCCGCCCGCCAGCCGCTCGGCCTCGCCGGCCTTGGCTGGCGCCTCCCCGACCCCCTCCCAGCAGTGCGTCGTGCCACCGTCCGAGCCCGCCGCCTAGGCCCTGCTCCCCACTGTGAGGCCCCCCTCTCCTCCCCTCCCCGTCGGCGATGGTTCCGCCACCCACGGTTTCCCCCCTCCGGCTCCCCGGATCCCCCCTTCACACACCGTGGCCCCGCCCTCCAGCCCGACGCCCCCGATCCTCTCCTTCCTCCCCCCCCGGCCGGATCCGGCCACCAGGCCCCGACCGGCCCCGGCCACCGCACGGCACCGTTCGGCCCCCCCCTTTTCCCCTCTGACGGCGGCGACCGGCGCCTGGCGCCCGCCCCCCCGTTTTCCCCGTTCGGCGCCCTCGCCCCCCCGAGCCCCTCGTTCTTCCCATGGCGCTTTCCCGCCGAACTCCATAACCACCCTTCGTCGCCTCCCCTCGCTGGCGCTGCTTCCCCGCCCGGCCAGCCTCGTGGCCTCGGCCTCCAGCCGCCCAGCCCCATCGCCCCACAGGTCGCGCCCGACCGGCCTGGATCGGGCCGATCAAGGCGTCGCCCGCACCCACCCCCGTTTGGCCTCAGGCCACTGACGTGGGGGCCCCACCCCACAAAGAACGTTTTTAAATAAAAACAGCAGTTAAAATGAAATAAAATGAATTAAATTAATTACTAAATAATTAGTTAATAAATTAATTGATTAATTAATTAAATTAATTAATTCGGATTAGTTAAACCTAATCATTAGTTAAATTAATTGGGTAATTAATTAAACTAATTAATTCAATTAATTAGCACTAATCATTAATTAACTTAATTAACTAAGGTTAATTAAACTTTGATTAGGCTAATTAAACTAATTAGCCATTAGTGAATGACATGCGGGACCCACATGCCGGGTTGACTTAGTCAACCCTATCGGTGATAACGTCGGCATGACATCATCTTGATGTCATAAATGCCATTTCAAATTAATTAAATAATTAATTAAAATTCCGAAATTAATAAAATCTTCTATAACTCATATCTTTTAATCCGTAATCCGGATTAAAATAATTTCAACATGAAAGTTGCTCGAGCGACGAGGCGAATCCGGATCGCGATCCGTTCGTCCACCACACGTCTCTAACCTATCGAACCTGCAAACTTTCCTCTCCGGTTCATCATCGACGGACGTCCGGAGCAGGATAACTTCCTGATGTTTTCCCCCTAAACCCGTACCCTCTCTTACCACGTTAGAACACGCCTAGCATCGCTTCTTGGCATGTCATGCATCGTTATGCATCTGTTACCGTGTATTCATTGTTTCTTCCCCTCTTCTCTTGGTAGACTACGAGACCGACGCTGCGGTGGCGGTTCGACTACAGTCTTGACGACCTCTCTCTCTTGCGAGCAACCAGGCAAGCCCCCTTGATCACGGATATCGCCTACTCTTATCTACACTGCTTGCATTAGAGTAGCATAGCATATTCTTGTTTTGGATACTCCTATCTTTGCTGCATAGCTTTGTCCTTGTAACCATTGTTACCTTACCCGCAATCCTATATGCTTAGTATAGGATGCTAGTTCATTCATCTGTGGCCCTTCATACTTGTGCATGCGCCATGCTATACTATCGGGCCGTGATCACTCGGGAGTTGATCACGGGTATATACTATATACTTATACATGATACATGTGGAGACTAAAGTCGGGTCGGTGATGGAGCACCAGCAGTGGATCATTGTGGCGGAGCGGCAGGCAGGTTGAGACCGCCTAGGAGAGAGGTGGGCTGGCCTGTTCGGGCGTTCGCGATTACTTAACTGCTTAACGAGGTCTTGGTATTTGATCTGGGTTGGCTCTGAGCTTATACGCACTAACCATCTACGCTGGAGTAGTTATGGGTATCCCGCGTCGTGGTATCGGCCGGCAATACTTGACGTCGGCGGAGGCGGCGCGCCGGATTGGATGGGAACGCTGCTAGGCTAGGTCTGCTCGGCCGCCCTCGCAACGTCTTGAGTGTGCTTTCAGGCGATGGGCCCGCACCCTGCGCGCTTAGGTTTAGACCGGCGTCTGGCCTCTCTGTTGTGCCTAGGTGGGGCTGCGGCGTGTTGATCTTCTGCGCGGGCATGACCCCGAAAGTGTGTCCGGCCAAATGGGATCAAGCATCTTTGGGTAAGATGGTGCACCCTGCGGAAGTTAATCTATTCGGATAGCCGTGATCTTGATAATGGGGCGACTTGGAGTTGTACCTTGAGCTTATGACAACTAGAACCGGATACTTGATAAAACACACCTTCCAAGTGCGGATACAACGGTGGTCGCTCTCGCTCGGGGTTATGAGCGGTGGATTGCGGGTAGGATTATTGCTATATGATGTTACTTGGAGGACTTCAGTTTTCCTCCTACATTTGCAAGACAGTGTCGAGCGTAGTCTTCGTTAAGACTAACTATCCCCTCTTATTACGGCATTCTGCAGATTCAGTCCATCGATATGGCCTTTACACATATACCCATGCATATGTAGTGTAGCTCCTTGCTTGCAGTACTTTGGATGAGTACTCACGGTTGCCTTGTTCCCCTTTTCCCCTACCTCTACTCGATTGCTGCAAATGCAGGCGATGGAGCCAGGTGTCGATGCCACCTCCTATGGCGACTACTACTCCGGAGGTGCCTACTACTACGTGCAGCCCGGCGGCGGCGACCGGGAGTGACCTAGGAGGATCCCGGCGGGAGGCCTGCTCCTCTTCGATCTGTATCCCGGTTTGTGCTAGCCATCTTATGGCACCTTGTTTAACTTATGTCGTACTCAGATATTGTTGCTTCGGTGACTTCGTCTATGATCGAGCACTTGTATTCGAGCCCTCGAGGCCCCTGGCTTGTATTATGATGCTTGTATGACTTATTTTATTTGTAGAGTTGTGTTGTGATATCTTCCGTGAGTCCTTGATCTTGATCGTACACATTTGCGTGCATGATTAGTGTACGATTGAATCGGGGGCGTCACAATCGTCTTGTTGCACTTGCCGGTGGAGCTCGATGGTGCGTCCTCGACGGTAGCGCAGCACTCCGAAGAGGTGCGCTTGCCGGAGTGGGCAGCGAGCTCTTGCGGACTTGGTGGTCTTCTTCTTCCCCGGAGCTTCAGCGGTAAGTGGTTTGCTATCTGTCGCGGCTTCGCATCCCGGTAAATCTCGGCGCAGATAAGTGCATCTTTCTTGTCGCCATGGACAGAAATGACGCTTATCGGGCGGGCATCTTGAGTATGTTGTAAGCATAATGAGGCGGCCATGAACTTGGCGAGTGCTGGGCGGCCAAGTATGCCATTGTATGGCAATGGGAAATCGGCGACGTCATCGTGACCCTCTCGATTCGAAGTTGAGCTCACTGCGAATGTTACCGCAACGTGATCTTCCCTTTGGGCTTGCTCCTTCGTGGGTTGATTCCTTGGAAAGTACCAGTTTCTTGAGCTCGCTGTCGAGGATTTGAAGTTTACGGAGCACTGCAGAGGAGATCAAATTCAGGCCGGCCCGCCACAACCAGCATCTTTGTGACTTTGAGGTTGCGGATGGTTGGTGAGACCAACATCGGCAGCACCCGACCGTAGTGATGCGATCGGGGTGATCCTCAATGTCTAAGATGATGGGCGTCTTTGACCATTTCGTAGGTTTGCGTGACTCTATGGATGGTTCTGCTGCATTGACCTCACGCATCCATTGCTTGAGTTGGCGGTGCGAGGTATGCAGAGACGCACCACCGTCAACGCAAAGGACCTCCGTTGCCTTTTGAAACTCCTGCTCATCAGCTTCATCGTCTTCATCGTCCTCGTCATCTTCATCTTCGTCTTCTTCCTTGTCACGGCCGCGGGAGGTTCATCTCCTTGCCGCTGCTTGGCCTTGCTGCAAGTCCTCCCCGACCGGTCTTTTCTTACTTGCTGCACCTGCACCTTCTTGGGCCTTCTCCTTGTCTCGCCGCTCGTACTCAGCTCTCTGTAGCTCAACAAGCTGCTCGACTTTCTTGCAGCTCTGGAGATCGTGGCCCTTGGTGCGGTGGATTTTACAGTACTGCTTCTTGGAGCTGTCAGGCTTGTCGGTGGCCGCCACAGCTTGGCGGTCGACGTCAACGGCAACCTCCTTGACGGAGCCACCAGCCTTGGCTTTGTTGGCGGCACCATCCTTGCCGGACTGCTCGACAACTAGTACTTCTTGGTTTTTCTTCCTCCTGTTGTTTCGCCGCCGGCTATTTCTTGCCGGGGCGATTCCCTCACTGTCAGACTCTGCTCCCACATTCTCTCCCAGGAGTCTTCTTCCTTCTTCAGCGTGTGCACTTGTCGGCCAGGGGTGTAGAGCTCACGGCGTCTTTCACTTTGCACATCGCCATCTCCTCCCTCATCCTGCGATTTCGTACATTCGATGGAATGCACCGATCACTACAGCAGGGTGGGCGTCTGATGTTGTAGTGCACTGATTGAATCTCTGGATGAATTTGCGAGACTCTCCTCCTCCTCCGGGCAAGCAGGTGGAGATCACTCTCCTGCCATGAGGCTTGTGGCCGCTGTGAAGGCGCCAACAAACTGTGGCACAAATATGCCAAGAAGAAATAGAGCCATCCGGCAAGTGCATGAGCCAAGATCGGCGTTTGGCTTGAGCACCAAGGAAAGTAGTTGGCGTGGATCTTGTCGTCTCGTCCCCCCGCAGCTTGTACCGCGATGGTGTAGATGCTGAGGAACTCCGATGGGTGTGTCCTGCCATCATACTTCTCCGGCACATCTGGTTTGAAGTTTTTCTTGTCGGGCCACCGGACTTGCCGCAGCTCACGAGTGAATGCAGGGCAACCTACCGTGTACGGCAAGTCGCCTGGTTCCCCTGGCGCATGCATATCAATGGTGGGCCCGGTGCGTTGGTCGGACTGACGACGCGCTTCTCTTCTGCGCTCGATACGGGTTCGAGCGTCTTCTTCTTGCCGTTCTCGAAGAACTTGGCGTTGGTCGCGACGAGCTCGTGGATCCGACGACGCTGTGGAGTCGCTGTCGAGGTGGATCCGGCGAGTCAGCGATCTTGGCCTTCGGGAAGAAGAGTGTACGGTGGGTGCACCCCCGCAAGTCTTGTCGCCATCAGCTCGCGCCTTGTCGCCTCGCCGCGGTTGCGAAGCACTCGGTTGCCGCGGGACGTCGCCGTTAAGCGAAGGCCGATGAGACTCTGGTGTGGCCCTCCATTCGTCGACCTTATCGGCCGTTGGAGGTAATCTAAATAATCGAGCTCTAGCCAAGGCTTCGCTGGTGTGGTTGGCGGCGGCGGCGTGCGGAGCGAAGAACGGGATGTGCTCGGACTCCTAACCAAGTTAGGAGGAGCAGCATCCCGCCCAGGGACCGTACTCCCGTCGTACCAGCATCTCTGGGGTGCATGCGGGTCTCGAGGGCCTCGGGATCCTCCAGCTTGGCCTTGATCCAGCGAGCGTATGGTGCCGCGAGCATCATGACGCTGTCGGTCCCGCTCCTCCTGCGAAGGACGCGGTGCAGATTCGGACGCCGGCGCTGTGCTGCCTTGTCCTTGGACCTGGCGGTATTGTGGGCTCTCTCGACGACGCCGGTTCCTCCGCCCGCGTTTCCCCCTCCACCTGACAGCTCCGGTGGTGGTGGGTTAGACGCGGACGGCTCTGCTGCTGCCGAAGGCTTCTTCTTCGGCGCCATGTCGACGAAGATGTTGATGAAGTTGCTCGTGTAACCGCCGGATCGGGTTCACACAGCCTCGACGCCCCCTACCTGGCGCGCCAGAGATGTCGGGGGCGAACTGATCGTGTCCCACGAGCACCTACGGGACCTGGGTCCCTTGTGGTTCGGAGGGGGGCGGAGGTTGCGCAAAGAGCGGATCGAGGCGATGCACACGAGCGGATTACCCAGCCGGAGCTCTCCGGAGATAATACTCCTCTGCTGCTTTGTGGATTATCTCGTGTTCTTGCTAGGGAGCAATGGGAGCTACAAAACCTAGCCTGAGTGTGGTCTCGTATGAGTAGAATGAACTAAGCCGGAGCTGGACCGAACCCTTCCTACGTTGCCCTTGGGCCTCCTTTTATAGGCACAAGGGGTCACCACATGTGGCAAGTAGACAAGGGTATGATGGTAAAAACATTGGTTGGTACACCGCTTTATGCAAAGTCAAGAATCTATACCTAACTCTGACGACAAGGGACAAGAATCATCAATGCCCGTCTCAGTCCCCCGAACAGTGTAACAGGGACCGTCAAGTGCTCCTCCATTTGCCACGATGGTAGCTTGTCAGCGCCGCTTATCGCTGCTCCCCGCTGGCTGCACAGCCCGTCGGCACGCGTGCTTGGGAGAGCCCCGTGGTGACACGCTGGCGGGTGAGCTGGGCGGAGATGAAGAGAGGTTGCCCGCCCGACAAGCGCCTTGCAGCGGCAGGAACCTTGTCGCGCAGGGGCTCGGCGCCCACCAAGCCTTCCCCGCAAGCTCCTCTTGCCGGGCCTTGCTTCCTTCGCATACCGAGTGGCCTTCCGGCAAGCTCCTCTTGCCGGGTCTTGCTTACTTTGTTCTTGAATGGCTCCAAAGGAGCCACTGAGGACCTTGGCAGTCATCAGGCCGGCCCTGCTGTGGGGCGCTGCAACTGTCCGTGCACGAGTTCGGGATACTAGGGTACCCCTACTCTAGTACACCGACACGCACGTTTCTTTTCATTAGAATGTGCATACACACATGTTGATCTGTCTAACTGTTTATGTTTGTTGTGGCTAATCGCAAACAGTTCATCCGTGTGAAAGTGTATGCGGTCAATCGCAGACACTTTGATCTGGCTGACCGTTTCTGTTCTGTTGACTAATCGCAAACAGTTAATCCTTATGATGGGTATGCCCTTAATCACACACACCTTTATCTAGCTACCCGTTTCTGTTGTTCCGCCTCATCACAAACAGTTAATCCGAGTGAACTATGTCGTATATCGCACACGCCTTCATCTGGCTGCCCGTTTCTATTCTTCTTCCTCATCGCAAACAGTTAATTGAACTGAAAGGTATGCCCTACATCGCACACGCAACTAAAATCGGAACCATGTTTGATGGCTCCGCCATCGCAAACGTTTTGCATCATTTTGACGGTTTTTTTACATCACCGTTTGCGATTAATGCATCGCACACAGTTTCATCAAAGGGTCTTTGATCATAGTGTCCTGGTAGCAGCATCCTGCAGTAGTGTATGTTCTCCTCTGTGATCTCCTACAGCCGCGCCTCCGCGGCTGCCGCTTCCTGCCAATCGGCGGCTTGAGCACATACGGCATCGTAGATGGTATGCTGCTCCGCGGTGAAATTTGGGTTCACTGTGGCCTTGGCCGCCACGGCCTCCTTGCTTGTATGCTTGCCGTAGATCTGGCCCTCTGCCAGCCGGTGCTACTCCAGGAGGAATAGGTTGTACCGCTGTTCCTCATGTGCCTGTTCGAATGCCAACAAAGGCGCCAACATAGACTGCACCTCCACCATGGAGGCGTTAAACTGCGCTGATACGTCTCCAATGTATCTATAATTTTTGATTGTTCCATGTTGTTATATTATCAATCTTGGATGTTTTAAAATCATTTATAGTCATTTTATATCATTTTTTGGTACTAACCTATTGACATAGTGCCAAGTGCCAGTTGCTATTTTTTCCATGTTTTTTACATCGGAGAAAATCAATATCAGACGGAGTCCAAATGCCCCGAAACTTTACGGAGAATTTTATGGGCCAGAAGGAACACAACGGGCCCTGGCTGCGCCTGGAGGGTGCCCCGAGGGGGCACAACCCACCAGGGTGCGCCAGGAGGCCAAGGCGCGCCCTGGTGGGTTGTGCCCACCTCAGGTGCCCCCCGGACCGTCTCTTTGCTCAATAAAGACCCCAATATTCCAGAAACCCTAAGGGAGTCGACGAAATATTCATCTAGCTGCCGCAGAGTCTAGAACCACCAGATCCAATTTAGACACCATCTCGGATGGGGTTCACCACCTCCATTGGTGCCTCTCTGAGATGCGTGAGTAGTTCTTTGTAGACCTTCGGGTCCATAGTTAGTAGCTAGACAACTTTCTCTCTCTGGCTGGATTCTCAATACAATGGTCTCTTGGAGATCCATATGATGTAACACTTTTTGCGGTGTGTTTGTTGGGATCTGATGAACTTTGAGTTTATGATCAGTTCTATCTTTTTATATCCATGAAAGTTATTTGAGTTTCTTTGATCTCTTATATGCATGATTGCTTGTAGGCTCGTATTTCTTTTCCGATATTTGGGTTTTGTTTGGCCAACTTGATCTATTTATCTTGCAATGGGAAGAGGTGCTTTGTAGTGGGTTCCATCTTATGGTGCTTGATCCCAGTGACAGAAACGGAAAATACACGTATGTATCATTGCTACTAAGGATGAAACGATGGGGTCTATCTCTACATAGATAGATCTTGTCTACATCATGTCATCGTTCTTATTGCATTACTCCGTTTCTCCATGAACTTAATACACTAGATGCATGCTGGATAGCGGTCGATGTGTGGAGTAAGAGTAGTAGATGCAGGCAGGAGTCGGTCTACTAATCTTGGACGTGATGCCTGTATAATGTTCTTTGCGTGGATATCGTCATAATTATTTAAAGTTCTATCAATTGCCCAATAGTAATTTGTTTACCCACCGTTTGCTATTTTTCTCGAGAGAAGCCACTAGTGAAACCTACAGCCCCCGGGTCTTCTTTCTCATATATTTGTCTTTGCGATCTACTTTTTCCTTGCATTTATTTTCAGATCTATAAAACCAAAAATACAAAAATACCTTGCTGCAAATTTTCCTTATTTATTTTATTTGGCGTTTGATCTATCAATTTACTACAAATTTATCTCACGTCCATTTGCCACTTGAGGTGTCGTACCCCGAAAGGGATTGACAACCCCTTTAACACGTCGGGTTGCGAGGATTTGTTATCTGTGTGCATGGGTTGTTTACGTTGTGTTTCTTGGTTCTCCTACTGGTTCGATAACCTTGGTTTCATATTTGAGGGAAATACCTACCGCCGCTGTGCTGCATCATCCCTTCCTCTTTGGGGAAATACCGACATAGCTTCAAGCAACATCAAAAGGAATTTCTGGCGCCGTTGCCGGGGAGGATCAAGTCAAGATAGTCTCCCGACCACGTGCCATTTCTGGCGCCGTTGCCGGGGAGGATCTTCAACATATACGAGGTTCCTAACCACAAATCTCATCTCCTTGCAATTTACATTATTTGCCATTTGCCTCTCTTTTTCCTCTCCCCCACTTCACAAAAATTTGCCATTTTATTGGCCTCTCTTTTCTTTAGCCGTTTTCTTGCCAGATCTATCCTTTGCTTGCAATCATGAGCGATTTTGGTATGGCACCAACAGATGATGGCCTAACTCCTAAGATAGGATATACGGGCAATCTGGATGCTAAAACTTTTATCTTAGGGCAAGGGAACGTTATGAGAAAAGAAGTATGCAAGAATTTTTCAATTGTATGGGAAATTTGAGTTTTGATGATGCTCCTATACTTACAACTACTAGATCTTATGCGGATGCTATTTTAGCACTAGTTCTAAAACGTGAAAGTAAATTTATTCGTACCCATCCTACTTTGCAAAGATTGTTTTTTGAGCTTCCCGATATAAAGAATCCTAGGGCTAAAAAGTTGGCCACTCTCGTTCTTATGAATGAGTTTGACTACATATTACGGGAAGCTAGGGAAATCTTTGACTTTTATGGTATGAATCGTGGAAAACCTGTGATAGATGAAATTCTTTTCAATAGCGACATGCTTTAAGACATTTGCGTGGGGATAATAAAATATTTGATGAGAATCTTAAAAATGAAGTCCCCGTTTTAGAAATAATCCAACAGGTTTTCAATAATGTTAATCAACATTATTCTTGGATTGTTGCGGGGAATCAAAAAGGTTATGATGAACACCAACTTAGGAACGCTAAGGTTTCCATGTATAATATGTTTTATGTTGTGTTCACAAAACCCCATGATGGAAATACCTCTAAGAAAGTTAAGAATAAAGATGACAATACTTAGATCCTTGCTTTATGCCTAGCTAAGGGCGTTAAACTATAGCGCTTGTCGGGAGGCAACCCAATGAATACATTTTATTTTTGCCTTTTGCTTTCTATTCCTGAGTGTTAGAACAATTATGCTACTGTTATGATTGTGTTTTTTGTGTTTTTATTAGTGTTTGTGCCAACTAGAACCGATAGGATCTTCTTGGGCGATAGTTGTTTGATCTTGCTGAAAAAGATAGAAACTTTGCGCTCACAAAAATAATTCTCATTTTTTATCGGAAATCACTTTTGCCCTGATTCTTTTTGCAGAAGATTAATATACAAATTGCTCAGGTCGTCCTATTGTTTCAGAATTTTTGGAGTTCCAGAAGTTTTCGTCTAAGTCAGATTGCTACAGACTGTTGTGTTTAGATAGATTCTGTTTTCTTTGTGTTGTGTGCTTATTTTGATGGCTCTATGGTTTTCTTTGATGAGTTTTTGCCATAGAAAAGTTGGAATACAGTAGATATAATGCAAAAAAATATGAATTGGTTTGATACAGTACTTATAGTATTGGTTTGCTATTTTACACTAACGGATCTCACAGAGGTTTTGTTGAGTTTTGTGTGATTGAAGTTTTCAAGTTTTGGGTTATCTTACGATGGATGAAGGAAGGATAGAAGAGCTTAAGCTTGGGGATGCCTGGCATCCCAAGCTATTATCCAAAAATGGGCAACCAACTAAGCTTGGGGATGCCCCCGAGTGGCATCCCCTCTTTCTTCTAACGACCATCGGTATTTTACTCGAAACTATATTTTTATTCGTCACATGATATGTGTTTTGCTTGGAGAGTCTTGTATGATGAGTCTTTGCTTGTTTTATTTTGTGTTTTAAGTCATCAATCCTTGCTGGACACACCTATTTGAGAGACCCAAAATTATGTCATGACTTGTTAGAATTGCTCTCTGTGCTTCACTTAAATTTTTATGAGCAATGGACTTGCTCTAGTGCTTCACGTATATCTTTTTGAGCACGGTGTGCTTTAGTATTTTTGAAGAAATGCTCTCTTGCTTCATTTAGATTTATTTTGGAGTTAGCAAAATTTTCAAGAAATTCTCTCTTGCTTCACTTAAATTAATTTGAGAGAAAGAAAATTTTATGCTCATGATCTTCACTTATATTTATTTGAGCTTATGAAAAGCAACACATGAAAATTAGTCCGAAAGTGATAGATATCCCAGAAGGATATAATAAAAACTTTCATGAAGATCATTGGACAAAATAAACTTGATTCTTAGTAATAGTTCTGAGATATGATGATGTGATATGTGAGTAACGTTGGTGAGTAATTATGCTTTAGTAAGAATATTGGTGTTAAAGTTTGTGATTCCCTATGCAAGTACGAAAGTCAATAGTCATATGATGTCTACTACGCAACTTTATTCTTGTGGACACGTGTTGGGCCTCCAAGCGCACAGTTTTGTAGGACAGTAGCAATTTTCCCTCAAGTGGATGACATAAGGTTTATCAATCCGTGGGAGGTGCAGGATGAAGATGGTCTCTCTCAAATGACCCTGCAATCAAATACAAGAAATCTCTTGTGTCCCCAACACACCGAATACAATGGCAATTTGTATAGGTGCAGTAGTTCGGCGAAGAGATGGTGATACAAGTGTAATATGGATGGTAGAAATATATTTTTATAATCTGAATAAATAAAAACAGCAAGGTAGCAAATAGTAAACAGGCACAAAAATGGTATTTCATTGCTTGAAAATGAGGCCTAGGGTCTGTACTTTCACTAGTGCAATCTCTGAACAATGCTAATATAATTGGATCATATGACAATCCCTCAAAGTGAGATGAAGAATCACTCCAAAGTTCCTATCTAGCGGAGAACATAAGAATAAATTGTTTGTGGAGTACGAAACCACCTCAAAGCTATTCTTTCCATTCGATCTATTCAAGAGTCCTCACTAAAATAACACAAAGCTATTCTTTCCGTTCGATCTATCCTAGAGTTCATACTAAAATAACACCAAAGCAAATTTATATTCATAATACTCAATCCAACACAAAGAACTTCAAAGAGTTCCCCAAGATTTCTACCGGAGAAACAAAGACAAGAACGTGCATCAACCCCTATGCATAGATTACCCCAATGTCACCTCGGGAATCTGCGAGTTGAGTGCCAAAACATATATCAACTGAATCAGTACGATACCCCATTGTCACCACGAGTATTTGATTGCAAGACATATATCAAGTGTTCACAAATCCATAAAAGTATTCAATCCAATAACAACAAAATCTCAAAGGGAAAACTCAATTCATCACAAGATAGCGAAGGGAAAACACCATATGATCCGACTATATTAACAAAGCCCGCGATACATCAAGATCGTGACATCTCAAGAACACGAGAGAGAGAGAGAGAGAGAGAGAGAGAGAGATTAAACACATAGCTACTGGTACAAACCCTCAGCCCCGAGGGTGGACTACTTCCTCCTCATCGTGGTGGCCGCCGGGATGATGAAGATGGCCACCGAAGATGATTACCCCCTCCGGCAGGCTGCCGGAACAGGGTCTATATTGGTTTTTGGTGGATACAGAGCCTTGTAGTGGAGGAACTTCTGATCTAGGGTTATTTCTGATGGTTTCTCTATTTATAGGATTTTTTGGCGTCGGTTTCATGCGAAGATGGGCCCCGAGGTGAGCACAACCCACTGGGGCACGGGCAAGGGCCCAGGCGCGCCTCGGTGTCTTGTGCCCTACTCCTTCACCTTCTGGTCCTTCCACGATTCTTCGGGGGTCTCTTTTGTTCCAAAAAATCATCAAAAAGTTTCAGCTCATTTGGAGAACTTTCATTTCTGCACAAAAAACAACACCACGGTAGTTCTACTGAAAACAACGCCAGTCCGGGTTAGTTCCATGCAAATCATACCAAAACCATATAAAATTGTTGTAAACATGGCATGAATACTTCATAAATTTTAGATACGTTGGAGACGTATCAGCATCCCCAAGCTTAATTCCTACTTGTCCTCGAGTAGGTAACTGATAAAAGAAATAATTTATGAAGTGTGAATGCTAGCAAAGTGCACAAGTTTGATTAATGATAATTTCAATCACTTTTCCTAGCATCATAACAACAACTCTTCCTCATAAAAATTATCATGATAAAGTAGCAATTGAAAATGGAATATTTGTTGTGGAAAGCTACCTATCATATTCATCACATATTCTTTTCTTTTGAGCATGGACATTTGAACTTTTATATGGTTCAATGCAATAGTCTAGTTTTGACATGAGGACTTTAATACTCAAGCATACCAACAAGCAACCATGTCTTTCAAAGTATCAACGCTAAAATAAGTTATCCCTTGCCCATCATGCTCAATCATTAATCCATTCATGAAACACACTCGCATATTAGCTACACCCAATGCTCAAGTACTATCATAGTGCCTCCTAGTTGGTGCTTTATAAGAGAAGATGGAGACTTAAATTTGAAATTGCATAAAGTAAAAGAAAGTCCCTTCGCAGAGGGAAGTAGGGATTTGTAGAGGTGCCAGAGCTCAAAGCGAAAATTGAGAGATAAAAAACATTTTGAGAGGCATACTTTTCCCACCAACGAAAACGACTGAGAGCTCCCAACACTTTCCATGCTAGATATATCATAGGCGGTTCCCAAACAGAAAATAATGTTTATTCCTTTTTCCACCATACTTTTACTTTCCATGGCTAACCGTATCCACGGGTGCCCTCCATGCCAACACTTTCCAAGGAATTTATTTTTTGACAACAGAAAGTAAATTCATTTCTCATTTCGGGACTGGGCATCCCTAATACCTTTTCCTTACTCTCATGCAATGACAAGTGAATAAACACTCATCGTGAGAATAACACATCTAGCATGGAAAATATTGTCCACCCCTCAGCGCCTCGCGAGGGGTACGAGCACACAAAAGAGAAATTTATTTTGAAAATTAGAGATGGCACACAATAATTTGCTTAGAACGGCAAAAGAATACCGCATATAGGTAGGTATAGTGGACTCATGTGGCAAAATTGGTTTATAGGATTTTGGATGCACAAGTAGTGATCATACTTAGTGCAAAATGAAGGCTAGTAAAAGATTGAGAAGCGGTGAACCAAGAAATGAATAATCTCATAAGCGAGCATTGAGCATAATTAACACCGAATAATGCACCACAAGTAGGATGTAATTTCATTGCATAACTATTGACTTTCGTGCTTGCATAGGGAATCACAAACCTTAACACCAATATTCTTACTAAAGAATAATTACTCATCAACATGACTCACATATGGCATCATCATATCTCAAAACTATTACAAGGAATCAAGTTTATTTTGTCCAATGATCTTCATGAATGTTTTTATTATATCCTTCTTGGATATCTATCACTTTGGAACTAATTTTCATGTGTTGCTTTTGACAAGCTCAAAAAATTATAAGTGAAGATCATGAGCATAATATTTCTTTCACTCAAATTAATTTAGGTGAAGCAAGATAGAATTTCTTCAAAAATACTAAAGCACACCGTGCTCAAAAAGATATAAGTGAAGCACTAGAGCAATTCCATAGAAAAGAGCTTCATTGACGGGATGTGAGTGCTGCTTACTTAGCCTCCCTGGCAACTATTTGAGGACTCTATTTTATTTAAAAACTTTCAGATCTAAGTATTTTATTAAAACAACAAGAAAAATGAAAATAAAATGACATTTCAAGGATAGCACACATCATGTGAAGAAGCAAAAACTTAGGATCAACCGATACTAACCGATAATTTTTGGTGAAGAAAGGTGGGATGCCTACCGGGGCATCCCCAAGCTTAGATGCTTGAGACTTCTTGAAATATTATCTTTGGATGCCTTGGGCATCCCCAAGATTGAGCTTTTGTGTCTCCTTAATTCATTTTATATCACGGTTTCCCTAAATCTCAAAAAGCTTCATCCACACAAAACTCAACAAGAACTCGTGAGATAAGTTAGTATAAACCAATGCAAAAACTTTATCATTCTCTACTGTAGAAAATCACTAAAATTATTATTAAACATTGCATACTAAATGCCTCTGCATATTTAATACTCCTATCCTCAAATAGAATCATTAAACAAGCAAACATATGCAAACAATGCAAACATAACAACAATCTGCCAAAACAGTACAGTCTGTAAAGAATGCAAGAGTATCAATACTTATTAAACTCCAAACATTATGAAAAAAGTTCCACACTGTAGAAAATTTATCCTATCTTATTTTGCCAAAAGTTTCAACATTTTATCACATTCTTACTTTTCTAGGGAATTTTTGCAACATCGATAAACTTTCTGTTTTGAAACAGCAACATTTAGACTTGCAAAATAAGCATGGCAAAGGCTATACTTGATATTTTTATTGAAAATAAATATGCAAAACATTACCCTAAATAACATCAAGCAAATCCTAACAAAATAAATTGACGCTCCAAGCAAAACACATATCATGTGACGAATGAAAACATAGCTCCAAGTGAGGTTACCGATAATGTTGGAGACGAAAGAGGGGATGCCTGCCGGGGCATCCCCAAGCTTAGTTGCTTGGATCTTACTTGAATATTAACTTGGGGTGCCTTGGTCATCCCCAATCTTAGGGTATTGTTACTCCTTATTCTCCTCATATCGACATCTCACCCAAAACTTGAAAACTTCAATCACACAAAACTTAACGGAACTTTGTGAGATAGGTTAGTATGATAAATAGCAAACTATTTCACTTTGGTACTGTAAAAGACAAGAATCATAATTGTTTACACACAATGCCTAATGTATAATATCATTTCCACAATTATGTTGATCAATATAATCCATGGAAACTAGAAAACAAGCAAACTATGCATTGAAAACAGAATCTGTTAAAAACAGAACAGTCTGTAGTAATCTGGATAACTACCATACTTCTGCTACCCCAAAAATTATGAAAAAATTAGGACCACTGAGAAATTTGTATATTGATCTTCTTAAAAAATATTCAACTCAAAAGCACTCTTCTGTTAAAAATGAGAATTATATTCGTGAGCGCAAAAGTTACTATTTTCAGCAAGATCAAATCAACTATCACTCAACATGATCCCAAAGGCTTTACTTGGCACTTTATTGAAACAAAATCAATAAACCATGATTACTATAGTAGCATAATCATGTGAACACATAAAAACTTTAGGTAAAATTGTTGGGTTGTCTGCCAACAAGCGCTTTTCTTTAATGCCTTTTAGCTAGGCATGATGATTTCAATGATGCTCGCATAAAAGATAAGAATGGAAACACAAAGAGAGCATCATGAAGCATATGGCTAGCACATTTAAGTCTAACCCACTTCCTATGCATAGGGATTTTGTGAGGAAACAACTTATGGGAACAAGAATCAACTAGCATAGGAAGGCAAAACAAGCATAACTTCAAAATTTTCAACACATAGAGAGGAAAGTTGATATTATTGCAATATGTAAAAGCATATATTGACCTCTAATAATAATTTTCAGTAGCATCATGAATGAATTCAACAATATAGATATCACATAAAGCATTATTTTCATGATTCACAAGCATAGAAATTCTATTACTCTCCACATAAGAAAATTTATTCTTGTGAATAGTAGTGGGAGCAAACTCAACAAAATAACTATCATGGGATTGAAAATTAAAATCATGATGACAAGTTTCATGGTTATCATTATTGTTTATAGCATACATGTCATCCCCATAATCATCATAGATAGGAACTTTGTTTTCATAATCAATTGTGACTTCTTCCAACATAGTGGGATCATCATTAAATAAAGTCATGACCTCTCCAAATCCACTTTAATCAATATAATCATCATAAATAGGAGGTGTGCAATAATCATAATAAATTTTCTCATCAAAACTTGGGGGACTAAAAATATCATCTTCATCAAATATAGCATCCCCAAGCTTATGGCTTTGCATATCATTAGCATCATGGATATTCAAAGAATTCATTCCAAACAACATTGCAATCATGTTCATCATTTACACCAAACATTCTATTGAATTGTTCTTCTATCAATTGATCACAATTTCCCTTTTCATCATTTTCACGAAATACATTATAAAGATGAATAGTATGATGCAACCTCAATTCCATTTTTTTAGTTTTCTTATAAACCAAACTAGTGATAAAACAAGAAACTAAAAGATTCAATTGCAAGATCTAAAGATATACCTTCAAGAACTCACCTCCCCGGCAACGGCGCCAAAAAAGAGGTTGATGTCTACTACGCAACTTTATTCTTGTGGACACGTGTTGGTCCTCCAAGCGCAGAGTTTTGTAGGACAGTAGAAATTTTCCCTCAAGTGGATGACCTAAGGTTTATCAATCCATGGGAGGTGTTGGATGAAGATGGTCTCTCTCTAACGATCCTGCAATCAAATACAAGAAATCTCTAGTGTCCCCAACACAACCAATAGAATGACAATTTGTATAGGTGCACTAGTTTGGCGAAGAGATGGTGATACAAGTGCAATATGGATGGTAGAAATATATTTTTATAATAAAAACAGCAGGGTAGCAAATAGTAAACGGGCACAAAAACAGTATTTCAATACTTGAAAATGAGGCCTAGGGTCCGTACTTTCACTAGTGCAATCTCTCAACAATGCTAATATAATTGGATCATATAACAATCCCTCAAAGTGCAATGAAGAATCACTCCGAAGTTCCTATCTAGCGGAGAACATAAGAATAAATTGTTTGTAGGGTACGAAACCACCTCAAGCTATTCTTTCCATTCGATCTATTCAAGAGTCCTCACTAAAATAACACAAATCTATTCATTCCGTTCGATCTATCCTAGAGTTCGTACTAAAATAACACCAAAGCAAATTCATATTCATAATACTCAATCCAACACAAAGAACTTCAAAGAGTGACCCAAGATTTCTACCAGAGAAACAAAGACAAGAGCGTGCATCAACCCCTATGCATAGATTACCCCAATGTCACCTCGGGAATCCGCGAGTTGAGTGCCAAAACATATGTCCACTGAATCAATACGATACCCCATTGTCACCACGAGTATTCGATTGCAAGACATATATCAAGTCTTCTCAAATCCATAAAAGTATTCAATCCAATAAAAATGAAATCTCAAAGGGAAAAACTCAATTCATCACAAGATAGAGAAGGGAAAACACCATATGATCCGACTATATTAACAAAGCCCGCGATACATCAAGATCGTGACATCACAAGAACATGAGAGAGAGAGAGAGAGAGAGAGAGATCAAACACATAGCTACTAGTAAAAACCCTCAGCCCCGAAGGTGGACTAATTCCTCCTCATCGTGGTGGCCGCCGGGATGATGAAGATGGCCACCGGAGATGATTCCCCCTCCGACAGGGTGCCGGAATGGGGTCTAGACTGGTTGTCGGTGGCTACAGAGCCTTGCGGTGGTGAAACTTATGATCTAGGGTTTTTTTTCTGATGGTTTCTCTATTTATAGGATATTTTGGCGTCGGTTTCACGCGAAGATGGGCCTCGAGGTGAGCACAACCCACCGGGGCACGGGAAAGGGCCCAGGCGCGCCCCGGTGTCTTGTTCCCTACTCCTTCACCTTATGGTCCTTCCACGATTCTTCAGGGGTCTCTTTTGTTCCAAAAAATCATCAAAAAGTTTCAGCTCATTTGGGAAACTTTCATTTTTGCACAAAAAACAACACCACAGTAGTTCTGCTGAAAACAACGTCAGTCCGGGTTAGTTCCATACAAATCATACCAAAACCATATAAAATAATTGTAAACATGGCATGAATACTTCATAAATTATAGATACGTTGAAGATGTATCATCATGCAATGAAATTATATCTTACTTGTGGTGCATTATTCAGTGTTATTTATGCTTAATGCTTGCTTATGAGATTATCTGTTTCTTGGTTGGTCACTTCTCAATCTTTTGCTAGCCTTCATTTTTGCACTAAGTATGATCTCTACTTGTGCATCCAAAAACCCTTAAACCAGTTGTTGGTGTACAAAAGTAGGGGTCCTATTTTGTACCCCTTTACTTGTGCACGGGCAGTTAGAGCCGCGCTTGCGGCCACACTTAGCGGGGCAAAGGAAGGGAGCAAAGTCGCAAGGCTACCAGAGCTATGCTCAAAGCCGGAGACACAAAGAGCAGAAGGGCGACGTAAACTCCCCCGGCAAGACCCTTGCCGGGGTGGCCTCCACAGCCCCGGCAAGAACCTTGCCGGGGCAACTTACCCAACACCAGCAGAGCTGCCACCCTTGAGCCTAAGAGTTCCAACATCCTCAGCCATATTGGAACCAAAGCTCGGGAGGCGCCTCCGTGGTGGCATGCAGATCTTTGTGAAGACCAAGAACATACAAGACTAGATGAGAATCAGAAGACGAAGATCCTCGGCAAGATCCTTGCCGAGGATACTCACGAGACCCCCCAGCAAGACCCTTGCCGGGGACGCCCACGACGTCGCGGCAAGACCCTTGTCGGGGCACCTGCAAGACCCTTGCCGAAGACATCCGCGGGGCCACAGCCAGGCCCACACCTTCCAAGACTTCACCGCCGTTCCCACACAGCTGCCAGCGCACCAACTAGGCGAGCACCTGTGTGGCGACGTGCGACCTCTAGGCCAACTCAGCAAGCACCTGCGTGGTGTTATGCCGATCTTCGTGAAGACTCTACCATCACACCAACTCAACAGCCAGCCAGCTAGCGTGGCACTACACGCCTCGTCAGCTCGGACGCGCGTCGAAGCCAGGCAAGGCGGCGACAGCTGTGACGAGCTTCCTTGCCGTCCCCGATAAAGCAAGAAGGGCACATCGGCAGCGCATTAAATGCATTTGTCCTACGGTGCCAGGAGATAGACTCGACTACTGTACAACTTTCCACCTCCTGTGTGCCACTGTGGAAACCCCTTTTGACTATAAAAGGAGGCCCGCGGTGTACCGAGGAAGGACTCGGACTTTTTGGACCCTGCACGCTTTGTAGCTAGTCCAAGAACACCAGATAAAAATAAACCAGCAGGAGTAGGGTATTATGTTGGGGAACATAGTAATTTCAAAAAATTTCCTACGCACACACAGGATCATGGTGATGCATAGCAACGAGAGGGGAGAGTGTGTCCACGTACCCTCGTAGACAGAGAGAGGAAGCGTTAGCACAACGCGGTTGATGTAGTCGTACGTCTTCACGATCCAACCGATCAAGTACCGAAGGTACGGCACCTCCGAGTTCTGCACACATTCAACTCGATGACATCCCTCGAACTCCGATCTAGCCGAGATTTGAGGGGGAGTTCCGTCGGCACGATGGCGTGGTGACGATGATGATGTTGCTACCGACGCAGGGCTTCGCCTAAGCACCGCTACGATATGATTGACGTAGATTATGGTGGAGGGGGGCACCGCACACGGCTAAGAGATCAAGAGATCAATTGTTGTGTCTATGGGCTGCCCCCCTCCTCTGTATATAAAGGGGGAGGAGAGGGCCGCCCAAGGGGAGGAGGCGCGCCCAAGGGGGGAGTCCTACTCCCACCGGGAGTAGGACTCTTCCTTTTCCTATTTGGAGAGGGAGAGGGAAGGAAGACGAAGGAGTGAGGAAGGAAGGGGGGCCGGCCCCCTCCCAATTCGGATTGGCCTTGGGGGGCGCGCCCCTCCCTTGCTCCTTTCCCCTCCTTTCCACTAAAGCCCATTAAGGCCCATATACCTCCCGGGGGGTTCCGATAACCTCCCGGTGCTCCGGTATTATCCCGATCTCACCCGGAACCATTCCGGTGTCCAAATATAGTCGTCCAATATATTGATATTTATGTCTCAACCATTTCAAGACTCCTCGTCATACCCGTGATCACATCCGGGACTCCGAACTACCTTCGCTACATCAAAACAGATAAACTCATAATATAACCGTCATCGAACTTTAAGCGTGCGGACCCTACGGGTTTGAGAACTACGTACACATGATCGAGACACGTCTCCGGTCAATAACCAACAGCGGAACCTGGATGCTCATATTGGCTCCCACATATTCTACGAAGATCTTTATCGGTCAAACTGCATAACAACATACGTTGTTCCCTTTATCATCGGTATGTTACTTGCCCAAGATTCGATCGTCGGTATTTCAATACCTAGTTCAATCTCGTTACCGGCAAGTCTCTTTACTCGTTTCGTAATACATCATCCCGCAACTAAATCATTAGTTACAATGCTTGCAAGTCTTATAGTGATGTGCATTACCGAGTGGGCCCAGAGATACCTCTCCGACAATCGGAGTGACAAATCCTAATCTCGAAATACGCCAACCCAACAAGTACCTTCGGAGACACCTGTAGAGCACCTTTATAATCACCTAGTTACGTTGTGACGTTTGGTAGCACACAAAGTGTTCCTGCGGTAAACGGGAGTTGCATAATCTCATAGTCGTAGGAACTTGTATAAGTCATGAAGAAAGCAATAGCAGAATACTTAAACGATCAAGTGCTAAGCTGACGGAATGGGTCAAGTCAATCACATCATTCTCCTAATGATGTGATCCCATTTAATCAAATGACAACTCATGTCTATGGCTAGGAAACATAACCATATTTGATCAACGAGCTAGTCAAGTAGAGGCATACTAGTGACACTCTGTTTGTCTATGTATTCACACAAGTATTATGTTTCTGGTTAATACAATTCTAGCATGAATAATAAACATTTATCATGATATAAGGAAATAAATAATAACTTTATTATGGCCTCTAGGGCATATTTCCTTCATATTACGCATCACTTGCGGCCCAAACCTGGATAAACCACCCGTGTTGATCCCACAAACCCGCTCTTTCCACAGCCCCGCGCCCGCCAACCGTAACAAAAGGGATTCTTTGTGATCCCGTAGGTGTCGTTTCCCCCGACATCTTTGGCGCACCAGGTAGGGGGCGCAACCTGTGAATATCCGGTTTGAAGGTTAGCACACCGACTTCATCATCACCATGCCCCCCAAGAGAAAGGCGAGCAGGCGGCCAGGTGGCCACGGATGGGGCCAGGGACGTGGCCTGCGAGCATCCACGACATTCTGGAGATCGGAGCCAGGCGAGCGGCATCGTCCGAATACGAGACGACGAGCCACACGCCGCTGGGTCCGGGGGTGGGGCCGTGCTACCCACGGACGGCGTGGCAGCCTCTACGGCACCCCAGCTGGCACCCGCTCCGCGGCCTCCCTAGGCCGCGCGCGATGAGCAACACCGCAATTTCGGAGCCCCCGGGCACCGCCGCAGAAAGAGCCCCGTGCGCCACTCGCAGGATGAACCAAGCCGGCGTGCGCACTCGGACGCCGGTGCAGGTGGCGTGCGACCGCGAGACTGTGACAGAGCCCCTTCTAACACGGTTAGAAGTCGGAACGCATCATGGTCTGCGTAGCTCTCGTCGCTGCCTACACCGGCGGAAGCGCTGGCGGTCGCAGCAGCTCCTCGACTTTCCCCCCGCCGTAGAGAAGCTCGACGAGTGGAGGGCCACCATCGGAAGCCTTGTCAGCTTCGCCAACAAAGATGAGCCGCTCCCAACGGGGCCCTCACACCGGCGTCCTGCCGAGCCGGAGCATGCGGGCGGTGGGGGGACCAGAGATGTTGCGACCACGGTGCACTCTCCGCCCCCCCCCCCCCCCGCAGCCGCGATAGCAGCCACCGGCATGTCGGGCCAACATCGTTGACAATGTTTCCACCGCGTCGTCTGACCCACGAACCCGCTGCGACCAACGTCAAATCCTTCAGGAACGGGCCTAGGAAGACGCTCGAACTACCATCGAATGATGACGGGAGACGCGCCATCAGTTAGATCGGCGTGCTGGGCCTACTATGGACCAAGCAGCATCGGGGGGCCCCGGCAACCTGCCTTACGAGGTGGGTTGTCCAGCCTTTACCTGAGAGCTGCGGCAGTTCCAATGGCCATCCCATCACACGTTCAAGCCCGATGTTGGCGAGAAGTACAATGGCAAGACCCACTCGTCGGAGTTCCTCAGCATCTACACCATCGTGATGCAAGCTGCTGGAGCTCGCGACGACAAGGTGCTTGCCAATTTCTTCCCGTTGGCACTCAAACCCAATGTCATGTCGTGGTTGTTGCACTTGCCAGTGGACTCCATTTCTTCTTGGTCGGATTTGTGTCATGAGTATGTTGGCGCCTTCACTGGAGGCCACCAAGCTCATGGCCAGGCAAGTGATTTTCATATCATCCCCCAGAAAGAAGGTGAAAACCTGCGCAAGTACATACAGAGGTTTAAACAGGCGCAGTACAACATCCCAGATGTTCATCCCGCCGCTGTCATCGGCATGTTCCATCAGAACATGCGCAACCGCAAGATGTGTGAAGAGTTGGTGATGAACAAGGTCAAGGATGTGGCCGAACTTTATGTTCTGGCCGATAGATGTGCTCGAGATGAAGAGGGGAGGAAGTACCCCGGCGAAGACGCCGGTGTGGAAACCGACTCCACAGACGAAGACACCACAACCCCGACAAAGAAGGGCCGGCGCTGCAACAGGAAACGTAAGGGCAAGACTATGCTTGCCGTTGAGGGATCCGGCAAGCCCGGCACCGCCAAAAAGGCCAAGGCTGACGACCCCGACAAGGATGTTGCCGGGTGTGCCGCCTGCTTGGCCCTGGCGGCCACCGGCAAGCCAGGAGGCTCCGACAAGAAGTACTGCAAGATCCACCACACCAAGGGCCATGACCTCCAGAACTGCCGACGTGAGGTCACTGCAGTGGAGCCATCGTTGCACACCTCACATCGCCAGCTGAAGCAGTGGGCGAGTGAGGTCACTGCGGCGGAGCCATCGTTTGATGCCCAGAAGCCACTAAAGTGGTCCCGCACGCCCATCGTTTTTTACATCGAGGATCACCCTGATCGCACAACTGCAGTCAGGTGTTTGCCGTTGTTGGTTTCACCAACAATACGCAACCTCAAGGTGACCAAAGTGCTGGTTGACGGTGGGGCCGGTCAGAATTTGATCTCGCTCGCTGTGATCAAGAAGCTGCAGATTCCTGATGCAGATCTCGAGGAGACAGGCACGTTCCAAGGGGTTAACCCGGGAAGGAGTCAGCCGAAAGGTAAAATTACGCTGCCCGTTACGTTCGGGGGCGAGCTGAACTACAGGACGGAGAAGATCGTTTTTGATGTTGCTAAGATCCCCCTGCCGTACAATGGGATCCTTGGCCGCCCGGCGCTGGCCAAGTTCACGGCGGCGGCACACTACGCCTACAACACATTGAAGATGCCGAGGCCGCTGACCATCATCACCGTCCCCTCTGACAAGAAAGACGTGCTCATCTGCGCCGACCAATTCTACCGAGAGGCATCTGCAGCAACTGCCGCCAGGGCACTTGCTCCTGCTGCTGAAGCCCCGGGAAGGAAGAAGGCCGGCAAGACCTCTTGCACCCACTCCGGCAAATGCGCCTCTTCGGAGTGCTGTGCTCCCATTGAGGACATGCCAGAGAGCTCCACCAACAAGAGCAAGAAGTCCAAGGCTGCACCACCAGAAACCAAGAAGGTGTCCGTCAAGGAGGACGACACGGGCGGGGTTTTCACTATAAGCTCCACCCTCGACAACAAATAGGAAAGCACGCTCATCGCCTTCCTGCGGGAAAATGTCGATGTATTTGCATGGCAAGCATCTAACATCCCCGATGTTCCCAGGGAGGTGATTGAGCACCATCTTGCTGTCTGTCCTCACGCACGGCCCGTCAAGCGGAAGGTCAAGAAGCAAGCTTTGGAGTGACAAGAGTTCATCATTGAAGAGATCAGGAAGTTGGAGGCGGCAGGCCTGGTAAGAGGAGTACTCCACCCCACGTGGTTGGCCAATCCGGTGGTGATGCGTAAGGCGATTGGGAAGTGGAGGCTGTGTATTGACTACACAGACATCAATAAAGCATTTCCAAAGGATCCTTTCCCTCTGCCACGCATCAACCAGATTGTAGACTCCACTACCGGGTGTGACCTGCTGTCATTCCTAGATGCCTATTCAGGATACCACGAGATCTTCATGATGAAGGAAGACGAAGAGAAGACCGCGTTCATCACCCATGTGGTACGTACTGTTTTGTACGAATGCCTTTTGGGTTGAAGAGCGCTGGTTCAACATTTGCCCGAGCAGTCCAGATTGGTTTTGAGCCCCAGCTACATAGAAATATGGAAGCTTATATGGATGACATAGTGGTCAAAACCAAGGACAGGGCCACGCTCGTGCAAGATTTAGAAGAAACATTCGCAAATCTGCGCAAGATCAACCTCAAGCTCAACCTAGAGAAGTGCGTGTTTGGTGTCCCCTTCGGCAAACTTCTTGGGTTCTTTGTATCTCAACACGGAATCGAAGCAAATCCCGACAAGATCAAGGCGATCGAGCAGATTGAGGCACCGAAACGGGTCAAAGACGTCTGTAGGCTCGCCGGCTGCGTTGCTGTCCTGAGTAGGTTCATCTCCAAATCTGCTGAAAGTTTTGAAAAAGGCGGGTCCAGTAAAATGGACTCCGGAGGAAGAGGCAGCACTGCAAGATTTGAAGAGGTACCTCTCCTCCACGCCAATACTAGTCACGCCTAAACCACGGGAGCCGCTGCTGCTGTATTTAGCAGCAACGAATCAAGTGGTCAGTGCGGCGCTGGTGGCCCAGAGGGAACTTGAGGGAGAAGCAGCAGTTGCAGCAGAGCCGTCGGATGGCGGGCCGGGATCCTCCCTGGCAGATCCTGACGGCGGCAAACCAGAACCCCCGGCAAGTCCCGATCCCGACGAGGCAGAGTCTGAACGGATGGGCGAAGTGGGACAGAAGAAGAAGATGGTGCAACACCCAATATATTTTGTCATTTCCCTCTTGCAGGGGGCTAGGTCAAGATATTCTGGAATGCAGAAGCTGCTTTTCGGTCTCCTCATGGCCTCAAGAAAGCTGCGCCACTATTTCCAAGCGCACGAGATCACCGTCGTCACCCGCCTCCCTTTGCAACAGATTTGCACAACCCAGATGCGACAGGGAGGATTGTGGAGTGGGCATTGGAGCTGTCGAGCTTTGGCCTCGGGTTCGAAAGTACTTCAACGGTCAAAATCCGAGCTTTGGCAGAGTTCATAGCAGAGTGGACCGCAACACCCGACGAGGAGATTCAAGAGACCACCCTTCCCGGCAAGGAGACGAGCAGTGAGTGGATTATTTACTTTGACGGAGCTTTCTCACTCCAAGGTGCTGGTGCTGGCGTGCTACTCGTCACACCCACCGGAGAGCACCTCAAGTATGTAATCCAGATGCACTTTCCCCTGGAAAAATAAACTAACAATACGACGGAGTACGAGGGGTTGCTTGCCGGTCTCAGGATCGCGGTAGACCTCGGAATCAAGAAGCTCGTCATCAGAGGTGATTCGCAGCTCGTCGTCAAGCAAGTTAACAAGGATTACCAGAGCCCGCTGATGGAGGGCTATGTGAATGAAGTGAGGAAGTTGGAAGAATGTTTCGACGGCCTACAAGCAAAGCATGTTCCCCGAGCGGAGAATGGCGTTGCCGATGACTTGTCGAAACACGCTGCCCTCAAGTTGCCTGTGGAACCAGGTACCTTTGTACTTCAGTTAACTCAGCCATCTGTTGAGCCATCAGCAGGGCAGAACAAGCGAAGGAAGATAAGCCCCGGCAAGTACCTCCCCGCCGAGCTCCCAGGAGCCACCTGCAAGGAGGTTGCCGGGTACCCCAAGCTTGCCGAGGGGCAACTAACTTCGACAGGGCCCCATGCCCTGACCGTAGAGGCAGCTGCCCCTGCGGCTAAAGATGTGCCTTTGGTCCTTGCCATCGAGCCCCAGGCTCCGGCATGGGCGGAGCCCACCGTTCGTTTCCTCCAAATAGGAGACCTCCCCGAGGAGTAGGAAGAAGCAGAGAAAGTAGCCCGTCGGTCCAACATGTACCAGTTTGTGGATGATACCCTGTACAGAAGGAGGCCAAACGGTGTGAGGCTGAAGTGCATTCCTCAAGAGGACGGACTAGAGCTGTTGGCAGAGATACATGGAGGTGTATGTGGCTCCCACATAGGGTCAAGGGCCCTTGCCGGCAAGGCATCCCGCCAAGGTTTCTTCTGGCCCACAACCCTCCAGGATGCAGCTGCGCTAGTAACCAAGTGTGAAGCGTGTCAGTTCCATTCGAAGAAGCTTCATCAACCAGCTCAAGCCCTTCAAACAATCCTCTCTCCTGCCATTTTCGTCTGGGGCTCGACATATCGGGCCCCTTTCCCGTATATCGGGGCTTTGAGTACTTGTACGTCGCAATCGACAAGTTCACAAAGTGGCCCGAAGTGGAAGCAGTGAGGAAGGTGACAACACAGTCAGCCATCAAGTTCTTCAAGGGGCTAGTTTGTCGTTTTGGTGTGCCGAACAGGGTCATCACCGACAACGGCACGCAGTTCACAAGCCGCACCTTCATGCAATACATCAAGGACCTCAGTAGCAAGGTCTGTTTCGCTTCAGTGGCACACCCACGGAGCAATGGCCAGGTAGAGAGGGAAAATGCTGAAGTACTGTGAGGCCTGAGGACAAAGACTTTTGACAGGCTGCACAAGTGTGGAAGGCGCTGGATTGATGAGTTTCCGGTGGTTCTTGGGTCGATCAGAACAATGCCAAATTGAGCCACCAGCCAGACACCCTTTTCCCTGGTATATGGGGAAGAAGCAGTTCTCCCCACGGAACTCACATACGGGTCACCTCGAGTGCTTGCTTATGACGAGCTTGAGCAAGAGCAGTTGCGGCAAGATGATGCGACGCTCCTTGAGGAAGATCGTCTTCGGGCGGCTGTGCGAGCTGCACTTTATCAGCAAGCCTTGCGCCGCTACCATAGCCGCAAGGTTCATGCCCGAAGTCTTAAGGAAGGTGACCTCGTTCTTCGGCGCGTTCAGTCGGCCAAGAATTCCAACAAGTTGACGCCAAAGTGGGAGGGCCCTTATCGGGTAATACGAGTCACGAAGCCTGGCGCAGTCCGCCTGGAGACCGAAGATCCAATGAGCAACTCCTGGAACATTGAACATCTTCGTAAGTTTTACCCATGAGGCGCGGTTGCTGGGCCTCCCGGCAAACCACCTTTTGTACAAGCCTTGCCGACAAGGCATTTAACCCTTTGTACAGAGCCAGGCGCAGACCCTGAGCATAAATAAATGAAGCGCTGGTGCCCTGAGTTTTAGCATGCATGCTAGTTTAAGTCTCTCTCTTTCATAAGGTTTATAGTGCTCAACGACAACTAAACCCTAGCATAGAGGTCGGGTGTGTGTCTTTCAGTCCCTTCTAGTCCTTTCTTTGGTTCGAAGGCTGTAGAGACGTTTCTGCCAAGCCATTTAGTGGCAGGGAGATGGATCGACATCCTCGACCCCGGCAAGCCATTGCCGGGGGCTGCAGATTCAAGTGTCCAACTATGGCAAGCCAAGGCTGCCAGGGGCTGCAGATTCAGATAAATTTTTTATCCCCTGTTATGCATTTCCGTATGGAACTGGGACATATGAAGCCTCGTTTATTCCTGGGCCACTGTCGTGGAATTAACACGTCAGATGTCCTCATGAAAGGACTTAGTCGTGGAGCCATCGCAATGGGTTAGCTTGAAGGGGTTAAACCGGACAAGGGACACAGGAGTTTATACTAGTTCGGCCCCTTCGATAAAGGTAAAAGCCTACGTCTAGGACCAGGGAGCGGAATACGCTTGCCTGAGTCTCGAGTTGTTGTCTGTCGTCCCTGAACCGCTGTCGGGTCGTCCCTTTATATACACAAAGTTGACGCTCGCCGGGTTCTCAGAGCCCCGAGGCCGACTCATACAAAGTGTCCGGCTCGTTCTCTCCTTTCCTAACTTATATTACAATTTTACATAGTCATGGCGGTTTACCATTATGGGCCCTAATCCGCCTTTGGGCTGTGGGCTTCTAAGCTTCGTTAGTAAAACGCCATCTTCTGGATCTTCATGGGCTTTAGCATAGTCGAGGGTGAACCGGGCCCTCCTGGCCGGTTTACACTCAGTAGCTATATCCTCAACATTAGGCCCCAGATTGATTTGAATTTTGTTCATGTCAATCTTCAATACTTCAAAGATATCTTGTAGGCGTCCTCTCGTATTTTCGTAAACCTCCATATTGTCTTCTCCTGTAAATTTTGTAAACCGCCGTGACGCTCATCTTCTCAACACAACAACGGTCCATCATGACATCATCTTTGTATAAAAGATTAAAAGATTCCTTCACTTAATGGCTATCCCGAAATCGAGGCGACAGCGCACCCACTCCGCCGCTTCGTGCTCCTTGATTCTCGTGTCCGCCATTTATTCTTTCCTCTATAAATAAGGCCCGAGGGCCCTTCTCTCTTTCCCCTTACGTGCCTTCTTCTTCCTCGCGACGCCCACGCTCAAGCTCCGCCACCGTCCATGACCCTTGAGAACTGTGATCGACAAAGGCCGCCAGATCAACCTGAAACAGATCGAAACTCGTCGCACCCTCCGCAAAAATCTGCAGTGGTAAGTTTCTCTTCCTTCATCTTCAGATCTATGTTTAGGGTTCGCGATCTCATCTGTACAGTTCTTCATTCTTCCTCTTCGTCCTTCCTTCGCCATGTAGTTTTGATCCAATGGCAGGTCAGATCTCATGCGGTAGTTATTCAAGATCCATTTTAATGCTTAGCAGATCTTCCTTTTCTTCTCAGAGAATATACGACCTTCCCTGCTCGCTTAACGCCTTTAGAGATCACAGAAAAAATTGCCCTACAGATGTGCGGTAGATCCAAATAAATTTGAGCATTGTGTGAAATCTGTTTCTGTCAACACTTAGTAGAAATTTTGAATCTTGGCCCTTCTGCCTATGGGCGGTTTAACCTTTGACAACCAATCTGCCATATATCATTAGCCCTCTCTTAAACCGCCAACCGAGCCTTGTATAGTATTTTTCTCCGTTTAACACTGAATTGTACACCTTAAACCGTAAATTGTAAAACCGCACTTGTTTTTCCTTTCGCCTCCCCCTTCCGAATGGCTAAACAATTCTATGCTTGTAATTGGGTTCCGTCCCCGGATCACGGAAACACAAATCAACGGTTATGTCACCACCGGTGTTTTAGCCTCAAAAGGGTTCTCCATCGGCGAAGTTCCGAATCGGAATGTCCACCGAACCTCAAGAAGGAGAGGTGATTGTTTTATGCAACACTTAGACCGGGATTCAGTCCGCCCGATCAAAAATTTCCGGATGTTCTCGCAAGCTTCCAACTCCATCTGCAAGATATTGGTCCGAACTCCGTGTCCAATATATGCAATTTTCAAGTATTCTACGAAGTCTATCTTCAAGAAGAGCCAACCGTAGAGCTATTCCGGGACTTCTTTCATTTGAACAGCTGTACGGAATTCTCAGATGGTCCCAACATAGAGCTTGGCGGCGTTTCAATTCAGAAAAGGAAAGAAGTTGACTTCCTCATGCAAAACATCATAGCCATCCTAAAGATTGAATCGACCTGGTTTTACCGCCGAACACTTCCCACGATGGAGAAAATCCTTTGCCGGGTTATCGCCCTCACCGGCTTAGCAACGGCCACCCATTACCTTTACGCTTGACCGCCGCAGAACGAAAGAATTTTGCACCTCAACTCACCATGCTCCGGGCTCTGATGGCCAATGGATTAACTGGCATTGATCTTGTCCGCTGCTGGGTTTCTTGGGGCATTTTACCTTTAAGCCGCCACCCCGGATTGATGCATGAATATACTGGTGATGTCAAAGACCCTCAACGATATCATGAAATAGTAATGACCGATCTTGAAGTTACTGAATCAGTGAAGAAAATGCTTGATGAACCGATCTGTGCATGTAGCCAAACCGGGTTGGCTTCGTTTTGCGTCTCCAATAAACCGCCAGCGATAAAGCTCATTTAAATACTTTACAGATTTGCTTCTGTATTGACTGTGTACTAACCTTTCCTTGTCTTAATTTCAGGCTAACAGCTCCTTTTGGAAATGGACTAAACCGGCCCGGGCTCCTCGTGCAAATACCAAGGCCACCAAGAAAGCTGGCAAGAAGAAAACCACCGAGTCTTCTGATCCGCCAGAAGATGAAGAATCAGACGCTGAGGTAGAACTTGACTCACTTGGTTCCTTTTTCGTTCATCTTATTGACAATTACTATTCCCAGGATGATGTTGAGGCCAGCCATGCAGAACATGTTGAGGTAATTGTTCTCTCTTCCGATTCAGATCTTGTACCAGTTCAAAGAATTCGCCGCACAGTCCAGAAAGTAAAACAATCTCACCCCCATGCTCATTTGGATCCAAAATTTTCTTTGGAGACACAGCAAGTTGAAGAACGTCGCACAACCCGGCGTAGCGGTCAACAAATCACGTCATCTGGTTTAGCTGATACACCAACCCGTAAACGTCGTCTAGAGGTGACTTGTTCTCCTGAAAAACGCTATCCTTTGAAAGGTTTCTTCCGATGCCCTCTCAATCCGTCTGACCCAAATTACAAGGCTTCTTCCAACTCGTCTGGCGGTTCATCAACCACTCAGCTGCCTCCTCTCAAACTTGTCGTTGGGTAAGTATATTACTCCTTAATTTGTTTCTTTTATTTGTCGGTTTACCATATTCTAACCTTTGATGTTGTAGTGCCAAGGCTCGATTAAGTAAGAAAGCCAAGACCAGTGATCCTATTGTTGATGTTGATCCAGAGAAGACTCCAGAGCATCATGGCAAAGACCCTGAAGTTGCTATAGACAGCTCTGCTGGGAAAGACCAAGATGCTGATGCTAATCCGCCAGAGGTTGAACCGAATGTAGAGGTTGATACTTCACATCCTCCTGCTCCTCCAAGTCCAACATTGGAACAGCGGGGCTCAACTGCTGATCCACCAAGCCCTGCTACCAAGGCACCAAGCCCTGTTAAGAATGTCAATTCATCCAGTCCGGCCAAAGATGATGATGTTGTTGTTATCGGCATCGCATATACCGCCTCGTAATCCGGTTGCTCTATCAAAGCACACCGCCAAGGATGAATTTGCTGCTATGAGCAAGGGAAGGAGAAAACTGATTGGTCGACTTATGTCGATCTTTCGCTCAAGAGCTCCACTCGCTTCTTGAACCGGCTTTACACAAGCCGTGATTATGAAGCCGGTTTAGTAAATCTGATGAAGGAGCGCTATGAGGTAAGCAGTTTTACTCTTTGCTCAGACCTTCATTGCATTGTAGTTCCCAAGGGCCGGTTTGTCTTTAGAAAGTCAAACCGGACTTTGTATATTCCATACTGTATTTTATGAGATTTCCTTGTGTATTTCGATCAAACACACATTAGCCCCCAAGTGCCATGATTAAAACTTGTATTAATCCTTGGGACTTCAATAATCAACATAAAATGATCCCCATTAGCCCCAAGTGCCAAGTGTATAACAAGTTAGATGCTTGGGACTTTAACAAAGATATTAACATGCTCTCATCTTTGCAGAGTGAAATAAGCCAACAAGTCTCACAAATAGTCGACCTTCAAGAAAATCTGAAATCCCAACAAGCGTAAACCACCAAGGCCAAGGATGAGTTGAAAACCGCCTTAACCACCATGGAGCAGCTCAAGGAATGGTACAAGTCTGAACAGGCCAACTTGGATACTGAAAAGGCTGGATTGCTGAAGCGGGCGGAAGATGCTGAATCATCTCTTAAACCGGTGACGGAAGAGCTTACTGGATTAAAGCGCCAAGTCCATGCCATAACCTCTGCAATATTTGGTAAGAAATGTTTACCAAGGCTTTATGATTATTCCACTTTGAAATTGTCTCCGGTTTAACATGAACTTCTGAGACCGCTATAGGCAGGCGCATTGCTCATCTGGGTTCTGATATACGGAAGAAACTCAAGGCCGCATATACGCTGATTGAACAGCTATATACCGGCATCCAACGGGTTATCTGTTCCACTTCTTATGACAATGCGGCTCCAACACTGATCAAGACACGCTGGACCGGCTATCTATGACTCCAGCGCAGATAGAAGAGTTGAAGCGATTCGCTGCCCGGGCTGGCGCTTTACTAGCACTGACTCGAGCCAAGGCATGGATAGCTGATCTTGATCCGGCTGATATAGCCAAGGGTTTTCCCAGTGCACAAGAAAACGGCGAAGTATTTGACAACGACGCCCTCAAACGGGTAACAAGGGAGATGCGTCCTCTGGCGAGTCAGTTGGCAGAAGAAGCTAATCTGACGGTTCACCGATGCTTCTATGATGCAAACAACAAACGGGTTGAAGCTGTTATTCCTGAAGTGCAGAATCTTGTTCCACCAATCCATAAGCACACTTACGCCCCTGACATTGATCCGGCTGAGCTTATAAGTGAAGAGGCTGTCTTTCAGGCTTTAACCTAGATTGACTGGACCACCAATGACTTCCGGCCATTGGACGGGGAGGAGGAGGCTGAACCGACGCCATATGACCCATCTACTTCACATCAACCCGGCGATGAAGCTTAATCCGTCAAGTCGGTTGATACGCCGAAACCGTCCGCCAGCAACAATTCCATATTTTGGGCCTCTGAATGCCTTGTAATAGGGTAGCAAAAACTATTTTGATCTGCTGCCATCGTGCAGGAGGAGATACTTTACATGATCCTCCATGTCAATGCCAATCTTGGTTCAGATATGCTGCCATCATAATATGCAACTCCTGTGTGTGTATAAAAAGAAGCAGGGTCCTGGCGGTTTACCGCCGGACGGGTCATAATGCCCAAGAAAAGGGCTGACTGATAATCAAACCGTAAAAATATGAAATGATTCATACCTGCGATGTAATATCCCTATTTATTTGGCTGGTTAACTTTGATTGTGATAAGGGTGAAAACCCAAATATGAAATTCTTTGTATAACCCCATCATGTACTGATGTTGTATTGTAAGTCATACCGGGTGATGATGCACACCAGATGATCAAAGCTAGTGACTGGTAGTCAATGCCAGGCCGGGTTAACAAACTCCGGTTTAAGAATAAGGTCTGTCAACGTGTAGTTGCAAACCAAGCCGGTTTAAGGAATACCAGGCTAATAAAATGACTGACCAGGCCAAGAAAATCGGTTTAACATAAAATTCAGCAAAACGCAAATAAAAACGTGTAGTCGAGGCTTTTTGTGGGCTGCCAGGCCGCTGAGTTGAACCATTTAACAAAGCCTTTTAAGATGGACCTCCAACTAACCAATCACCGCTTTTAACTTTGACAAGTGCAGGGTCTCAATGAGAGTAATCACAAACGCTCGAGGGCCGTGCTGCCGAGATGACCTGGATAGGAGTGTCTTACTTGATGAAGGCAGGTTAACCCGGGTTTTAGGTAATTATACCAGGCTTCCAAGCCGTGGGTCGATACCAACTACAAGGGTCCATTCAAACTCCTTGGTATTTGACACAAGAAGCCCCTCATAACGTGATGAGCTGTGCTCATTGGGTGCCTATGTTTGAGTTGTGCATAGCATCCGGACTCTCTTCGCCCCTTGGGTGTGAAGCTCCCAAGCTTTGTGGCTTGATAGCCGTTTAACAGTAGTACTCCACTTTGTCACCAAGCCCCATGTAACTCCAAGGATATTTGAGAAAAAATAGCAGAGGCCCTGCTTAGAGCAAGGATGCTAATTTATTTATTGATCATAATATATACATTATCGAAATATATACATAAGAAGAGCCTATGGCTCAAGTGTAATAAGGTCGGAGGAGAGCTATGTTCCATGGCCGCCGGGTCTCCTCCTCAGAGTTGCGTGAGTTGTCTCGAACATCAATGAGGTAGTATGATCCGTTGTGCATATTCTTGCTGACCACAAAGGGTCCTTCCCAAGGCGGGGATAACTTGTGCATGTCGGTCTGATCCTGGATGAGCCGGAGCACCAAGTCACCTTCTTGAAAGGTTCTTGTCCTAACCCGGCGGCTGTGATAACGCCGTAGATCTTGTTGATAAACCGCCGATCGAGCGAGAGCCATATCCCGTTTTTCATCTAACAGGTCCAGTGCCTCTTGGCGAGCTTGCTCGTTGTCCGCTTCAACATAATTAGCAACCCGGGGCGAGTCATGACGTATATCACTTGGGAGAACCGCCTCTGCCCCGTATACCATAAAGAAAGGCGTGTAACCTGTTGATCGATTGGGGGCGGTGTTGATACTCCACAACACAGAAGGTAATTCTTCCACCCAACAACCCGGTGTCTGCTGCAAGGGAATCATGAGCCGGGGTTTAAGACCCTTTAAAATTTATTGATTAGCTCGTTCCGCTTGACCGTTGGATTGAGGTGTGCCACGATGCTAGGTCAAGCGGATGTGCTCTCTCGACAAATCCTCCATCGACCTTTGGAAAGGTTGGTACCATTATCCGTGATCATACTTGTGTGAAAGCCATAACGGAAGATAATCTTTTGGGAAATTGAACCGCCGTAGCTGCATCACACTTGCTAACAGTTCGCTTCAACCCACTTGGTGAATTTATCAAGCGCCACCAGCAGTGGGTCTTCTTAATCCCGGGAACGCTTAAAGGGCCCCACCATATCAAGCCCCCAAGTAGCAAAAGGCCAAGTAATAGGAATCATCCGTAGTTCCCGAGCCGAATATGAGCTCGTGAATTTTTTGGCAAGCATCACATCGCTTTACGGATCCTCCGTGATCGGATGAGTGTCAACCAAGAAACCCATGACGAAAAGCTTTTGCAACTGGGACTTTGAACCGCATGATGACCACAATCCCTTCATGAATTTCCGTGAGGATCTCTTGGCCTTCTTCGGAGAAACACAACGCTGAAATACGCCTCAAACGCTACAGAGGTGTATCTCGCCATTGTGAATAACCATTGACTTGGGCGGCGGACTATCTGTCGAGCCAGGACTTTATCATTTGGTAGCTCGCCTGGCTCATATACGCCAGATATGGAACCGCCCAATCTGGTATAACGTAAAGCGCCACCAACCGAGCCTCCGGATCCGGACAGCCAAATCTTCTTCAGAGGCACCTTAATGACGGGTTATGCAAGATATCTAAAAGGTGTTAGGAGGTACCGCCATGTTGAGATCCAAGCCGCTCAAAGCGCCTGCTGCTTCGCTTTTTGCGCCGATCGATATGCTCAACCCGATACCCTTTGAAATGTCCATACAATATCCACCTCACGCCTGTAAGCCGCCATGAGTGGATCCTTAGAATCCCAAGTACCAGAAACTTGCTGAGCCACCAGATCAGAATCTCCGAAACAACAAACTCGACTTAAGTTCATCTCTTTGGCCACACGGAGACCATGGAGCAAAGCTTCGTACTCAGCTGCATTGTTAGTACAAGGAAACATCAAGCGGAGGACATAGCAAACTTTATCCCCTCGAGGGGAAGTAAGGACAACTCCAGCCCCCGAGCCTTCCAACTGCCTAGATCCATCAAAATGAATGGTCCAGTACGTATTATCCGGTTTATCTTCTGGTGCTTGCAGCTCGGTCCAGTCATTGATAAAATCCACAAGAGCTCGAGACTTGATGGCTATTCGAGGTACATACTTGTAAACCGTATGGTCCAAGCTCGATTGCCCACTTTGCAACCCGCCGCTTGCTTCCTGTTTTGAATTATATCGCCCAAAGGAGCAGAACTAACCATCGTGGATCGGATGGCCTTGAAAATATTGCTTGAGTTTTCGACCGCCATAAAACCCCATACACCAACTTCTGCCAATGTGGATAGCGTTGTTTTGACTCGATCAGGACTTCGCTGATGTAATATACAGGTCGTTGAACCGGATATTCCTTCCCAGCTTCTTTACACTCAACCACAATTGTCACACTGACCGCTCGGACGTTGGCAGCCACGTATAACAGCAAAGGCTCATGATCAACCAGGGCTGCAAGAACCGGCGGTTCAACCAACTGCCGCTTTAGCTCCTCAAAGGCCGCATTGGCTGCATCACTCCAGACGAAATCGTCCGTCTTTTTCAACATCTGATACAAAGGAATTGCCTTCTCTCTCAAACGACTGATAAACCGGCTAAGGGCTGCAATCCGACCTGCGAGACGCTGAACATCATTGATACACTTCGGTTTAGCCAGGGATGTGATTGCCTTAATTTTTCTGGGTTAGCCTCAATGCCTCTGTTGGATACCAAAAACCCAAGAAGCTTGCCTGCCGGAACACCAAAAACACATTTATCCGGATTAAGCATCATCTTGTAAATCCGAAGATTGTCAAACGTCTCCTTGAGGTCATCGATCAGTGTTTCCTTCTTCCTGGATTTTACCACAATGTCATCCACATAAGCATGAACATTACGCCCAATCTATGTGTGAAGACAATTTTGCACACAACGCTGATAAGTGGCCTGAGCACTCTTGAGCCCAAAGGGCATAGAGACATAGCAGAAGGCTCCAAAAGGAGTGATGAAGGCTGTCTTCTCCGGTCCTTAACGCCATCTTGATCTGATGATATCCTGAATAAGCATCCAAAACTCAGCGCCACAACCCGCCGTCGCATCAATGATCTGAACAATACGCGAGAGCAAAGGGATCAGCCGGCAAGCCTTATTCAAGTCCGTAGTCCACACACATACGCCAAGTGCCGTTTTTCTTAAGAACCAAAGACCGGATTAGCCAACCACTCAGATGAAATACTTGACGATAAAACCAGCAGCCAACAGCCGGCTACCTCTTCACCAATTGGCTTGCGTCTTTCTTCATTAAAGCAATGAAGAAATTGCTTGACTAGTTTAAACTTCGGATCAATATTAAGAGTGTGCTCACGAGTTCCCCGGTACACCGGCATGTTAGAAGGCTTCCATGCAAAATGTCCTGTTCTCACGGATAAACTCGATGAGCGCGCTTTCCTATTTTGGATCCAGATTGGTGCCGATGTTTGAATCTGCTTGGATGAATTGCAGTCGAAGTCAACAAGCTTAGTCTCGTCAGCCGGTTTGAAATGTAGGGTTGGGTCATGCTCAGTGGTGGGCTTCTTCAGAGGGGTCATATCTGCCGGATCAACATTCTCCTTATAAAACTTTAGCTCTTTTGTTGCACAAACCGCCTCAGCATAAGCTGCATCACCCTCCTCGCAATCCAACGCGATTTTTCGACTTCCATGAACCGTGATAGTCCCTTTATGACCCGGCATCTTGAGCTGCAAATAAATATAACAAGGCCTTGCCATGAATTTTGCATAAGCCGGCCGCCCAAACAGCGCATGATACGGGCTCTGGATTCTTACTACCTCAAAGGTTAATGTCTCAGACCTAGAGTCATGCTCATCACCAAACACAACTTCCAAGGCGATCTTACCTACGGGATACGCCGATTTACCTGGTACCCGTAACATCCCAAATTTTCAATTTGGAATGTTATACATAGAGCATCATTGCATATCATATTTTTCATTGCATTTTCTTTGCATTTTGCTCGATCCTAGAAATTCTACACAACTCAAGGACCCACGGGGAGAGTTGGGGATTTTCGTTATTTTCATATTTGAGTTTTCTCAAATTTTGAAAATAGGATCATTTGATTTTAATTATTTTATCTTCAATTATTTCTATTACAAAAATATGAGAGAGGGAATAAAATGACTTTCCCAAAATAAAGAAATAATGAAGATTAAATAATAAAATCAAATAAGATTTTATTTTGGAGTTTTTCGCCTTTTTATTTGAATTTCGGAAAAATGTGTGTTTTTAAAAATTGCATTTAGGCCCCAAATAAATGTTCATTAAATCCGGCTTGATTTTAGAAGCCGGGGAAATTTTATTTCGGGATTTTTGGAGTCCGTTTAGTACTTCTTTTGATTTTTTTCTGCACGTAATGTTTTATTAAAAAAACGCGCACCGCCTTTCGGGCCGTACCCGAGCGGGACTCCGCTTGGGGGCGCTATATAAATAGCGGCCGCCCCGGAGCCTCAGCCCACCCGAGCCCGCCGAGCGAAACCCTAGCCTCAAATTTCACCGCCACCGCCATTGTCGGGCAAGCGCCGAGCAGCCGAGGTTCGCCGCCGCCTCGATTTCTGTGCCGGTTTTTTTTAAACGATCGGATTTCTTCGGGTTTTTTTCAGTTTTTTTTATTATTTTTATTTTTTTTCCTTTTTCCATTCGAATCTGTTCGTCGTTTTTTTTCTTTTTCTCGGATTTATTTCGCGATTTTTCTGATCGCGATTCCAGATCCGATTTTCTTTTAGTATAACTTTTCGCTCGCTTATCGTAATCAGCGATTCAAGCGCTGGAGTTTCGCCTCAAACCCTCTTCCGAATAATCTACTTAAACAAGTTTTTGCATCTGTAAAATTTGACCTAGATCCATATTAGTAAAACGAAGCTGTTTTCTTCCGCCGTTTGACTTTCGTTGCTTCGTTTGATTTGATTCTTTTTGCAAACCGGAGTTCTTAAGTTGAACTATCTGGTCAGATCTATTTGAGTTTTACCTGTGCATTAGATGAGTATTTATTGTATGCTTGTTTGTTTGTCTGCGATTGATTACCCGGAGTGCGCCGCTTGTTACTTCGAGTCTCTAGGTTTCGCGGATCATCAGCAAGGCAAGTAACACTTTGATCATACTCTTCTCATACCCAATTTTTATGGAAGTAGTTGAGGTAGTACCTATTACCTGTTTTATTATTAAACCCTTGGGAGTTACTTCTACGTTTGCTTATTATGCCATGCTATGCTAGTAGACATGGATTGGGTGAGTGTATTCCATGACAGATGTGAGATTGTTATTTAATGGTTTATTTAAGGTGGCAACTTAAACACACATCTGGGTGGACTGAGGCACCTGGTTTCTATCAGGACTTGCCTGTATTTCTTCGGACCGCCACCCAGGCCCAAACTAGATCATGAGATTATTCAAACTAGAAACTTCCGTGTGCAGCCACAAGCCATTATGGGCTCTGGCATAGTTGACTAAGTTGTGCGAACTCTTACGGGTAGACTAGCAGATGTAGGGGAAAGTAGGTACCGGGTCTACCCACAAGTAAGGTGCTAGTGCTTCGAAAGACTATGTCTCGGTCATCCGCTTCTCAAACATCATGTAGTGCGAGAAATCAAACGGAGGCGATCGAGTCTTGTGGGGAAAAGTGCACAAACCTCTGCAGAGTGTATAAACTAATCATGGTTAGCCGTGTCCCGGTTATGGACATCTTGAGTATCTAGTACCGGATATCATGTGAATCTAATCATGTTACTTCTAATTAATATTGTTGGGTTTGTTAATGAGTACTTTTAATTGGGATTGAGAATGTCAACCATTCTCAATGTTTCACAACCACCATGATAGTTAAATAAATTTATTCCTTTGCAAGAGGGAAAAATTGGCTTTATGCAAAACTGTAACCATAGAGCTTTCCACCAGCCATATATGCATGTAGTATAGGCTTATCATTCCATTATTCTCTATGTGTTACATTGCCAAGATATTCCATGTGCTTGACCGTTTTCTGGCTGCAACGCTTCATGTTGCGCACTTTTCGAACGATGATTAAGGTGCTTAGGTCGTGGTTCTATACTCAGTGATGCCGTTGGAGTTGATGGACTCGCTTATTCTTCCAAGCCTTCCGCTGTTATCGTATTAGATGGCCTTAAGCCATATTTATTTTATTAAGTTCTCTCTTAAGACATTCGATTGTAATAAGTGTGTGATTGCTACTCTGTTATAAATCCTCCGAGTACGGTGTGGTGTCAGCATTATTGATCTAGGGATGACACTGAGCACAGAGATCAGACTGTTTGAGGTCTGGTCGCTACTGAGATGGTATCAGAGCACACGCTGACTGTAGGACACGACCATTAAGCTAAAGCCCTAGATCACTACTCTCTCTTCTCATTTCTAAACTCCTCGTCTTTTCTACTCTTTTAGGATGACGGAAGCGAGGATCAAGTTCACCCAGCCGGATGAAGATACGCCCTTTGGACGACACCTGAAGGAAGTCACTAAGTACCTAAACATAGGATTACCAAGCTTCACCGGACCTACAATTCCACTTTACCCAAGAAGAGTCTTTGGAAGATTCAAGCTCAAGTTCCCTAAGGACGCTTTGCGCCAATCACGGAGCCCATAGTGTGTGTTTTCAATGCACCAACTTGGAGTCTGGGAAAGAGCATGGCAGCACACATAACCATGGGGCGCATTGGATAAGTTTACAAAGAAGACCTCAAGGATACTATCTACCAGATTTGCGGATGCCGAGATGAACAATGGGAGATAGTTGGCACTAAGAAGGATCGATCCATTGCAGCTTTCATCTAGGAGTTAAACCAGCACATTCGACGTCAGAGAACCAGGATGTCTTGAGACATGATGGAGTTGAAGACAGCAAAAGCCAAGATTATCGAACTAGAGGGAGAACTGAAGGCCACTCGCAAGGACTACATGGAGGAGATTGTAGCTCTAGTGGGACAAAACGGCGATCTTAAGGAGAAGATTGAAGAACTTATGGGAAATTCAGCACCCGGAGGAGAAGATGAAGATAGCACCTGTCCAGAGAACCACATCATCATCGACGACACCGATTCCGATCCTAGTGAAGATGATTACGAAGATGAAGCTGGAGCAGATATCATGGAGTCTTTAACGGAGCAGTTTTTCTAGTTGACCACCATAACAGTAGTAGATTACCCCCATGTTATTTTAGTTTTAGTTTCAGCACTTTGTAACGATAGATAGTGTAACACCCCAAGATCGACGATGCAGAAGACTTCCATATTTTTGTGACCTCCATGTGTTTTTATTTGTGCTTGCTCTATTTATTTTTGCATTGCATCATGTCATCATGCCAGCATGTCTTTTAATTTTCAAAACCTCAACTAAATAAACTGCATAGATCTTTTGATCTATTTAAATCGAGGGAATTCACATGGTGTTTTCTCTTTATAACATATCCTCCTAATATTTATGGAGCTATTATAAAATATTCCATTGATGTGGAATTACCTTTGACACACCTGCAAAATAATTCCCCATGCCTTTGTTATCTCACTTCTTGACCTCAAACTTTGTCCAATAAATTATTTCGTCATTTTCCGGAGCCCCACCGAAATCCTCAACATTTTTGGACCTTCCCAACCCTCACTTCCTATTCAAATCATTTGAATTTAAGTCAAATGAGTTCGAATTTAATCTTTCAATCATGCCCACTTCTATTTTCCTGGGATCAAACTCAGTGTAGTGAGTCCAGAGAAATTAACCTCTTGCCCAGATCATTCCCCTAACCCCTTTCTTTTCTCTCCTTTCTTTCATTGCGATTTACTGTTTTTCGAAAAAGTTTTTGAAAGAATTAAGGGGGGAGAGAGATCAGCGCAGCCCAACTCCTCCCGGCCATGCCCCTCTTCACCGAGATGGCCCAAGGCCCACCGCCGCACCCCTCGTAACCCTAGTCCGACCATCGCCGATCCCCATCTCTCCTTCGCTCTCCTCCCACGCCAAACACCCATCGCCTGATCCCCATATCCCTCTCGTCTCCTCCCTCGCTGCCTCCCACAGAGAAAGAGAGAGGAGCAGAGCCTGCCCCGACCCTCGCCGAGGCCATAGCCGCCGCCGCTTTTCTTGCCTCTGCGCCTTGCTCTCCTCCTGCCAAGCGCCTCCCTTCTCCTGCTCCTCGCGGCGCCTCGCTGCCGGCCAAGTCCCGGCCTCAACGCCAGATCAGCCCGAGCTGTTGCGCCGCTCCGACGACCCCATCATTGCGCCGTCCCGACCTCTTACGGCAGGATCCTCTCCGTCGCCCGTGGTTCCGGCGCCCGGACCTCCTGCGACGCCAAGCCTCATCATTGTCGGACGCCTCAAGGCGTTCACTTGCTGCCAGCGCCCTGCGTCCTCTGCTTCATCCAGGACGAGGCGCCCTGCTCGCCCATACCTCGCCTCTGCACCTTCCCGTTGGCCCGGCTTCTCCTTGCCCTGCGCGCCCGACGCCGCCCCGTCTCCTCGCGCCGGCCCCGCTGCCAAGTCCCACCGTCGGAGATCGCCTTCGTCCCGACTCCGGCTGGATCAGGCCCCTGCTTGTCGCGCCCTGCTGATCCGCCCTCCGCGACCGGATCCGCTGTCACCGCTCATCCATGGCGCCATGGCTCATGCCTCCTTTGGCCGACCGTTGCTGCCATGCCCTATTGTTCGTACTCTCCGCTGCCTAGCTCTATTGACGTCAAGACCGCAAGAGACCTCTTTGCCTCCTGTACACTGTTGGTCAACAGTTGATGCACGCCAAGTACCACGACTATAGCCGATGCCCCGAGGACACCGAGTACGACTACACACAACCCTGTGTACGACTACGTTGATTCACCAAGTACCCCTTGGATGCGCCAAGTTCAACTACATGGATACGACAAGTTCCTCTCCGGACATGTACGACTACCGTTGCCAAGATCGCGAGTACCTCTACCGTCGCCGTGAACGACTACTTCCATGACGTCCGTGAACGTCTACTTCCACTACGACCCGCGAGTACCACTACTTCCCTCGACGAGATCGAACCACTCCGAAATGCACGCTTTGAAGGTATAACCCCGAGACGACCGCCCGTGAACGAATGCATGTGTTGTATGAGATGCTCGTGTTTGCACCGTGTCCGAGAGAGGTCTTTGCACGTTCCTCGTTTGCCATGTCGTCGACCCGTGGGAACCCGGTAGTCGGGAGCACCCCACCATCTCTTGCATGTTCTACACATCCGCACACTTCTTGTTTGCATCGGTATCTCAATCAAGTTATCGAGATCGATATGTTGCCACGGCATCATTTTTGAATTCGTTGCCGTGGCACCCCTTTCGTTCCGCCACGGTGAAAAATGCTTCATAACATGCTCATGTCAACATTTTCATAAAATTGCATAAAACTTGTATATGTCATCCGCATCATGATAACAACATTTAAATGTTTAAAATTGTTCTTGCATTAAATTGCTAAATGCATATGGGGATTTACCGGATTTGTTGTTTTTATATCCGGCCCCATTTAAATTGTTTAGATGGTATAGTTTTGTTATGCTTCACCACTTGCCATGTTAACCAATATTTAACATTGTTGGGTACATAACCGAGAGAGAACTAAATCATTGATGTGGTGTTTTGTCAATATGCAACTCGTTGCATATTGAGCTCCACTTAACTTGTAGTGTTGTTTGTGCATATTGCCATGCCATGCCTCATTAAACCGGACATGCATCATACTTGTTTGTGCATCATGACATGTTTATGCTTGTGTGTTTACCATGTTGTTTGCTTCTTTCCGGTTGCTTCTCTCGTTAGCTTCGGTTTCGTTCGGAGTTGTGAGGATTCGCTCGACTTCGCCCATTTGTCTTCTTCATGGACTCGTTCTTCTTCCTTGCGGGATTTCGCAAGATGATCATACCCTCGAAATCACTTCTATCTTTGCTTGCTAGATGCTCGCTCTTTTGCTATGCCTATGCTACTCGATGCCTATCACTTGCTTATCATGCCTCCCATATTGCCATGTCAAGCCCCTAACCATCCTTTCCTAGCAAACCGTTGTTTGGCTATGTTACCGCTTTGCTCAGCCCTCTTATAGCGTTGTTAGTTGCGGTGAAGATGAAGTTTGTTCCTTGTTGAACATGGAGATGTTGTTCCTTGTTGGAACATGTTTACTTGTTGGGATATCACAATATATCTTCTTTAATTAATGCACCTATACACTTGGTAAAGGGTGGAAGGCTCGACCTTATGCCCGGTGTTTTGTTCCACTCTTGCCGCCCTAGTTTCCGTCATACCGGTGTTATGTTCCTTGATTTTATGCTCCTTACACGGTTGGGTGATTTATGGGACCCCTTGACAGTTCGCTTTGAATGAAACTCCTCCAAAGAAGGCCCAACATTGGTTTTAACATTTGCCACCTAAGCCTTTTTCCCTTGGGTTCTGCAGACTCAAGGGTCATCTTTATTTTAACCCCCCCGGGCCAATGCTTCTCTGAGTGTTGGCCCAAACTAGAGCACTTTGCAGCGCCCCCTCAAGGAAATTTGGGGTCTGGTTTTAGTTGTACGGACTGCTCATCCGGTGTGTCCTGAGAACGAGATATGTGCAGCTCCTATCGGGATTTGTCGGCACATTCGGGCGGCTTTGCTGGTCTTGTTTTACCATTGTCGAGATGTCTTGTAGTCCGGGATTCCGAGACTGATCGGGTCTTCCCGGTAGAAGGAATATCCTTCGTTGACCGTGAGAGCTTATAATGGGCTTGTTGGGACACCCTGCAGGTATTATCTTTCAAAGCCGTGCCCATGTTATGAGGCAGATGGGAATTTGTTAATGTCCGTTGTAGAAAACCCGGTTGACCTTAATTAAAATACATCAACGGCGTGTGTAACCGTGATGGTCTCTTCTCGTGGAGTCCGGAAGTGGACACGGTGTTGGAGTTATGTTTGACGTAAGTAGTTTCAGATCACTTCTTGATCGCTACTAGCTTCACGACCGTGCCTTGCTTCTCTTCTCGCTCTCTTTTGCGAATGTAGCCCCATATATGCTAGTCGCTTGCTGCAGCTCCACCTCACAACTCTGTCCTACCTATAAGCTCAAATAGTCTTGATCTCGCTGGTGTGAGATTGCTGAGTCCCCGTGACTCACAGATACTTCCAAAACCAGTTTGCAGTGCCGATGAAATCGTGCGGTGGCGATCCGAGCTCAAGGAGGAGCTCGATGAAGATCTTGTTCATTGTGTTGTTTCATTTCAGTTGATCAAGAGTGGAGCCAGCTTGGGACGATCGGGGATCTGTGTAGCATTTGGGGTAGTCTTCTTTTATTTTGGTTCCGTAGTCGGACCTTGAGTGTAATCTGGATGATGGATGTTTATTTATGTATTGTGTGAAGTGGCGACTGTAAGCCAACTATGTATCTCTTTCCCTTATGTATTACATGGGTTGTGTGAAGATTACCTCACTTGCGACATTGCTTTCAATGCGGTTATGCCTCTAAGTCGTGCTTCGACACGTGGGAGATATAGCCGCATCGAGGGCGTTACAGATAGACCGTTGTATGCCCTTGTTTGAATTAATTGGAGTGATATTGTGTGATTTGTCTCATGTGCATATGGGTAGTGTTTCTCTCTAGACCTCATTCTATTCTTAATTCTCGTCTTTTCTTAAACCCCTCAGATGCCTCCGAGACGCGACCCAATTTGTTTTCCGCCAGAGATCACTCAGTTGATTCAGCAGCGTAATGCCTTGATTCAAACATTGATACGTAACCAAGGCAACAACAACAACAACAACCCACCGCCACCCCCACCTGCTGACCATTTGACCTGTTTCTTAAGGCTGAATCCGCGGTGTTTTCCAAAGAGCACCGAGCCGATTGTTGCGTATGATTGGCTCCGTAAGATAGGGAGGGAGTTGACCACCGTAGGATGTCGAGATGGAGAAAGGGTGAAGTTTGCTGCACATCAGCTTGAAGGACCCGCAGCAAAGATGGTGGGAGAATTTCACACCACTTACCACAGAGACACCGCCACATGGGATCGGTTTCAACAAGCTTTCCGTCGCCCATGTTTCAGCAGGAGCTATGGCCATGAAGAAGCGTGAGTTTCGCAACTTGCGCCAAGGAGGACCGGACAGTTGGCGATGTAGACGATTTCATAAGCTAGCACGTTATGCCCCGGATGACGTTGCTACGGACGCAGCTAAGCGAGAGAAGTTTCTAGAAGGATCAATGATGAGCCGAGCATGCAGTTGATGGTAGCCACCTTCAATAACTACCAGGAGTTAGTAGACCGTGCTCTCATGATAGAAGGGAAGCAGCAGCAGATTGAAAATCGCAAGAGGAAGTATGGACAGGGGAAGAATAACTCTGGAGCTCAGCAGAAACTTCGCTTTACCCCGAAGCCAGGAGGACAGTTTCAGCATACCCATGGAGGAGGTAGCTCTCAAAATCAAAATGGCACCAAGAATGGGAACGGGAATGGAGGAAGCAATGGACAGAACCGCACCAACCCGTCAACACCATCCAAGGTACACCGAGCCACATCACTTGCTTTAAGTGCCGCAAGACCGGGCATTATGCAAACGAGTGTCCGAGGCCGAATGGAAATGGCAATGGAAGCTCGTGAAAGAAGCGAATCCTTTCAACAAAGGACAAGTGAACCACGTTACCGCGGAGGAGGTTGAAGCTCAGCCGGATCGATAATAGGTAAGTTTTTGGTTAAGACTTTTACTGCAGTTGTTCTTTTCGATACTGGTGCATCGCATTCATTCATATCAAGGGGATTTGCGGATAAGTTTAGCCTACCCACTAAAACTCTTAAGACACCCATGTTAGTAAGCTCACCGGGCGGAGTATATGGCGATCAAGGATGTTTTCAAGTGCCATTAAGTATAGGGAGGCATGTTTTCCCAACGGATTTAATCATATTGGAATCCCAAGGTTTGGATGTAATTCTTGGTATGGATTGGTTGTCGATGTATGGAGGAAACATCGATTGCGCCAGTAAGACAATTTTGCTTACCACCCCAGAAGGAAGGAGAATCAAGTATGTATCACGGCATGAGCCGAGGAGAGCACATGCAAATTCCTTATCGAGTTGTGCAGAGGAAGTACCGATGGTAAGGGATTACCCGGACGTGTTTCCTAAGAGTTGCTGTGCATGCCACGGATAGAGACATTGAGTTTCGATTGAACTATCGCCGTGCAACCTTTGGGGGACGATATCTAAGAGACCGTATAGGATGCCAGCCCAAGATTTGGAGGAAATTAAGAAGCAGATTAAGGAGTTACTGGATAAAGGTTTTATTCGCCCAAGTTCTTCGCCTTGGGGATCACCAGTACTTTTAGTGGAGAAGAAGGATGGATCATTAAGAATGGTTGTTGATTATCGAGGATTGAATGAAGTGACCATTAAGAACAAATACCCGTTGCCGATGATCAATGACTTGTTTGACCAATTGCAAGGAGCTAAGGTGTTTTCAAAGATCGATTTGCGATCAGGGTACCATCAGTTGAAGATTCGAGAGCAGGATATACCTAAGACGGCTTTTACCACCAGGTACGGGCTATATGAGTACACCTTTATGTCATTTGGTCTGACTAACGCACCTGCCTATTTTATGAACATGATGAACAAAGTGTTTATGGAATTTTTGGATAAGTTCGTCGTGGTGTTCATTGATGATATTTTGGTTTACTCGAAGAATGAAGAGGAACATAAGGAGCATTTGCGTTTGGTACTCGAGAAGCTCAGAGAACACGAGTTATATGCCAAGTTCAGCAAGTGTGAGTTTTGGTTGAAGGAAGTTGGATTTCTTGGACATGTTATATCGAGAGAAGGTATAGTAGTAGACCCCACTAAGGTTGTCACCGTAACAAACTGGGAAGCGCCCACAACAGTTGGAGAGATCCGGAGTTTCCTTGGACTAGCGGGATACTACCGGAGATTCATTGAGAATTTTTCAAGGATTGCGAAGCCTATGACAGAATTGTCGAAGAAGGATACCAAGTTCGTTTGGACCGAGGAGTGTGAAGCTAGTTTCCAAGAGTTGAAGAAACGTTTGGTTACGTCACCAGTGTTAATTCTGCCAGATCAGACCAAGGATTACGAGGTATATTGCGACGCTTCACGTCGAGGACTTGGAGCAGTGCTTATGCAGGAGGGAAGAGTTGTTTCAGATGCTTCACGACGCTTAAGCCTCATGAGCTAAATTATGCCACGCATGATTTGGAGTTAGCAGCCGTAGTGCATGCATTGAAGACATGGAGACATTTCCTCATTGGAAATCATTGTGACGTGTATACGGATCACAAGAGTTTGAAGTACATCTTCACGCAGAAGGAGCTAAATCTCAGGCACAGGAGATGGTTGGAGCTCATCAAAGATTATGATATGAGATTACATTATCACCCCGGAAAGCCTAACGTTGTAGCAGACGCGTTGAGCCGTAAGAGTCACGTCAACACCTTAATGACGGGATAAATATCAAAGGAGTTAGCCGAGGATCTTCGAGAGCTATGTTTGGAAATAGTTCCGAGAGGCTATGTAGCAGCATTGGAGATTCAGTCAACTTTGATGGACAAGATCAGGGAAGCTCATAAGACTGATAAAGAGATTGCCTCTATAAAGGAGAAAATGAGCGAAGGAAAAGCAAAGGGATTTCGTGAGGATGAGCACGATACCCTATGGTTTGAGGACCGTGTTTATGTGCCCAATGACCCGGAGATCAGGAAGTTGATTTTGCAAGAGGCACATGATTCACCATATTCGATTCACCCAGGAAATACCAAGATGTATTTGGATTTGAAGAATACTTTATGTTGGACCGGAATGAAGAAGGATATTGCAGAGTACGTGGCAGTTTGTGATGTATGTCAGAGGGTGAAGGCAGAACATCAGAAGCCAACAGGATTGTTACAGCCATTGCCATACCCGAATGGAAGTGGGATAAACTAGGTATGGATTTCATCACGGGATTGCCGAGGACTCGTTCAGGCTATGACTCGATTTGGGTTATAGTCGATCGTTTGATGAAGGTAGCTCATTTCATTCCAGTAAAGACTACCTATAGCAAGGCCAAATTGGCTAAGATATACATGACCAGGATTGTATGCTTGCATGGAGTTCCGAGGAGTATCGACGATAGAGGAACCCAATTCACCTCAAAGTTCGGAAGCGCTTGCACGAAACTTTGGGAACCAGGCTGGAATTTAGCACAGACTTTTCATCCACGCATGATGGACAAACCGAGAGAGTTAACCAGATTTTGGAGGATATGCTTAGAGCTTGTGCTTTGGATTATGGATCAAGTTGGGATGACAATTTGCCAGATCGGAGTTTTCTTATAACAACAGCTTACCAAACCAATCAAAGATGGCACCTTTGAAGCCTTATACGGAAGGAGGTGCAGGACCCGTTGTTGTGGGATGAAGTTGGAGACCGCCATTGTTTGGACCAGATTTGATTAAGGAGTCGAGCGGAAGGTAAAGTTGATTCGCGATAGGCTCAAGGTAGCCCAGTCAAGACAGAAAAGTTATGCGGATTCAAAACACAAGGAGACAGAATACAAAGTCGGAGACAGAGTTTATCTTCGAGTATCGCCGCTTCGAGGAGTTAAGCGTTTTGGAGTTAAAGGAAAGTTAGCACCTCGATTTGTAGGACCTTATCATGTTTTGGAACGCATGGGAGAAGTTGCGTACAAGTTGGAATTACCCGAAGGATTGTCAGGAGTTCATGATGTGTTTCATGTTTCTCAGTTGAAGAAGTGTCACGCAGAGATGGCCGATATACCACTGAGAGACACCGTGCCATTGGAATCGATTCAGTTGAATGATGATTTGACTTATGAGGAGAAACCGGTTAAGATTCTGGAGTATGCCAGCAGAGTCACCCGCAACAAGGTCATTAAATTTTGCAAAGTTCAGTGGAGCCACCACACAAAGGATGAAGCCACCTGGGAGCGAGAGGAAGATTTGCTTAAAGACCACCCTCACCTATTTTCTAGCCAACCCGAATCTCGAGGGCGAGATTCATCTTAAGGGGGTAGGTTTGTAACATCCCAAATTTTCAATTTGGAATGTTATACATAGAGCATCATTGCATATCATATTTTCATTGCATTTTCTTTGCATTTTGCTCGATCCTAGAAATTCTACACAACTCAAGGACCCACGGGGAGAGTTGGGGATTTTCGTTATTTTCATATTTGAGTTTTCTCAAATTTTGAAAATAGGATCATTTGATTTTAATTATTTTATCTTCAATTATTTCTATTACAAAAATATGAGAGAGGAATAAAATGATTTTCCCAAAATAAAGAAATAATGAAGATTTAATAATAAAATAAAATAAGATTTTACTTTGGAGTTTTTCGCCTTTTTATTTGAATTTAGGAAAAATGCGCGTTTCTCAAAATTGCATTTAGGCCCCAAATAAATGTTCATTAAATCCGGCTTGATTTTAGAAGCCGGGGAAAATTTATTTCGTGATTTTTGGAGTCCGTTTAGTACTTCTTTTGATTTTTTTTCTGCGCGTAATGTTTTATTAAAAAAAACGCGCACCACCTTTCGGGCCGTACCGAGCGGGACTCCGCTCGGGGCGCTCTCTAACAGCGGCCGCCTGAGCCTCAGCCCACCGAGCGAAACCCTAGCCCCAGCCCGCCCGGCCATGCCGCCGCCACGAGTCGAGCGGCGCACAATGCTTAGAGGTTCGCCGCCGCCTCGATTTCCGTGCCGTTTTTTTTAAAACGATCGGTTTTTTTTCTGTTTTTCTTCATTTTTTTATTTTATTTATTTATTTTTATTATATTTTTCTTTTTTCGTTCGAATCTGTTCGTCGTTTTTTTTCTTTTTCTCGGATTTATTCCGCGATTTTTCTGATCGCGATTCTAGATCCGATTTTCGTTTTAGTATAACTTTTCGCTCGTTTATCGGAATCTGGCGATTCAGGCGCCTGGAGTTTCGTCTCGAAACCCTCTTTCCGAATAATCTACTTAAACAAGTTTTTGCATCTGTAAAATTTGACCTAGATCCAGATTAGTAAAACAAAGTTGTTTTCTTCCGCCGTTTGACTTTCGTTGCTTCGTTTGATTTGATTCTTTTTGCAAACCGGAGTTCTTAAGTTGAACTATCTGGTTAGATCTATTTGAGTTTTACTTGTGCATTAGATGAGTATTTATTGTATGCTTGTTTGTTTGTCTGCGATAGATTACCCAGAGTGCGCCGCCTGTTACTTCGAGTCTCTAGGTTTCGTGGATCATCAGCAAGGCAAGTAACACTTTGATCATACTTTATCATACCCAATTTTTATGCATTAGATCTATTCCTCAAACACTTGCATTATTAGGATCTAATTAAATTGTGGGATGGGAAGTAGTTGAGGTAGTACCTATTACCTGTTTTATTATTAAACCCTTGGGAGTAACTTCTACGTTTGCTTATTATGCCATGCTATGCTAGTAGACGTGGATTAGGTGTGTGTATTCCATGACAGATGTGAGATTGTTATTTAATGGTTTATTTAAGGTGGCAACTTAAACACACATCTGGGTGGACTGAGGCACCTGGTTTCTATCAGGACTTGCCTGTATTTCTTCGGACCGCCACCCAGGCCCAAACTAGATCATGAGATTATTCAAACTAGAAACTTCCGTGTGCAGCCACAAGCCATTATGGGCTCTGCATAGTTGACTAAGTTGTGCGAACTCTTACGGGTAGACTAGCGATGTAGGGAAAGTAGGTGTACCGGTCTACCCACAAGTAAGGTGCTAGTGCTTCGAAAGACTATGTCTCGGTCATCCGTTTCTCAAACATCATGTAGTGTAGAAATCAAACGGAGGCGATCGAGTCTTGTGGGGAAAAGTGCACAAACCTCTGCAGAGTGTATAAACTAATCATGGTTAGCCGTGTCCCCGGTTATGGACATCTTGAGTATCTAGTACCTGGATATCATGTGAATCTAATCATGTTACTTCTAATTAATATTGTTGGGTTTGTTAATGAGTACTTTTAATTGGGATTGAGAATGCTTTCAACCATTCTCAATGTTTCACAACCACCATGATAGTTAAATAAATTTATTCCTTTGCAGTAGGGAAAAATTGGCTTTATGCAAAAACTGTAACCATAGAGCTTTCCACCAGCCATATATGCATGTAGTATAGGCTCATCATTCCATTATTCTCTATGTGTTACATTGCCAGCATATTCCATGTGCTGACCCATTTTTGGGCTGCAACGTTTCATGTTGCAGACTTTTCAGACGATGATTAAGGTGCTTAGGTCGTGGTTTTATACTCAGTGATGCCGTTGGAGTTGATGGACTCGCTTATTCTTCCAAGCCTTCCGCTGTTATCGTATTAGATGGCCTTAAGCCATATTTATTTTATTAAGTTCTCTCTTGAGACATTCGATTGTAATAAGTGTGTGATTGCTACTCTGTTATAAATCCTCCGAGTAATGTGTGGTGTCGACATTCTTGATCCAGGATGACATTGAGCACAGAGATCGATCGTTTGAGGTCCAGTCGCTCACAATACCACACCACCATGAAACAGTGTTGGACGGTTTAAGATTCTTATTTGTCAACCCCATGCGACGGAATGTCTCATAATACGAGAATATTGATATCGCTGCCTCCATCCATGAGTACTTTGGTGAACTTATAACCTCCCACCGAGGCACCACCACGAGCTAGTTGACCCGGATTGTCAACCCCGGCGGATGATCCTCCCTACTCCACACAATAGGTTGTTCCGACCACCGCAGATAACGTGGAACTGCGGTTCAACAAAGATTGACTGCCCTCTTGTGAAGCTTCGATCGCTTGCATGACTAGTGGTGAACACGTGATATCGCCCACCATTCAACTGCTTTGGGTGACTCGTAACCCGACCGCTGCCGACTCCTTGATTATTCTGCTGGTTATTACCACCTTGGTTGTTCGGTTGCCATAATTACTCAAACCCGAGTTTGAACCGCCACCACCGTGGAAACTCGGACTGAACCGCCGACGGACCCTGATCATACCTGAAAAGATCGAGTTTTGAACTTCGTTCATAATGTGACAATCCTTCCAGAGATGCGTTGCAGGAGCCTCCTTGGTCCCATGCTTCGGACAGGGCTGATTTAACAAACGCTCCAGATTCATCGCCCCGCCGCGCTGGGGCGGTTTACCTTTTCGGTGCTGCACATTAGAGTTAGCCACAAAATCTGAATCCGCTTTACGCTTACCATTATTCCCATGGCCTCCTTGGTTGTGCTGTTGTCCCTTTGCACCGCCATTCTTCTTTCCCTTCTCCGGTTTCTCATTATCAGAATCGGGATCCTTGGTATTATCAGAATCGGCATACTTTACCAAAGCTACCATGAGGGTTCCCATGTCGCTGCAGTGGTGCTTGAGCCGTCCCAACTTCATCTTCAGCGACTTAAACCGGCAATTGCGCTCCAGTGTGATAATCGCTTGACCAGCGTTAATCCGGTCGGACGAATGTAAAACTTCTGAAACCCGGCGCACCCAATGAGTTGTGAACTCGTTCTCTCCTTGAACACAAGAATCCAGATCCACAATGGACATGGGCTGCTTGCACGTGTCTTTGAAATTAGCTATAAACCGGGCCTTCAACTGATCCCATGACTCGATGGAATTAGCTGGCAGATTTTTCAACCAAGTACGGGCTGTTCCCTCCAACATCATTGTGAAGTACTTTGCACAAGCTGCTTCATCTACATCTAGCATCTCCATTGCCATCTCATAACTCTCGACCCACGCCTCAGGTGGCTGATCCGCCGTGTAGTTAGGCACTTTGCGTGGACCCTTGAAATCTTTGGGCAAACGCACATTACGGAGAGCCGAATAAGGCACGGCACTCCCACGAGCTGAAGGCAAGCCCGTGCCTCGCTCAACCGACGATCTTGGCTGAACACAGGCGGGTTGATAACGACCAAAGCGGCATCCTTCGTGCCCTGCTATGATCCACCACATCTTGAGCATTGCGATGCAGCGCTGCTAGACACCTCCTGTTCATCCATACGCTGCTATAACTTGGGCTCGGACGAGGGTTGAATGAATTCTATCCCGACTATATGAATAAGCTTCTTTCTGCTGCACCACGGCGGTTTGAGAAGATCTCGCCCGTCGCGTTTCAACCGCTGCTATTGAATCACCTTCCATCGGAATGGCCGCCAGCGTGAAGCTGCGCAATCATGTTATCGAGAGGGCTCGAGAAGTGACCCGTGGTGTAGACACGTATTGCGGCGGGTTATCTATTCGTCCGGGTGGCTCCGTTATCCGTAGTTGATCCGGAGCTGTCCTAGGCGCCCCGTCCGGTTTGCGCTACGGATTGCTCGCCCAGCGCTGGTGTCCGAAAGAGATTTAACCTTCAGTAACCGGCGGCAGACGTGACCGGTACTTCCTTCGCATTACATCCTCTGATGCGGTTCGATCCAGCATGAGCTGGTAATTTTGTGCCTGCATCCGCTGTGATTGAGCATCCAAAGCGGCCCGTTCCTCAGCCATCCTAACATCCTCTGCTGCCAGGTCTTCATTAGCCTGTGCTATTTGGTCCTTCAGTTTCGCAATGTCCGCATTGTGCTGATCCCGCGTCTCCGGGGTGACTGTTGCGGTCAACAAGGTCGCCCAGGCGTCCATCAAACCGGAGAGGACTTGCGCCGGACGGCGCGCCGGGACTCCTGCCGTAGCTGCTGATCCGGTGTTTGTTGCTGCGGTGGATGAAGACTGCAACGTGGGCTGTGTTCCGGCCATGTAAATAGCAACCCGACTTGGCGGTTCAAGGAGGTCCGGAATACTGTTGCCATCGGAATATCCTTCGAACACGCCGCTATGAATCTGGTACAAGGATTCAGTTTCGCCAGTGGATGACTCGCCGTAGGAGTATACGGCCGTCTTGCCTTCAGACACCGGTTCAGATCCGATCCCATGGACACATCCTACGAACGCACGCTTCACGGCGGGCTGAACCCGGGCTGGACTCGCACGCTGAGCCGTCTCGACAAGGTCGGTGCAGATGTCCGGCTCAGGGCCCGGTTCGCTGATCTTGCCGATGAAGACATGAATTCCGCCGAAGGGGACTCGGTACTCGTACTCGATCGAGCCGGCCTCGGGGCCCCATCCTTCATCGTCGATGTAGAGCTTGCCGCAACGACTTTTGGTCATCCGGCCGATCACGTACCCCTTAAGTCCTTCAGAGCAGCCCTTCAAGAACTCGACACCATCGTGCGATAGCCCCACGGTGGGCGCCAACTGTCGTGGAATTAACACGTCAGATGTCCTCATGAAAGGACTTAGTCGTGGAGCCATCGCAACGAGTTAGCTTGAAGGGGTTAAACCAGACAAGGGACACGGGAGTTTATACTAGTTCGGCCCCTTCGATGAAGGTATAAGCCTACGTCTAGTTGTGATGGGATTGATTGGGTTTCGATGACCAGGGAGCAGAATACGCTTGCCTGAGTCTCGAGTTGTTTCCTGTCGTCCCTGAACCGCCGCCGGGTCGTCCCTTTATATACACAGGTTGACACCCGGCCGGTCTACAGAGCCCCGAGGCCGACTCATACAAAGTGTCCGGCTCGGTCTCTCCTTTCCTAACTTATATTGCAAGTTTACATAGTCATGGCAGTTTACCATTATGGGCCCTAATCCGCCTTTGGGCTGTGGGCTTCTAAGCTTCGTTAGTAAAACACCATCTTCTGGATCTTCATGGGCTTCAGCATAGTCGAGGGTGAACCGGGCCCTCCTGGCCGGTTTACACTCAGTAGCTATATCCTCAACAGCCACCGTGCTCCCCCTTTCCTGTGCCCAAGAACTATTCTCTGGGCCGGAACTTGGTTGTAGTTGCGGTGCCAAGGAAGCAAACGAAGGGCCTAATCCTACTTCGGCCTACCTCTGCCGAGAGCGTGAGTATGGTCGTGCTATGGAGTAGGGGGATGGCGAGGCCTATTGCCGGGCGACAATGTTTGTCTTAGGAATAACAAGGATTCATTCCTTGGCATGGGCCTCGCTCACGCGCACCCAGCAAGCACCCTTTTTCATTAATACGTTCCAAACAGGTACAGTTCGCACGGAATGTAAACATGAGCAAGGAATTACAAGATTTAAATCTGAAAAATGCCCGCAGGCTTAAAAACTAAAAGAGGATAAGATGCCCGTAATCCCTTTCTTGTCCCTCTCCTTAGGAAATGGATCAGGATAAGTGGAAGGGCAAAAGGGGCGCCTAGGAGAGGTACGAGCAGCAGAAGACACCAAGAGAATGCTGGTGATGACGGTGCAGGGGAAGAGGCCGAAAGATGAGGCAGCGGGCTGGCAATACGCGACGAAGGCGTCGGTGCCTCATACTCCGAGTTGAAGGCCACCACCCGCCTTCTTCGCCTTCTCCGGCCCTCCGGCGCCATCCTTCAGAAGCAGCGGCGCTGAGAAGTTCAAGGAGCTAGCGGTGCAAATGGTGGTGCTGCCGGCGTCGCCCAGGGACGGTGTGTCCGACACCTAGTCGGACCCGTCATCCTCCCGCCCACTACCCTCATCGTCCCCGTTGTTGTCCTCCTCGTCGCTGTCGCCCGAGGAGGAGCTTTCGTCACCGGTCGAGCTCTCTGCACAGCACCCTAGGCTGTATCCCGAGCGCCCGAAGACCTTGATGGAGAGTAGGTCGCTCTCCGCTAGCTTGAAGCAGAGGACGTGCCCATCCATCAAGCAATGGGCACGTGCGAAGGTTTTCCAGCCCCGACGAAGGAGCATCACATGAGGGGTGGGAAACCTTGTGTTCACCCACAAGTCGCCGTGGCAACACCCCTTCATGTGAAGCCTCAGCCACGATGGCCGGTCGATCTCCAGCACCCTCGCGAACGCCCCGGGAAGGCGAAGGCGGCTACGCGGCAGCCCACGCAGCTGCAGAATGAACTCAAGCACCGTGTCCCCAACGTGACCACTCGACGAAGCAGGAGGAGATGGTGGGGGAGATGGCGACGGAGATGGAGACAACACAGGCGTCCCCCTTCTGTGCCCACCTCTGCCTCGGCCGCCGCGCCGACTGCGGCCCCGTCCAGCGCCCCCGCCTCGAGCATGGCCTTCACCTTGGGGATCTGGCTCTTCCATGACCGCCGCAGCTCTCTGGTGGGAGGAGGACCTGGTCGCCTCCATGGGAGAACAGCCGCAGCCACGCCCTCTCGTCATGACAGTGGATGAAGAATGGAGACGGAGGGGAGACGCAGGGAGATGCTCTTCCTCCTACCTCTGAGTTCCCTTTTTATAGTTGAGCGGGGAAGGCAAAAGACTAGCTCTACGCCGCTGAAGAGCCCGCTCAGGTCCGGCTGATTAAGTGGCAACGAGCAAGGCCATCAACTGTCTTCCCCACCCAATGAAAGGCACGTGAGTATCGGCCCCCGCGCGCCTTCCCATATTCCATGCGTCTGTCACCTACCCCATTCCGTGCATGCGGCGTACGTGGTGCAAGGGGCAGGCGTAGTGGGAAACGTGGAACGACGGTTCCAAGGCAGAGAGAGTAAATGGGCAGCGGCCCCGTAGTTTTAAAGGGACACGCAAGCCGCCTCTTTACTGTTCACCACGGGATGACACCAGCATGCTGCGGTCATTCCACGCAAGACCCCACGTCACGCATTCAACGTGGGTCATGGGGAAGCGCAACTGGTGAGGGGAGTTACTGCAGTAAAACTCGGCCCCGCACACCCGCGCACCGTTTTGGGCCTAGCCCAACAACGCGTCGCTCTTATGTGTGGCCCAGGCCTGGGGGCTCCTGTCGGTGTACAAAAGTAGGGGTCCTATTTTGTACCCCTTTACTTGTGCACGGGCAGTTAGAGCCGCGCATGCGGCCACACTTAGCGGGGCTGAGGAAGGGAGCAAAGTCGCAAGGCTACCAGAGCTACGCTCAAAGACAGAGACACGAAGAGCAGAAGGGCGAGGTAAACTCCCTCGGCAAGACCCTTGCCGGGGCGGCCTCCACAGCCCCGGTAAGAACCTTGCCGGGGCAACTTACCCAACGCCAGCAGGACGTCCACCCTTGAGCCTAAGAGTTCCGACGTCCTCAACCACATTGGAACCAAAGCTCGGGAGGCGCCTCCGTGGTGGCATGCAGATCTTTGCAAAGACCAAGAACATACAAGACTAGATGAGAATCAGAAGACGAAGATCCTCGGCAAGATCCTTGCCGAGGATACTCACGAGACCCCCCGCCAAGACCCTTGTCGGGGACGCCCACGACGCCGCGGCAAGACCCTTGCCGGGGCTCCGGCAAGACCCTTGCCGAAGACATCCGCGGGGCCATAGCCAGGCCCACACCTGCCAAGACTTCACCGCCGTTCCCACGCAGCTGCCAGCCACCAACTAGCCGAGCACCTATACTTAATGGCACTTGAAAACATCCTTGACTGGCCATATACTCCGTTCCCGGTGAGCTTACTAGCATGGGTGTCTTAAGAGTTTTAATGGGTAGGCTAAACTTATCCGCAAATCCCCTTGATATGAATGAATGCGATGCACCAGTATCAAAAAGAACAACTGCAGTAAATGACTTAACCGAAACTTACCTATTATCACGCATCTGCTGAGCTTCAACCTCCTCCACGGTGACATGGTTCACTTGTCCTTTGTTGAAAGGATTCGGCTTCTTTCCTGAGCTTCCATTGCCATTTCCATTCTGGCTTTCTGGACATTCGTTTGCATAATGCCCAATCTTGCGGCACTTAAAGCAAGTGATGTGGCTCAGGTCTACCTTGGATGGTGTTGACGGGTTGGTGCGGTTCTGTCCATTGCTTCCTCCATTCCCGTTCCCATTCTTGGTGCCATTATGGTTGTGCGAGCTACCTCCTCCATGGGTATGCTGAAATTGTCCTCCTGGCTTCGGGGTAAAACGAAGTTTCTGCTGAGCTCCAGAGTTATTCTTCCCTTGTCCATACTTCCTCTTGCGATTGTCAATCTGCTGCTGCTTCCCTTCAATCATAAGAGCACGGTCTACTAACTCCTGGTAGTTATTGAAGGTGGCTACCATCAACTGCATGCTCAGCTCATCATTCAGTCCTTCTAGAAACTTCTCCTGTTTGGCTGCATCCGTAGCAACGTCATCTGGGGCATAACGTGTTAGCTTACTGAAATCATCTACATACTGGCCAACTGTCCGTCCTCCTTGGCGTAAGTTGCGAAACTCACGCTTCTTCATGGCCATAGCTCCAGCTGAAACATGGGCGACGGAAAGCTTGTTGAAACCGATCCCATGTGATGTGTCTCACAGGTAAGTGGTCTGTAAAATTCTCCCACCATGCTGCTGCGGGTCCTTCTAGCTAGTGTGCGGCAAACTTCACCCTTTCTCCATCTGTACATCCTGCAGTGGTCAACTCCCTCCCTATCTTACGGAGCCAATCATCTGCAACAATCGGCTCGGTGCTATTGGAAAACACCGACGGATTCAGCCTTAAGAAACGGGTCAAATGGTCAACAGGTGGTGGTGGCGGTGGGTTGTTGTTTTGTTGTTGTTGTTGTTGTTGTTGTTGCCTTGGTTCTGTACCAATGTTTGAATCAAGGCATTCTGCTGCGGAATCAACTGAGTGATCTCTGGCGGGAAAACAAATCCGGGGTCGCGTCTCGGAGGCATCTGAGGGTTTTAAAGGAAAAACGAGATTTAGAATAGAATGAGGTCAAGAGAGAAACACTACCCATATGCACATGAGACAAATCACACAATATCACTCCAATCAATTCAAACAAGGGCATACAACGGTCTATTTATCGTTACAAAGTGTGAAACTAAAACTAATATAACATGGGGTAATCTACTACTGTTATGGTGGTCAACTAGAAAACTGTCCGATGAAGACTCCATGATATCTGCTCCACTTCATCTTCGTAATCATCATCACTAGGATCGGAATCGGTGTCGCTCGATGATGATGTCGTTCTCTGACAGTGCTATCTTCATCTTCTCCTCCGGTGCTGAATTTCCCATGAGTTCTTCAATCTTCTCCTTAAGATCGCCGCTTTGTCCCACTAGAGCTACAATCTCCTCCATGTAGTCCTTGCGAGTGGCCTTGAGTTCTCCTTCTAGTTCGATAATCTTGGCTTTTGATGTCTTCAACTTCATCATGTCTCACAGACATCCGGTTCTCCCGATGTCGAATGTGCTTGCTTTAACTCTGGATGAAAGCTGCAATGGATCGGTCCTTCTTAGTGCCAACTATCTCCCATTGTTCGTCTCGGGTCCCGCAAATCTGGTAGATAGTATCCTTGAGGTCTTCTTTATAAACTTCTCCAATGCGTCCCATGGTTATGTGAGCTGCCATGCTCTTTCCTGACTCGAGGTTGGTGCATTGAAAACACACTCAATGGGCTCCGATTGGCAAACGTCCTTCCGGAACTTGAGCTTGAATCTTCCAGCGCTCTTCTTGGGTAAAGTGGAATTGTAGGTCCCGTGAAGCTTGGTAATCCGATGTTAAGGTACTTAGTGACTTCCTTCAGGTGTCGTCCAAAGGGTGTATCTTCATCCGGCTGAGCAAACTTGATCCTCACTTCCGTCATCCTAAAAGAGTAGAAAAGATGAGGAGTTAGAAATGAGAAGAGAGAGTTGTGATCTAGGGCTTTAGCTTAATGGTCGTATCCTACAGTCAGCGTGTGCTCTGATACCATCTTTGTAGTGACCATACCTCAAACGGCCGATCTCGTGCTCGGTGTCATCCCCGGATCGATAATCTTGACACCACACAATTACTCGAAGGATTTATAACAGAGTAGCAATCACACACTTATTACAATCGAATGTCTCAAGGGAGAACTTAATAAAATAAATATGGCTTAAGGCCATCTAATACGACAACAGCGGAAGGCTTGGAAGAATAAGCAAGTCCATCAACTCCAACGGCATCACTGAATATAGAACCACGACCTATGCACCTTACTTGTCGTCTGAAAAGTCTGCAACATGAAACGTTGCAGCCCGAAAACGGGTAAGCACATGGAATATGCTGGCAATGTAACACATAGAGAACAATGGAATGAATAAGCTATACTATATGCATATTTGGCTGGTGGAAAGCTCTATGGTTACAGTTTTGCATAAAGACAATTTTTCCCTACTGCAAAGGAATAAATTTATTTAACTATCATGGTGGTTGTGAAACATTGAGAATGGTTGACAGCATTCTCAATCCCAATTAAAAGTACTCATTAACAAACCCAACAATATTAATTAGAAGTAACATGATGAGATTCACATGATATCCAGGTACTAGATACTCAAGATGTCCATAACCGGGGACACGGCTAACCATGATTAGTTTATACACTCTGCAGAGGTTTGCACACTTTTCCCCACAAGACTCGATCGCCTCCGTTTGGTTTCTTGCACTACATGGTGTTTGAGAAACGGATGACCGAGACATAGTCTTTCAGAAGCACTAGCACCTTACTTGTGGGTAGACCGGTACACCTACTTTCCCCTACATCTGCTAGTCTACCCGTAAGAGTTCGCACAACTTAATCAACTATGCCAGAGCCCATAATGGCTTGTGGCTGAACACGGAAGTTTCTAGTTTGAATAATCTCATGATCCCTTTGAGCACGGGTGGCGGTCCAAGAAATACAGCAAGTCCTGATAGAAACCAGGTGCCTCAATCTACCCAGATGTGTGTTTAAGTTGCCACCTTAAATAAACCATTAAATAACAATCTCACATCTGTCATGGATACACTCACCCAATCCACGTCTACTAGCATAGCATGGCATAATAAGCAAACGTAGAAGTAACTCCCAAAGGTTTGATAATAAAACAGGTAATAGGTACTACCTCATCTACTTCCCATCCCACAAATTTAATTAGATCCTAATCATGCAAGTGTTTGAGGATAGATCTAATGCATAAAAACTGGGTATGAGAAAAGGTATGATCAAAGTGTTACTTGCCTTGCTGATGATCCGTGTAACCTAGTGACTCGAAGTAACAGGCGGCACACTCCGGGTAATCTATCGCAGACAAACAAACAAGCATACAATAAATACTCATCTAATGCACAGGTAAAACTCAAATAGATCTAACCAGATAGTTCAACTTAAGAACTCCGGTTTGCAAAAAGAATCGAATCAAACGAAGCAACGAAAGTCAAACGGCGGAAGAAAACAGCTTCGTTTCACTAATCTGGATCTAGGTCAAATTTTACAGAAGCAAAAAACTTATTTAAGTAGATTATTCGAAAGAGGGTTTGAGATTTAACTCCAGCGCTTGAATCGCTGATTCCGATAAACGAGCGAAAAGTTATACTAAAACGAAAATCGGATCTGGAATCGCGATCAGAAAAATCGCGGATTAAATCCGAGAAAAAGAAAAACGACGAACGGGTTAACGAATGGGTGTTCGTTAACTAAACTAATCTGACGAACTCGTTCGTTAAAACGAACTAACGGACGAACGTCCGCTAATTAACCTAAACCGAAAAAAACGAAAACTAAAAAAAACGAAAACTAAAAAAACCGTAATAAAAACCGGTTGGTTTTTATAAAAAAACCGGCACCTAAAACGAGGCGGCGACGAACCTCGGCGGCGGCGGCGAACTCCGGCGAGGCTCAGCCGACGGTCATGCGAGTCCGGGCGGCGGCGGCGGTGACTTGGGCAGGGCGGCTTAGGGTTAGGGTTTGAGGCGATAGGCGGCGGCGCGCGGATTAGGGTTAGGGTTTGGGGCGATAGGCGGAGTGGGCGGGCGGGGCGACTTGGGCCGGGCGGCGGCTGGGGTGGGTGGCGGCGGCGCGGCTGACGGACGGGCGGACGGGGTGGCTATTTATATAGCGCCCCCGAGCGGTGTCCCGCTCGGGTACGGCCCGTAAGGCGGTTCACTTTTTTTTATAAATAATTACGCGTAGAAAAAAAAAATCAAAAGAAGTACTAAACCGACTCCAAAAATCCCGAAATAATTTTTCCCCGGCTTCTAAAATCAAGCCGGATTTAATGAACATTTATTTGGGGCCTAAATGCAATTTTGAAAAACGCGCATTTTTTCTAAATTCAAATAAAAGGCGAAAAACTCCAAAATAAAATCTTATTTGATTTTATTATTAAATCTTCATTATTTCTTTATTTTGGGAAAGTCATTTTATTCCCTCTCTCATATTTTGGTAGTAGAAATAATTGAAGATAAAATAATTAAAATTAAATGATCCTATTTTCAAAATTTGAGAAAACTCAAATATGAAAATAACGAAATCCCCAACTCTCTCCGAGGGTCCTTGAGTTGTGTAGAATTTCTAGGATCTAGCAAAATGCAATGAAAAAAATGTGATATGCAATGATGCTCTATGTATAACATTCCAAATTGAAAATTTGGGATGTTACAAACCTACCCCCTTAAGATGAATCTCGCCCTCGAGATTCGGGTTGGCTAGAAAATAGGTGAGGGTGGTCTTTAAGCAAATCTTCCTCTCGCTCCCAGGTGGCTTCATCCTCAGTGTGGTGGCTCCACTGAACTTTGCAAAACTTAATGACCTTGCTGCGGGTGACTCGGCTGGCATACTCCAAAATCTTAACTGGTTTCTCCTCATAGGTCAAATCATCATTCAACTGAATTGCTTCTAGTGGCACGGTATCTCTCAGTGGTATATCAGCCATCTCTGCGTGACACTTCTTCAACTGAGAAACATGAAACACATCATGAACTCCTGACAATCCTTCGGGTAATTCCAACTTGTACGCAACTTCTCCCATGCGTTCCAAAACACGATAAGGTCCTACAAATCGGGGTGCTAACTTTCCCTTAACTCCAAAACGCTTAACTCCTCGAAGTGGCGATACTCGAAGATAAACTCTGTCTCCGACTTCGTATTCAGTCTCCTTGCATTTTGAATCCGCATAGCTTTTCTGTCTCGACTGGGCTACCTTGAGCCTATCGCGAATCAACTTTACTTTCTGTTCAGACTCCTTAATCAAATCCGGTCCAAACAGCTAGCGGTCTCCAACTTCATCCCACAACAACGGGGTCCTACACCTCCTTCCGTACAAGGCTTCGAAAGGTGCCATCGTCCGCCCCGCGAGGCTTGGCCCCTCGCGAGGCTTGGCCCCGCAGGCAGGCAAGTCTGGGGACCCCCGTTCCCAGAACGCCGACAAAAATGAGCTAACAGGAAGATATAATGACATGGCTAAAACAATGGAAGGAGGAGAAACTGCTAGCAATGAGGAAGCTAATAATATCCTTTCTTAAATAAAGGAAGCACAAGAAGTCAAGTAGGAAGTACGGAATGGTCTATGGCAGTATGGATTAATATATCTTTATTTACTGTGTTCAATTTATTTATCTTGGTTCATCTATTCAGTTCTAAGTCTGTTTGATATCTTCCAATTTTGTTTATTATATTATTTCAGATCACCTATAGTACACCATTCAAAAGTGAAAGATATCAAACAGACTTAGAACTGCACAGATGAATCAAGCTAAACAAATTGAATGCAGGCAATGAAGATATATCATGCCATACTGCACAGACCATTCCGTACTACCTGCTTGACTTCTTCTGCGCTTCCTTTATTTGAGAAAGGATATTATTAGCTTCCTTAATGCTAGCAGTTTCTCCTCCTTCCATTGTTTTAGCCATGTCGTTATATCTTCCTTTTAGCTCCTTTTTCTAGGAAACAAGACAAAACCTATGATCATTAATGTCAACCAAGTGACTTGACCAGAAAAAAGGAACTTCCCAAGATAAATACTTTTCAGGTTGTAGCTTCGATTTTTTTACTCTAGCCACACATACGCTATCATTAATGCCAATCCGGGTCCTCAACTTTCTAAACAAAGTAACAATATAATTAATATGACTGCTACGTCTTGAGCTTGCGTTGGTTTTCCCCGAAGAGGAGAGGATGATGCAACAGAGTAGCGTAAGTATTTCCCTCAGTTTTTGAGAACCAAGGTATCAATCCAGTAGGAGGCCACACACAAGTCCCTCGTACCTGCACAAAACGATAGCTACTCGCAACCAACGCGATTAGGGGTTGTCAATCCCTTCATGATCAATTATGAGAGTGAGATCTGATAGAGATGATAGATAATATTTTTGGTATTTTTGATATATAGATGCAAAGTGAAAAGTAAAAGGCAAAGTAAAAACAAAGCAAGTATTAAAGTGATGGAGATTGATATGATGAGAATAGACCCGAGGGCCATAGGTTTCACTAGTGGCTTCTCTCAAGAGCATAAGTATTCTACGGTGGGTGAACAAATTACTGTTGAGCAATTGACAGAACTGAGCATAGTTATGAGTATATCTAGGTATGATCATGTATATAGGCATCACGCCCAAGACAAGTAGACCGAAACGATTCTGCATCTACTATTATTACTCCACTCATCGACCGCTATCCAGCATGCATCTAGAGTATTAAGTTAAAAACAGAGTAACGCCTTAACCCCATCTTGTTATCCTCGATGGCAACAGTACAATATGTGCCTTGCAACCCTTTCTGTCACTGGGTAAGGACACCGCAAGATTGAACCCAAAGCTATGCACTTCTCCCATTGCAAGAACTACCAATCTAGTTGGCCAAATCAAACGGATAATTCGAAGAGACTTGCAAAGATAACCAATCATTCATAAAAGAATTTAGATAAGATTCAAATATTATTCATAGATAAGCTGGATCATAAACCCACAATTCATCGGTATCAACAAACACACCGTAAAAAGAAGATTACATCGAATAGATCTCCACGAGAGAGGGGGAGAACATTGTATTGAGATCGAAAAAGAGAGAAGAAGCCATCTAGCTACTAGCTATGGACCCGAAGTTTTGAAGTAAACTACTCACACTTCATCGGAGGGGCTATGGTGATGATGTAGAAGCCCTCCGTGGTGGATGCCCCTCCGTGAGCTCGAACAGGCCCCAAGATGGGATCTCGTGGATCTGAGGAAGTTGCGGTGGTGGAATTAGGTTTTGGCTCTGTTACGATCGTTTGGGGTGCGTGGGTATATATAGGAGGAAGGAGTGCGTCGGTGGAGCAACAGGGGCCCACGAGGCGGGCGCATACAGGGCGCGCCCCACCCTCGTGACCGCCTCTGTTACTTCTTGGAGTAGGTTCCAAGTCTCTGGATCACGTTCGTGAGAAAATCACGTTCAAAGGTTTCATTCCGTTTGGACTCCGTTTGATATTCCGTTTCTTGAAACACTAAAATAGGCAAAAACGCAATTACAGGCTGGGCCTCCGGTTAATAGGTTAGTCCCAAAATAATATAAAAGTGGAAAATAAAGCCCAATATAGTCCAAAACAGTAGATAAAGTAGCATGGAGCAATAAAAAATTATAGATATGTTGGAGATGTATTAGGCATCCCCAAGCTTAATTCCTGCTCGTCCTCGAGTAGGTAAATGATAAAAAGAGAATTTTTGATGCGGAGTGATACTTTGGCATAATTTCAATGTAAATCTCCTTAATTGTGGTATGAATATTCAGATCTGAAAGATTCAAGACAAAAGTTCAAATTGACATAAAAATAATAATACTTCAAGCATACTAACTAAGCAATTATGTCTTCTCAAAATAACATGGCCAAAGAAAGTTATCCCTACAAAATCATATAGTCTGGCTATGCTCCATCTTCCCCACACAAAATATTTAAATCATGCACAACCCCGATGACAAGCCAAGCAATTGTTTCATACTTTAACATTTTCAAAACTTTTTCAATCTTCACGCAATACATGAGCGTGAGCCATGGATATAGCACTATATGTGGAATAGAATGGTGGTTGTGGAGAAGACAAAAGGAGGGAAGATAGTCTCACATCAACTAGGCGTATCAACGGGCTATGGAGATGCCATCAATAGATATCAATGTGAGTGAGTAGGGATTGCCATGCAACGGATGCACTAGAGCTGTAAGTATATGAAAGCTCAACAAAGGGAACTAAGTGGGTGTGCATCCAACTCGCTTGCTCACGAAGACCTAGGGCATTTGAGGAAGCCCATCATTGGAATATACAAGCCAAGTTCTATAATGAAAAATTCCCACTAGTATATGAAAGTGACAAAATGAGAGACTCTCTATCATGAAGATCTTGGTGCTACTTTGAAGCACAAGTGTGGTAAAAGGATAGTAACATTGTACCTTCTCTCTTTTTCTCTCATCTTTTTTTCTTTGGGCCTTTTATCTTTTTTATGGCCTTTTTTTCATTTTTTTATTTTTCGTCCGGAGTCTCATCCCGACATGTGGGGGAATCATAGTCTCCATCATCCTTTCCTCACTTGGGACAATGCTCTAATAATGATGATCATCACACTTTTATTTTTCTTACAACTCAACAATTACAACTCGATTCTTAGAACAAAGTATGACTCTATATGAATGCCTCCGGTGGTGTACCGGGATACGAAATGAGACATGAGTGACATGTATGAAAGAATTATGAAAGGTGGCTTTGCCACAAATACGATGTCAACTACATGATTATGCTAGCAATATGACAATGATGGAGCGTGTCATAATAAACGAAACGGTGGAAAGTTGCATGGCAATATATCTCGGAATGGCTATGGAAATGCCATAATAGGTAGGTATGGTGGTTGTTTTGAGGAAGATATATGGTGGGTGTATGATACCGGCGAAAAGTGTGCGGTATTAGAGAGGCTAGCAATGGTGGAAGGATGGGAAAAAGTGCGTATAATCCATGGACTCAACATTAGTCATAAAGAACTCATATACTTATTGCAGAAATCTAGAAGTTATCAAAGCAAAGTATTACGCGCATGCTCCTAGGGGGGGGGGTAGATTGGTAGGAAAAGACCATCGCTCGTCCCCGACCGCCACTCATAAAGAAGACAATCAATAAATAAATCATGCTCCGAGTTCATCACATAACGGTTCACCATACGTGCATGCTACGGGAATCACAAACTTCAACACAAGTATTCTTTAAATTCACAACTACTCAACTAGCATGACTGTAATATCACCATCTTCATATCTCAAAACAATTATCAAGCATCAAACTTTTCTTAGTATTCAACACACTCAAAAGAAAGTTTCACATATCTTGAATACCAAGTATATTAACATTAAGCAAATTACCATGCTATTAACAACTCTCAAAATAATCTAAGTGAAGCATGAGAGATCAATAGTTTTTTTAAAACAAATCCACCACCGTGCTCTAATAGATCTAAGTGAAGCACTAGAGCAAAAATTATCACGCTCAAAAGATATAAGTGAAGCACAATGAGCAAAACTATCAAGCTCAAAAGATATAAGTGAAGCACATAGAGTATTCTATCAAATTTCAATTCATGTATGGCTCTCTCAAAAGGTGTGTACAGAAAGGATGATTGTGGTAAACTAACAAGCAAAGACGCAAATAATACAAGACGCTCCAAGAAAAACACATATCATGTGGTGAATAAAAATATAGCTCCAAGTAAATTACCGATGGAAGTAGACGAAAGAGGGGATGCCTTCCGGGCATCCCCAATATTTGACTTTTTGGTGTCCTTGGATTATCTTTGGGGTTCCATGGGCATCCCCAAGCTTAGGCTCTTGCCACTCCTTGTTCCATAATCCATCAAAAGAATTCACCCAAAACTTGAAAACTTCACAACACAAAACTCAATAGAAATCTCGTGAGCTCCGTTAGAGAAAGAAAACAAAAGACTACTTTAAGGTACTGTAATGAAATCATTCTTTATTTATATTGGTGTTAAACCTACTGTATTCCAACTTCTCTATGGATTATAAACTATTTTACTAGCCATAGATTCATCAAAATAAGCAAACAACACATGATAAACAGAATCTGTCAAAAACAGAACAGTCTGTAGTAATCTGTAACTAACGCAAACTTCTGGAACTCCAAAAAATCTACCAAAATTAGAATACCTAGAAAATTGGTTTATTGATCAGCAGAAATTGGAATCAGTATTTTATCACGTTCTGGTGATTTTAAATAATTCGGTCACTGAGCGCAAAGTTTCTGGAAATTACAGCAAGATCAAATAACTATCATCCAAGAAGATCCAATAGGTCTAGCTTGGAACAAACACTAATTAAAACATAAAACCACATCTAAACAGAGGCTAGATGGATTATTTATTCCTAAACAGAAGCAAGAAGCAAAAAACTAAAAATAAAATTGGGTTGCCTCCCAACAAGCGCTATCGTTTAACGCCCCTAGCTAGGCATTGATAATGATGCTCACATGAAAGATAGCAATTGAAACATAAAGAGAGCATCATGAAGCATGTGAAAAACACATCTAAGTCTAACATACTTCCTATGCATAGGCATCTTATAGGCAAACAAATTATCAAGGCAAGCAAATCCTAGCATATGCAAGGAAGAAGAGAGAAACAATAGCAATCTCAACATAACGAGAGGTAATTTATTATCAAGAAAATTTCTACGACCATATTTTCCTCTCTCATAATAATTACATGTGGGATCATAAAAAAATTCAACAAAATAGCTATCACATAAAATATTTTCAACACGATCCACATGCATGCGAAGTTGACACTCTTCCGAAATAGTGGGATTAACATTAACTAAAGTCATGACCTCTCCAAACCCACTTTTAAAAATTTCATCAGATTGAATATTCTCAAAATATGTGGGATCTAAAGTTGACACTCTTCCAAACCCACTTTCAATATTATTTCAAACAATATTATCAATCTCATATTCATCATGGGGATTAAACAAATTTTCAAGATCATAAGAAAAATCACCCCAATCATGATCATTGCAACAAGTAGTAGACATAGAAAAACTAGCATCCCCAAGCTTAGGGTTTTGCATATTACTAGCACAGTTGACATCAAGAGAATTTATAGTAAAATCATTGAAATCATGCTTTTCATCGAGGGAACTATCAAGCATGGGTGCAATAGCAACGATCTCATTTTTAACATAAGGAACTATAGCAAATTCGTCTTCATAAATATTGGCATCATGGCCACAAGAATAGCAAGCATCATATTCATCAAGGGATATTTCAACCAAATCATCGGAATCATCATTATCTATAGATTCATGCATATCATTATTTTCTTCCAAAGCAACGGTCATTCTTTTAATAAATTCTTGGACATAGACATTATGAGCAAGGTTTTCATTTCAATATTTAAGTATGACGGAATTTTCAGATTTGTTGAGAGTAAAATCATACTTTTCAATCAAAGAAGCAACTTCATGAGCAGCCTTAAAAATGACAAATTCTTCAATTTGTTCGATATCATAGTAACTATAAACACCCTTTGCATAAGAAGATAATATTTCATTATCATTGAACACACATAGGTAGGGAAGGTGTTTTTTAGGGTTCTTAGAGCAACAAGTAAAGTCACACATTTCACAAAGATTCCAAGCATAGCATAGAAAACTATTTATATGATACCGTAAGAGTCTCCCTTTTTTCAGACAAACGCTGACGCACAAAATGAGCATGCTCATCTAAAGATTTCCCATCAACTAGGCTAGTTGGGGTTACAGCACGAGCGCATAAGGATCGAAGATGATCCAAGTAGAACACTTTAAGTGGATCCATATCAATAGATTTTTAGCAAGCGAAGATGCAAGCATATAGAAGGCACAAGGAAACACAAACAAAGATACATACGGGAAGAAGGCGAGCGAAAAAGAGAGGGCGAATAAAACGGCAAGGGTGAAGTGGGAGAGAGGAAAACGAGAGGCAAATGGCAAATAATGTAATGCGAGAGATAGGGATTGTGATGGGTACTTGGTATGTTGACTTTTGCGTAGACTCCCCGGCAACGGCGCCAAAAATCCTTCTTGCTACGTCTTGAGCTTGCATTGGTTTTCCCCGAAGAGGAGAGGATGATGCAGCAGATTAGCGTAAGTAATTCCCTCAGTTTTTGAGAACCAAGGTATCAGTAGGGATGTCAATGGGGCCCCATACCCGCCAAACCCATGGGTATTTCATCTATTAGGGGGTGGGGATGGGCGAAAAACATCCCCATGGGGATATTTACAAAACTAATTTATTCCCCATAGGGCACAACGGGGATGGGGACGATATCCTATTCCCCAGACCCAATACCCATCGGGGACCCGGTTAGTAACTGTGACACAACAGTTAACCTTAAAATATTCACAAACAAACTTGCGAAAACAAAAAAAAGCTCTAAAAAAACCTTAAACCTATCTCACGTCCTCACCTCAGCTTCCACCATGACCAAGAAGTAAGTACGACCTAGATAGGCATTAGCAGGACAAGGACAACACCATTTATTTATTTGATTATAGGGTGTCATATTATGTATATGAGTATTTGTTTATGGGGATGGGGACCCTAATGGGGCCCCGTTCCCCAGTGGGGCATGGGTATGGGAAATTTCATCCCAGATGTAAACAGGATGGGGATGGGATGATAGGGAATAGATGGGGATGGGGATGTTGTAGGTATCCCCATAGGGGATTGTCCCCATTGCCATCCCTAGGTATCAATCCAGTAGGAGGCCACGCACAAGTCCCTCGTACCTGCACAAAACGATAGCTACTCGCAACAACGCGATTAGGGGTTGTCAATCCCTTCACGGTCACTTACGAGAGTGAGATCTGATAGAGATGATAGATAATATTTTTGGTATTTTTGATATATAGATGCAAAGTGAAAAGTAAAAGGCAAAGTAAAAACAAAGCAAGTATTAAAGTGATGGAGATTGATATGATGAGAATAGTCGACCCGGGGGCCATAGGTTTCACTAGTGGCTTCTCTCAAGAGCATAAGTATTCTACGGTGGGTGAACAAATTACTGTTGAGCAATTGACAGAATTGAGCATAGTTATGAGTATATCTAGGTATGATCATGTATATAGGCATCACGTCCGAGACAAGTAGACCGAAACGATTCTGCATCTACTATTATTACTCCACTCGTCGACCGCTATCCAGCATGCATCTAGAGTATTAAGTTAAAAACAGAGTAATGCCTTAAGCAAGATGCCATGATGTAGAGGAATAAATTCATGCAATATGATAAATACCGCATCTTGTTATCCTTGGTGGCAACAATACAATACGTGCCTTGCAACCCTTTCTGTCACTGGGTAAGGACACCGCAAGATTGAACCCAAAGCTATGCACTTATCCCATTGCAAGAACTACCAATATAGTTGGCCAAACAAAACGAATAATTAGAAGAGACTTGCAAAGATAACCAATCATACATAAAAGAATTCAGAGAAGATTCAAATATTATTCATAGATAAGCTGGATCATAAACCCACAATTAACCGATCTCAACAAACACACCGCAAAAAGAAGATCACATCGAATAGATCTCCACGAGAGAGGGGGAGAACATTGTATTGAGATCCAAAAAGAGAGAAGAAGCCATCTAGCTACTAGCTATGGACCCGAAGGTCTGAAGTAAACTACTCACACTTCATCAGAGGGGCTATGGTGATGATGTAGAAGCCCTCTGTGGTGGATGCCCCCTCCGGCTGAGCTCCGGAACAGGCCCCAAGATGGGATCTCGTGGATACAGGAAGTTGCGGCGGTGGAATTAGGTTTTGGCTCTGTTACGATCGTTTGAAGTGCGTGAGTATATATAGGAGGAAGAATGCGTCGGTGGAGCAACAGGGGGCCCACGAGGCGGCGCGCCCTAGGGGCGCCCCACCCTCGTGACCGCCTCTGTTACTTCTTGGAGCAGGGTCCAAGTCTCCTGGATCACGTTCGGTGAGAAAATCACGTTTCCGAAGGTTTCATTCCTTTTGGACTCCGTTTGATATTCCGTTTATTCGAAACACTAAAATAGGCAAAAAAACAACAATTTTGGGATGGGCCTCCGGTTAATAGGTTAGTCCCAAAATAATATAAAAGTGGAAAATAAAGCCCAATATAGTCCAAAACAGTAGATAAAGTAGCATGGAGCAATAAAAAATTATAGATACGTTGGAGACGTATCAATGACAATAGTGAAGTGAACTACTCCAGCAAATATGATAGCATGTACTTACTCAGAAGGTAATGCCTCATCACATGGACAATACAACACCTCGAACTTACAAGAACGGTTCAAATTTTTATATCCTGATACCCCCCCGATTTAAGCAGGGAAAGGTGAGACCTTCTATATGTAATACCAAAGTGATGTACTCGCCGACTTTTCTTATCCATTCATCTCCATGTCTTGGATACATGAAAGGTCTAAGAAAAAATAACGTCATCTACCGAGTTATTGAATGCATGGGAAAAACAACAAGGTAATAGTAGTTTGGAGTATACTTACATACCTTTGCCATTTTCTATGACAGACAACAACTTTATGTGAAGGTCAACAACAGCTCAAGAGACCTCTTCAAATAGAGTTAAGTCTCTGAGAGTTTATTCTTGTTGCGCCTTCCTTATTTTGTAGATCTGCTTACATCAATTGGTACATTATTCTATTTATAATACAGAAGATAAGGTCTCTAAAAGCAAGCAGGCAGCTAAGAACAATTAAACATTTTCATTTAGGGAAACATATACCAAGTTTGGTGCCAGATTATAAAATAAACTACAAATAAACTTTCATTAGATTATAAATTGAGAAATAAAAAACAATATGCCCCTCAAGTCAATGATCTATTTTGTATTAACAAGACAAAAGCAATAAGAAAACAACATATTTTTTTTAGCTCAACAACATTCTCACACAACATAACTAACCATAGCTAGCTAAAGCAAATCATATTCGGAAATGGGGACTAGATGCATCAATGCCCAATGCAACACGAAACAGTACATAAAACATATTACTATTTGCTTTCCATAATTACCTCGCCAAATGAGTGTCAAAACTCTAGAAATTGAATAGGAGCACCAACATCTTCAAATTACAGCTCTATACCTGCAAGACAAGTCATGAGAATACCCTTGGGTACGAGTATTTCACCCTTGAGAGCATCATTTCTCTTAGTTCACACCAGGTTGACCATCGGCCTCTTGGTAGCACAGACCGTTTTCCCCGTCGGCACCTCCCCTTTCCCAGTGCTACCAAATAAAATTAGATGAAGAGATCCATCACAAGAACAAACATATGAAATCCCCCATGGCAAGCATCATCTTCAAATTGCTCACTAGCCCATGCTGCAGTGGCACTCCTTCCTACATTTAGGGCATTTACAGGCCCCTTCTTCAACATCTCATCCGCAATCAAAGGGTACCTATTAAAGAAAGAGAACATCAACAAACAAACCTAAACATGATTGCCTACCACAAGCTCTACGAAAAAGTAGAGAGGAGATTATTTTACCTATTACGAATGCAATTCTTGCATTATCTAAGACGGAACTTGCCCCACTTATTGGACCCTTTGCAATCTTCCATGACCCCTAATTTACTTCATCTGATTCCAGTCTAGACCAACATGTGTGCACCACATGTATTTCCTACCAGGTCACAAGACTAAAATTATGTAAGGCCATATTTTGTCAGAATCATATGTTATCTACACAACAGTATAAATGATTTCCAACTAGACTTAACATAAATAAGGCATGTTGTCATCATGCTAATGATACAGAAAATTAATAGCAGGAGTTTAACTATGGTCTTGTGTAGCCAATTTGCACAAGATAATATAGAAATGTAGGACAGGATAAAAGCCATATGCTTTCATACTCACCAAATCTCTCAAGGCATGGATACACACTGAAATATAGCTCACAATTTCCCAGGTTAACATGCTCAGCTAAATATGAAATCCAAGCATTGCCATAATCTTATTTGTCCACAGTTGCCCATCATTTCAAGCCACAAATTATGTCTTCTAAATGCCCTAAATTGCCATAGGAAAGACTTAAAGCCCTAAACTGGTAGAACTGGCAGTTGCAGCAAGAAGAATAGGTCAAGGAATAACTCGTGGGGAATACCTCATAGAGCAACCCGTCTAGGGCCGAGCTTGTAGTTACTATCCACATGGTTCTTGGGGACGACCATCTCGCCAACCCAGATCGCCTGCAACTTGCTCTAGTCCACTTTCTCCGGGTATGGCGGCTACCCTGGCTTCCTATGAGACCGAAACAAAATAAATGATCATAACATGATCTAAGATCTCCTAAGTAGACAAATAACATGCTTTCTCTAGGAAGGGCAGGCTAGAAGAACTTGTGGGCCTGGATGAAGGATCCACCGGAGAGGAAGGTGGTGAAGGCACCCCTCTTTCACGTGGTGGCGGGGGCGGCGCTGTTGGTGGCCATCATGGCGGAGGCAGGGAGGATGACATGTGTCGTGCGCGTGAAGGGGATAGGAAAGGGGATTCTTGGCCGTGAAGTGGGCCACGAGCAGCGACAGGCGAGGAGGGTGGGATCTGATGCCACAGCCTCCCACATCGAATAGGAGCAGCGAGCATGAAGCATTTGCCAGATCCACCGACGCCGACGTCAGGGAGCATCCGAGTCGAACAGAAGCACAAGGGGTGTGCACGGGGCACGGAGGCCAGCAAGAGGGAACGTGGAGGGCGTCGATCTGGTGGGCGGTGAAGGGAGAGGTGGAGGCTGGCGGTGGGAAAAAAGAGAGCGGCGGTGAGGAGCGGGCGCTGCTGGGAAATAGGGTTAGGTTTGTCTGAGGGAGGGATTTTATAGCTGTTGGCCTTACTGGGATGCTCAAGTACGGCTAGATCTTAGGTTTAGAAAAATTTGGGCCCATATGGTTTTGTGCAGTTGTATACATATTTTTATTTCATTTTGATATAGTGTTGTTGTTGGAAACACTTTATTTAATTATGAGTTGGGTTGTTAGAAAAGTCGGCAACATTAAAAAATCAATCACGTCAAGTGGATTATAGTAGATTAATGTATCATGTCAATTCAACATAATATGCAAAACCAACACAAAAGTGTCATCATAGGTGGCGGTGTGGCTGAACTAGAAAAGGTTTCTACATGCAACACGGTACATTATAATGTTCATGTCAAAATTAGATATTTTTGCATTGTTGTATGTTATTATTGAAGTGAAATGATCTCTTTATTCCTGTGTCTTCGAGTATTATACCCAAATTTGATTTCACGTGTTAGATGAAGTTTATCTATTTATTGGGTATAGTTCAAATGTGAACTACATGTATCTCAAATAATGTTTCTAAAAATAGATTTCATTTTAAGAAATTGTGTACAAGATCTCGTATCCATAAATACAAAATAATTCAACACATTTGTTGGGACATTCAACCATCTATATACATCTTATTTTGGCACCTTTATTATATTTTATAGACATTTATGATAGAAAATTGGTAATCTTAAAAAATGAATTCATTCGGTATTTATCTAATAGTTTTGCATTTACAGATGTAAGACAATCTGCTCTCTAGCGCTTGCCTTTTCTCCCGCATGACAAAAAGGGAAGGGGGCGCCACCCCCTCCTGCCTTCTCCTTGGCGCCAAACAAGGAATGGGGGCGCCATAGGGCAGGCGCCTAAGGGAGCCAGCCGGTCACCTTGGGGTGCACCCTGGCTGCCTCCCCTCCCTCACCTATATATATATATATATGAGAGGGAGGGGCACCACACAACCCACGACAATCTCTTAGCCGTGTGCGGTGCCCCTCTCCATAGCTTCATCCTCTGTCTAGTTTTCCCGAGTGCACGGCGAAGCCCTGCAGGAACAAGTTCACCACCACCCTCACCATGTTGTTGTGCTGCTGGAACTCATCTACTTATTCATCTGCCTTGCTGGATCAAGGAGGCGAGGACGTCATCAAGCTGAATGTGTGCTGAACGCGGACATGTCGTACGTTTGGTACTTGATCGGTTGGATAGCGAAGGTGTTCGACTACATCAACCACATTGATAAACGCTTCCGCCTTACGGTCTATGAAGCTACGTAGACATACTCTCCCCTCTCGTAGCTAAGCATCTCCATGGATAGATCTTGCGTGTGTGTAGAATCTTTTTTGTTTTCCATGCAACATTACCCAACAATGGCATCCGAGCCAGGTCTATGCGTAGATGATATGCATGAGTAGAACACAAAGGAGTTGTGGGCGGTGATGGTCATACTGCTTACCACCAATGTCTTATTTTGATTCGGCGGCATTGTGGCATGAACCGGCTTGGACCAACCTTACATATCCACACACATGAGACCGGTTCCACCGACTGACATGCAACTTGTTTTCCATAAAGGTGGCTAGCGGGTGACTGTTTCTCCTGCATTAGTTGAATCAAGTTTGACTACAACCGGTCCTTGAAGAAGGTTAAAATAGCAAACTTGTCGACGTCCTAGGAACGGGGGTACCTAGACTTGCCTGCGTGCGGCTGTAACATCCCAAATTTTCAATTTGGAATGTTATACATTAGATCATCATGCATATCATATTTTCTTGCATTTTGTTGATCCTAGAAATTTCACGCAATTCAAGGACCCTCGGAGAGAGTTGTAGATTTCGAAATTTTCGTATTTGAGTTCTCTCAAAACTAAGAAAAGAGGATCATTGGATTTATTTATTTTATCTTCAAATATTTTTCAAATATCAAAAATAAGAGAGGGAATAATATGACTTTCCCAAAATCTAGGAAAAAATGAAGATTTAATAAATAAATCAAATTTTGGATTTTTCTCGGAGTTTATTTGCCTTAGGGAAAAATGCGTGATTTCAAAAATTGCATTTTAGGCCCCGTGTTAAAGTTCATTTTGTTCGACTCATTTTTAGGAGTCGGGGAAAGTTTACTTTATTAATTTTGGAGTTCGTTTAGATTTTTTCTTTCTCTGTATTCTTTTCTGCGCGCGAAACCGATTTAAAAAAAAAACCTCAGCGCCTTGGGCCAAAGGCCCAAGCCGCCAAGCCACCGGCCGGCCAGGAGGCCAAGGCCATCGCCCACAAGGCCAGCGCCGAGGAGAACCGCCGCTTCCTTTTCCAAATCCCAGTAGGAATTTTGTCCTTCTTCCGTTTATTCCGTGTTTGTTTCTAGATCTTTTCCCTCTTTGTTTCCTAATCCTAGTCTATTTCTTGTCCCCTACCCCAAGAAAAAACCCTCCCCTCCCCAATATAAATACCCAAGCACCCCCCCCTCTAACACATCAAACCAACACCTCTCCTCTCCTCTCCTCCTCCAGCAGCAGCCGCCCTACCGCCCTACACCGCCGCCCCCACCGCCCCCCCCCCCCGCCGCCTTAACGCCGCCGCCGCCAAGCGCCGCCACCACCAACGCCGCCGCCGCCGAGCCCTCGCTTCTTGAGGTACTAGCCTCGCCGCGTCACCTTTTCTTTTCCTCGGTTCGGTTTTTCAGAATCGTTCGGTTTCGTTCAGTTTCCATTCCGGTTTTCTAGATCGGTTTTCGTTTGGTTTTCTTTCCAAACCCTAGATCGGTTTTTCTCGCCGGTTTTTCTTTCCGGTTTTGTTTAGCAAGCATTCGCCGGACCGTTCGTCCTAACGAACGTGATCACCGGTTTGCTTCGGTTAATGAACGTCCGTTCGTTCAACCGTTCGTCGTTTTCTTTGTCATCGGATTTATTCCGCTATTTTTCTGATAGCGATTTCAGATCCGATTTTCTTTCTAGTCTATCTTCTCGCTCGTTTATCGGAATCAGGTGATTCAAGCGCCTGGAGTTTCGTCTCGAAACCGCCATTCCGACTAATCAACTTAAACAAAGTTTTGCTACTGTAAAATTTGACTTAGTTTCAACTTGCTAGAACCGAGTTGTTTTCTTTCGTCCTTTGACTTTCGTTGCTTTATTAGATTCGATTCTTTTTGCAACAGGGTTCTTAAGTTGAACTTTCTGATTAGATCTTTTATTCGAGATTTACCCGTGCATTAGATGAGTACTTATTGTATGTTTGTTGTTTGTCTGCGATAGATCACCCGGAGTGCGCCGCTTGTTACTTCGAATCTCTAGGTTTCGCGGATCATCAGCAAGGCAAGTAACACTTTGATCATACTTTCTCGTACCCAGTTTTTATGCATTAGATCAATCCTCAAACACTTGCATGATTAGGACCTAAATAAATTGTGGGATGGGAAGTAGATTGAGGTAGTACCTATTACCTGTTTTACTTATGAAACCTTGGGAGTTACTTCTACGTTTGCTTATTATTCCATGCTATGCTAGTAGACGTGGATTGGGTGAGTGATATCCATGACAGATGTGAGATTGTTAAATTAATGGTTTTCTAAGGTGGCAACTTAAATACACATCTGGGTGGATCGAGGCACCTTTTTTCTAGCAGGACTTGCCTGTATTTCTTCGGAACGCCACCCAGGCTCAAAGGGATCATAAGATGATTCATACTAGTAACTTACGTGTGCAGCCACAAGCCATTATGGGCTCTGGCATAGTTGACTAAGTCGTGCGAACTCTTATAGTGGTGGACTAGCAGATGTAGGGGATGTAGGTGTACGGTCCACCCATCGTAAGGTGCTAGAGCTTCGAAAGACTATGTCTCGGTCATCCGTTTCTTAAACACCATGTAGTCACGAGAAACCAAGCGGAGGCGATCGAGTCTTGTGGGGAAAAGTCATAAACCTCTGCAGAGTGTATAAACTAATCATGATTAGCCGTGTCCCCGGTTATGGACATCTTGAGTATCTAGTACTTGAATATCATGTGAATCTCAACATGTTACTATAATTAATTTTGTTGGGTTTTAATGAGTACTTTTAATTGGGATTGAGGATGTCTGTCAACCATTCTCAATGTTTAACAACCACCATGATAGTTAAACAAATTTATTCCTTTGCATAGAGGAAAAACTGGCTTTATGCAAAACTGTAATCAGAGAGCTTTTCCACCAGCCACATATGCATGTAGTACAGGCTTATCATTCATTATTCTCTATGTGTTACATTGCCAAAGATATTCCATGTGTGACCCGTTTTGGGCTGCAACTTTCATGTTGCAGACTTTTCGAACGACAGTAAGGTGCTTTAGGTCGTGGTTCTATACTCAGTGATGCCGCTGTAGTTGATGGACTCACTTATCTTCCAAGTCTTCCGCTGTTATCGTTATTAGATGGCCTTAAGCCATGATTATTGTAATAAGTCCTCTTCTGGACAAATGATGTAATAAGTGTGTGATTGCTACTCTGTTATAAATCCTTCGAAGTACTGTGTGGTGTCAGCATTACTGATCCAGGGATGACACCGGAGCACAGAGACTTGATCCATTCAGGTCGGGTCGCTACAGCGGCCCACGGCGTGGCTCCGTTGACGGCCCGGTACGGCCCAGCTTCGGGAACAACAACCCAAGACCCTCGCGAGGGGCCAAGCCTCGCGAGGCGGACGACACCAAGACCTCCCTCGTGGGCAGCCTCCCCAGGCTGGCTCCTGAGGAGCAGAGATATCTATGCAGGCTACACCTTGCGAGGTTCATATGACGTGAGCCATGACGACCAAGGTCAGGCGGGCGCCAGCGGGTGCAGTGTACCAGTTTCCTCTTTGGTGCTAAGGAGGCGACGCATGCACGGGGTCCCGAGGAATCAAGTGAAGGTTTCCATTCTGGTGCAACAAGACCAAGACCACCAGAACGTACGAACGGAGGTCATCGTGGATCCCATCGCAACGTCACCACCAGAGGCTTTTGCAGGCGAAGACTACTTTTGTCAGCATAACTTGTACTAGTTGTCTCCCTTCGAATTTGGCCATTTGTGGGATCCCTTCCCGCCTACATTTGGGAAGAGGACCAAGGCCACTATATATAGGACTTAGACACCACCATAGAGGAGGACGGATCCATTCCATGAGGACGGATCAGTTCCACCCTGACCAACTCACCAGCTCATTGAGCACAAGAACACCTCACCTCTTGAGGATGTCCCACCACTGTACTAGTTCATCCTCAACCCCTCGAGGCAATCCACCACAAAGATAGAGTAGGGTATTATACCGCAAGGTGGCCCGATCCAGGATAAACTGCTCTGTCTCTTGTCCATTGGTTTCGTCGAGCAAGGCCATGGGTTCGGTGATTAGGCAGACTTGGGAGGACGAGTTCTTTGCACACAGCCCATAGTTCGAACCTCTCAAGGGCAGAGCCCCGAATCCGACATTTGGTGCGCCAGGTAGGGGGGCGTCGGAACCTCTCTTCCGCCAGCCGACTCGCCACCGCTTCGCCACTTCCATGGGTGACGCTCGCCAAGTCTGTGCTGAGCATCGGGCCACCCTCACCGTTCGCGTCGCCCAGACGGTGCCAGCCGGCGGGCCTCCCCGTCGTTCTTCGTCGCCTACGGCCAATGCCGCCACCGGCCCTGCGGGGCATGAGCAGCAAAGCTTCATCGCTGCACCCCTCCGTGCAGCATGATGGACGCATGGCCACCCCATCGCTAACTCTGGCTGGTTCATCATCTCACGCTCGTCGAGGGCTGGCATATGCGTAGGCTGCGCTGCTCATGGCACGCGAGCTCCTGCGCTACCGCCCCGTCGACGACTTCTACGAAGACTGGTTGGACGCATCACCAAGCTTGTCAGTGCCGCTGGGGGCTCTCCCGCGCCGTCTCTCTCGCTGCCTCGCCCGCCGCCTGCTGATACGTCTCCGTCGTATCTATAATTTTTGATTGTTCCATGCCAATATTATTCACTTTCATATACTTTTTGGCAACTTTTTATATTATTTTTGGGACTAACATATTGATCCAGTGCCCAGTGCCAGTTCCTGTCTGTTGCATGTTTTATGTTTCGCAGAATGTCCATATCAAACGGAATCCAAACGGGATAAAAACGGACGGAGCTTATTTTTGGAAAATATGGAAAATTCCAGAAGAAAAATCCACGCGAGACGGTGCCCGAGGTGGTCACGAGGCAGGGGGGCACGCCCCTCCCCCTGGGCGCGCCGCCTACCCTCGTGAGCCCACCGTAAGGCGGTTGATGCTCTTCTTTTGCCGCAAGAAAGCTAATATTCAGAAAAAAATCTGGGCGAAGGTTTCAGGCCAATCGGAGTTATGGATCTCCATATATACGCAAAACGGTGAAACAGAGACAGAACAGAACGCAGAAACAGAGAGATAGATCCAATCTCGGAGGGGCTCTCGCCCCTCCCAAGCCATGGGAGCCAAGGAACAGAGGAGAAACCCTCCTCCCATCTAGGGAGGAGGTCAAGGAAGAATAAGAAGGAGGGGGGCTCTTTCCCCCTCGCTTCCGGTGGCGCCGGAACACCGCCGGGGGCCATCATCATCACCGCGATCTTCACCAACACCTCCGCCATCTTCACCAACATCTCCATCACCTTCCCCCCTCTATCTACAGCGGTCCACTCTCCCGCAACCCGCTGTACCCTCTACTTGAACATGGTGCTTTATGCTTCATATTATTATCCAATGATGTGTTGCCATCCTATGATGTCTGAGTAGATTTTCGTTGTCCTATTGGTGGTTGATGAATTGCTATGATTGATTTAATTTGCTTGTGGTTATGTTGCTGTCCTTTGGTGCCCATCATATGAGCGCGCGCGTGGATCACACCATAGGGTTAGTTGTATGTTGATAGGACTATGTATTGGAGGGCAAGAGTGACAGAAGCTTCAACCTAGCATAGAAATTGATGCATACGGGATTGAAGGGGGACCAATATATCTTAATGCTATGGTTGGGTTTTACCTTAGTGAACGTTAGTAGTTGCGGATGCTTGCTAATAGTTCCAATCATAAGTGCAAAGAATTCCAAGTCAGGGATGACATGCTAGCAGTGGCCTCTCCCACGTAAAACTTGCTATCGGTCTAGTAAGTAGTCAATTGCTTAAGGGACAATTTCGCCACACCTACCATCACTTTTCCACACTCGCTATATTTACTTTAGTTGTGTCTTTACTTAAACAACCCCTAGTTTTATTTTCGTGCTCTTTATTTTCTTGCAAGCTTACCCAAAAACACCTACAAAGTACTTCTAGTTTCATACTTGTTCTAGGTAAAGCGAACGTCAAGCGTGCGTAGAGTTGTATCGGTGGTCGAGAACTTGAGGGAATATTTATTCTACCTTTAGCTCCTCGTTGGGTTCGACACTCTTACTTATCGAAAACTGTTGCGATCCCCTATACTTGTGGGTTATCAAGACCTTTTTCTGGCGCTGTTGCCGGGGAGCAATAGCGTAGGGTGAATATTCTCTTGTGTGCTTGTTTGCTTTATCACTAAGTAATTTTTATTTGATGTTCTTAGTTGTTTTCTATCTTTAGTTATGGGTAGGAAACGCAAAATACCAAAAAAATTAGTAGTACCTACTGAACCAATGGTTGAAGAACCACTCAAAATCTATCACACTGCTGAAGCTTATTACTTGGATCATTTCCGATCCCTATGTGGTCGTGCTAAAAACCCAACTAGCTTAGTTGAGGGCAAATCTTTGGATGAGCATGCTTGTTTTGTGCGACACCTTATATCTCAAAAAGGGAAACTTTTGCAGCATCAAATTAATACTATGCAATGCTATGCTTGGAATTTATGCGATTATTATGATTTTACTTGTTGTTCTGAAAACCCTAAGAAACACCTTCCCTACCAACGTGAGCTTATTGATAATGGAATCTTATCCTCGTATGCTAAGGGTGTTTATAATTACTATGATGTTCAACAAATTGAAGAATTTGTTGCTTTTAAGGGTGCTTACAAAATTGCTTCTTTGATTGAAAAGTATGGTGCTACTCTTTACGAATCTGAAAATTTTGCCATACCTAAATATTGCTATGATAATTATGCTTCTAATCCTTATGTTATACCATATATTGAGAACTACTCCGCTGTCCAAGAAGAGACTAATATTTTGCAGGAAGCTATGGAAGAAGAAATTGATGAAACTGTGAGCTCATTGGATGAAAGAGATGATGAGGAGAGCGAAGAACAAAAGGAGGAAGAGCGGATTAGCTACCCGTGCCCACCTTCTAATGAGAGCAACTCTTCAACTCATACATTGTTTAATTTCCCTTCGTGCTTACCGAAGGAAGATTGCTATGATCCCGTTGATTATTTTGAAATACCCCTTTTTGATGATGCTTGCTATGCTTGTGGCCAAGATGCCAATATGAATTATTCTTATGGAGATGAACTTGCTATAGTTGCTTATGTTAAACATGAAATTTTTGCTATTGCACCCACACATGATAGTCCTATTATCTTTTTGAATTCTCCTGATTACTCTATATCGGAGAAGTTTGCACTTACTAAGGATTACATTGATGGGTTGCCTTTTACCGTTGCACATGATGATTTTGATAGATATAATATGCATTTGCTTGCTGCTCCTACTTGCAATTATTATGAGAGAGGAACTATATCTCCACCTCTCTATGTTTCCAATACAATAAAATTGCAAGAAACTGTTTATACTATGCATTGGCCTTTACTATGTGTGCATGAATTGTTCTTTTATGACATGCCGATGCATAGTAAGAGAGTTAGACTTCGTTGTTGCATGATATATATTACTTTGTGCTCACTACTAAATTACAAATCATTGTTAATTAAAATTGGCTTTGATATACCTTGGGATCCGGGTGGATTCACTACTTGAGCACTATATGCCTAGCTTAATGGCTTTAAAGAAAGCGCTGCCAGGGAGACAACCCGGAAGTTTTAGAGAGTCATTTATTTCTGTTGTGTGCTTTTATAGAGTTTAGAAATAATAATAATGTGCCAAGGTTTGCCTTTAGGATGTTTACAATGCTTGTTGGTTTGTGCGGTGCAGGACAGAAACTTTGGCTGTAGTGCGTGAATTTTAGTTTTTTACTGGAACGTCAAATGGTTCTGATTCTTTTTGCACCGTCTTGCCGTACAACTTTTTTATTTTTACTAATTGTGGCAGAATTTTTCAAGTATCAGAAGTATGGTGGATGTTCAGATTTCTACAGACTTTTCTGTTTTAGACAGATTCTGTTTTTGATGCATAGTTTGCTTGTTTTGATGAAACTATCAATTTATATCAGTGGATTAAGCCATGAAAAAGTTATATTACAGTAGACAAAATGCGAAAACAAAATATGAATTGGTTTGCAACAGTACTTAGATTGGTGATTTGCTTTATTATACTAACGGATCTTATCAAGTTTTCTGTTGAAGTTTTGTGTGGATGTAGTGTCTAATCAAGGATGTCTCGATATGAGGAAAAGGAAGAGAGGCAAGAGCTCAAGCTTGGGGATGCCCGAGGCACCCCAAGTAAATATTCAAGGAGACTCAAGCATCTAAGCTTGGGGATGCTGGGAAGGCATCCCCTCTTTCTTCAACAAGTATCGGTAATGTTTTCGGATTCGTTTCGTTCATGCGATATGTGCAAGTCTTGGAGCATCTTTTGCAATTAGGTTTTTATTTTTATTTTATGCACCATGCTGGTATGAGATAGTCCTTGGTTGATTTATAGAATTCTCTATGCACTTCATTTATATCTTTTGAGTATGGCTTTATAGAATGCTTCATGTGCTTCACTTATATCATTTGAAGTTTGGACTGCCTGTTTCTCTTTACATAGACAACCGCCATTTATAGAATGCTCTTTTGCTTCACTTATATTTGTTAGAGCACGGGCATATCTTTTGTAGAAATAATTAAACTCTCTTGCTTCACTTATATCTATTTAGAGAGATGACAGGAATTGGTCATTCACATGGTTAGTCATAAAATCCTACATAAACTTGTAGATCGCTGAATATGATATGTTTGATTGCTTGTAATAGTTTTGCGATATAAAGATGGTGATATTAGAGTTATGCTAGTGGGTGGTTGTGGATTGTAGAGACACTTGTGTTGAGGTTTGCAAGTCCCGTAGCATGCACGTATGGTAACCGTTGTGTGACAAATTTGAAGCATGGGGTGTTTCTTCGATTGTCTTCCTTATGAGTGGCGGTCCGGGACGAGCGATGGTCTTTTCCTACCAATCTATCCCCCTAGGGGCATGCGTAGTAGTACTTTGCTTCGAGGGCTAATAAACTTTTGCAATAAGTTTATGAGTTCTTTGTGACTAATGTGAGTCCATGGATTATACGCACTTTTACCTTTCCATCATTGCTAGCCTCTTCGGTACCGTGCATTGCCCTTTCTCACCTCGAGAGTTGGTGCAAACTTCGCAGGTGCATCCAAACCCCGTGATACGATACGCTCTGTCACACATAAGCCTCAGTATATCTTCCTCAAAACAGCCACCATACCTACCTATCATGGCATTTCCATAGCCATTCCGAGATATATTGCCATGCAACTTCCATCATCATCATATACATGACTTGAGCATTCATTGTCATATTGCTGATGTTTTCATGGCTTGTCCGTTTTTTGATGTCATTGCTACGCTAGATCATTGCACATCCCGGTACACCGCCGGAGGCATTCATATAGAGTCATATCTTTGTTCTAGATATCGAGTTGTAATATTGAGTTGTAAGTAAATAAAAGTGTGATGATCATCATTATTAGAGCATTGCCCTAGTGAGGAAAGGATGATGGAGACTATGATTCCCCCACAAGTAGGGATGAGACTCCGGACGAAAAAAAATAAAAAATAATAAAATAAAATAAAAAAGAGAAAGGCCAAAAAAAAAAAGAGAAGGCCCAAAAAAAAGAAAACAAAAAATGAGAGAAAAAGAGAGAAGGGGCAATGTTACTATCCTTTTACCACACTTGTGCTTCAAAGTAGCACCATGTTCTTCATAGAGAGAGTATCCTATGCTTTCACTTTTATATACTAGTGGGAATTTTCATTATAGAACCTGGCTTGTATATTCCAACGATGGGCTTCCTCAAATGCCCTAGGTCTTCATGAGCAAGCAAGTTGGATGCACACCCACTTAGTTTCTTTTGTTGAGCTTTCATACACTTATAGCTCTTAGTGCATCCGTTGCATGGCAATCCCTACTCCTCGCATTGACATCAAATTGATGGGCATCTCCATAGCCCGTTGATTAGCCGCGTCGATGTGAGACTTTCTCCTTTTTTGTCTTCTCCACATAACCTCCATCATTATATTCTATTCCACCTATAGTGCTATATCCATGGCTTGCGCTCATGTATTGCGTGAGGGTTGAAAAAGCTGAAGCGCGTTAAAAAGTATGAACCAATTGCTCGGCTTGTCATCGGGGTTGTGCATGATGGGGGCATTTTGTGTGACGAAAATGAAGCATGGCCAAAAAGTATGATTTTGTAGGGATAAGCTTGCTTTGGCCTTGTTGTTTTAAAAAGAAATGATTGCTTTATTGGTACGCTCAAAGTATTATTGTTTTTATGTCAAATGATAGACTATTGCTTTGAATCACTCGTGTCTTAATATTCATGCCATGATTAGACATATGATCAAGATTACGCTAGGTAGCATTCCACATCAAAAATTATTCTTTTTTATCATTTACCTACTCGAGGACGAGAAGGAATTAAGCTTGGGATGCTGATACGTCTCCGTCGTATCTATAATTTTTGATTGTTTCATGCCAATATTATTCACTTTCATATACTTTTGGCAACTTTTATATTATTTTGGGACTAACATATTGATCCAAAGTCTGCAGATGCAGTTCTGTTTGTTGCATGTTTTATGTTTCGCAGAATATCCATATCAAACGGAATCCAAACGGGATAAAAACGGACGGAGCTTATTTTTGGCAAATATGGAAAATTCCAGAAGAAAAATCCACGTGAGACGGTGCCCGAGGTGGTCACGAGGCAGGGGGGCGCGCCCCTCCCCCCTGGGCGCGCCGCCTACCCTCGTGAGCCCACCGTAAGGCGGCTGATGCTCTTCTTTTGCCGCAAGAAAGCTAATATTCAGAAAAAAATCTGGGCGAAGGTTTCAGGCAAAGCGGTGAAACAGAGAGTAATGAGCGACAGAAACAGAGAGATAGATCCAATCTCGGAGGGCTCTCGCCTCCCAAGCCATGGGAGCCAAGGAACAGAGAGAAACCCTCCTCCCATCTAGGAGGAGGTCAAGGAAGAAGAAGAAGGAGGGGGCTCTTTCCCCTCGCTTCGATGTGGCGCCGAACACCGCCGGGGGCCATCATCATCACCGCGATCTTCACCAACACCTCCGCCATCTTCACCAACATCCTCACCACCTTCCCCCCTCTATCTACAGCGGTCCACTCTCCCGCAACCCGCTGTACCCTCTACTTGAACATGGTGCTTTATGCTTCATATTATTATCCAATGATGTGTTGCCATCCTATGATGTCTGAGTAGATTTTCGTTGTCCTATTGGTGGTTGATGAATTGCTATGATTGATTTAATTTGCTTGTGGTTATGTTGCTGTCCTTTGGTGCCCATCATATGAGCGCGCGCGTGGATCACACCATAGGGTTAGCTGTATGTTGATAGGACTATGTATTGGAGGGCAAGAGTGACAGAAGCTTCAACCTAGCATAGAAATTGATACATACGGGATTGAAGGGGGACCAATATATCTTAATGCTATGGTTGGGTTTTACCTTAATGAACGTTAGTAGTTGCGGATGCTTGCTAATAGTTCCAATCGTAAGTGCATAGAATTCCAAGTCAGGGATGACATGCTAGCAGTGGCCTCTCCCACGTAAAACTTGCTATCGGTCTAGTAAGTATTCAATTGCTTAAGGGACAATTTCGCCACACCTACCATCACTTTTCCACACTCGATATATTTACTTTAGTTGTGTCTTTACTTAAACAGCCCCTAGTTTTATTTTTGTGCTCTTTATTTTCTTGCAAGCTTACCCAAAACACCTACAAAGTACTTCTAGTTTCATACTTGTTCTAGGTAAAGCGAACGTCAAGCGTGCGTAGAGTTGTATCGGTGGTCGATAGAACTTGGGGGAATATTTATTCTACATTTAGCTCCTCGTTGGGTTCGACACTCTTACTTATCGAAAACTGTTGCGATCCCCTATACTTGTGGGTTATCAAGACCTTTTTCTGGCGCCGTTGCCAGGGAGCAATAGCGTGGGGTGAATATTCTCGTGTGTGCTTGTTTGCTTTATCACTAAGTAATTTTTATTTGCTGTTCTTAGTTGTTTTCTATCTTTAGTTATGGGTAGGAAACGCAAAATACCAAAAAAATTAGTAGTACCTACTGAACCAATGGTTGAAGAACCACTCAAAATCTATCACACTTCTGAAGCTTATTACTTGGATCATCTTCGATCCCTATGTGCTTGTGCTGAAACCCCAACTAGCTTAGTTGAGAGAAAATCTTTGGATGAGCATGCTTGTTTTGTGCGACATCGAATATCTCAAAAAGGGAAACTTTTGCAGCATCAAATTAATACTATGCAATGCTATGCTTGGAATCTATGCGATTATTATGATTTTACTTGTTGTTCTGAAAACCCTATGAAACACCTTCCCTACCAATGTGAGCTTATTGATAATGGAATCTTATCCTCGTATGCTAAGGGTGTTTATAATTACGATGATGTTCAACAAATTGAAGAATTTGTTGCTTTTAAGGGTGCTTACGAAATTGCTTCTTTGATTGAAAAGTATGGTGCTACTCTTTACGAATCTGAAAATTTTGCCATACCTAAATATTGCTATGATAATTATGCTTCTAATCCTTATGTTAAACCATATATTGAGAACTACTCCGCTGTCCAAGAAGAGATTAATATTTTACAGGAAGCTATGGAAGAAGAAATTGATGAAACTGTGAGCTCATTGGATGAAAGAGATGATGAGGAGAGCGAAGAACAAAAGGAGGAAGAGCGGATTAGCTACCCGTGCCCACCTTCTAATGAGAGTAACTCTTCAACTCATACATTGTTTAATTCCCCTTCGTGCTTACCGAAGGATGATTGCTATGATCCCGTTGATTATTTTGAAATACCCCTTTTTGATGATGCTTGCTATGCTTGTGGCCAAGATGCCAATATGAATTATTCTTATGGAGATGAACTTGCTATAGTTGCTTATGTTAAACATGAAATTTTTGCTATTGCACCCACGCATGATAGTCCTATTATCTTTTTGAATTCTCCCGATTACTCTATATCGGAGAAGTTTGCACTTACTAAGGATTACATTGATGGGTTGCCTTTTACCGTTGCACATGATGATTTTGATAGATATAATATGCATTTGCTTGCTGCTCCTACTTGCAATTATTATGAGAGAGGAACTATATCTCCACCTCTCTATGTTTCCAATACAATAAAATTGCAAGAAACTGTTTATACTATGCATTGGCCTTTACTATGTGTGCATGAATTATTCTTTTATGACATGCCGATGCATAGTAAGAGAGTTAGACTTCGTTGTTGCATGATATATATTACTTTGTGCTCACTACTAAATTACAAATCATTGTTAATTAAAATTGGCTTTGATATACCTTGGGATCCGGGTGGATTCACTACTTGAGCACTATATGCCTAGCTTAATGGCTTTAAAGAAAGCGCTGCCAGGGAGACAACCCGGAATTTTTAGAGAGTCATTTATTTCTGTTGTGTGCTTTTATAGAGTTTAGAAATAATAATAATGTGCCAAGGTTTGCCTTTAGGATGTTTACAATGCTTGTTGGTTTGTGCGGTGCAGGACAGAAACTTTGGCTGTAGTGCGTGAATTTTAATTTTTTACTGGAATGTCAAATGGTTCTAATTCTTTTTGCACTGTCTTGCCGTACAACTTGTTTATTTCTCCTAATTGTGGCATAATTTTTCAAGTATCAGAATTATGGTGGATGTTCAGATTGCTACAGACTTTTCTGTTTTAGACAGATTCTGTTTTTGATGCATAGTTTGCTTGTTTTGATGAAACTATCAATTTATATCAGTGGATTAAGCCATGAAAAATTTATATTACAGTAGACACAATGCAAAAACAAAATATGAATTAGTTTGCAACAGTACTTAAATTGGTGATTTGCTTTATTATACTAACGGATGTTATCGAGTTTTCTGTTGAAGTTTTGTGTGGATGTAGTGTCTAATCGAGGATGTCTCGATATGAGGAAAAGGAAGAGAGGCAAGAGCTCAAGCTTGGGGATGCCCGAGGCACCCCAAGTAAATATTCAAGGAGACTCAAGCGTCTAAGCTTGGGGATGCTGTGAAGGCATCCCCTCTTTCTTCAACAAGTATCGGTATGTTTTCGGATTCGTTTCGTTCATGCGATATGTGCAAGTCTTGGAGCGTCTTTTGCAATTAGGTTTTTATTTTTATTTTATGCACCATGATGGTATGAGATAGTCCTTGGTTGATTTATAGAATGCTCTATGCACTTCACTTATATCTTTTGAGTATGGCTTTATAGAATGCTTCATGTGCTTCACTTATATCATTTGAAGTTTGGATTGCCTGTTTCTCTTTACATAGACAACCGCCATTTATAGAATGCTCTTTTGCTTCACTTATATTTGTTAGAGCACGGGCATATCTTTTGTAGAAAGAATTAAACTCTCTTGCTTCACTTACATCTATTTAGAGAGATGACAGGAATTGGTCATTCACATGGTTAGTCATAAAATCCTACATAAACTTGTAGATCGCTGAATATGATATGTTTGATTCCTTGCAATAGTTTTGCGATATAAAGATGGTGATATTAGAGTTATGCTAGTGGGTGGTTGTGGATTGTAGAGACACTTGTGTTGAGGTTTGCAAGTCCCGTAGCATGCACGTATGGTAACCGTTAGTGACAAATTTGAAGCATGGGGTGTTTCTTTGATTGTCTTCCTTATGAGTGGCGGTCGGGACGAGCGATGGTCTTTTCCTACCAATCTATCCCCCTAGGGGCATGCGTAGTAGTACTTTGCTTCGAGGGCTAATAAACTTTTGCAATAAGTATATGAGTTCTTTGTGACTAATGTGAGTCCATGGATTATACACACTTTTACCTTTCCATCATTGCTAGCCTCTTCGGTACCGTGCATTGCCCTTTATCACCTCGAGAGTTGGTGCAAACTTCGCCGGTGCATCCAAACCCCGTGATACGATACACTCTTTCACACATAAGCCTCATTATATCTTCCTCAAAACAGCCACAATACCTACCTATCATGGCATTTCCATAGCCATTCCGAGATATATTGCCATGCAACTTCCATCATCATCATATACATGACTTGAGCATTCATTGTCATATTGCTTTGCATGGTCGTAAGATAGCTAGCATGATGTTTTCATGGCTTGTCCGTTTTTTGATGTCATTGCTACGCTAGATCATTGCACATCCCGGTACACCGCCGGAGGCATTCATATAGAGTCATATCTTTGTTCTAGATATCGAGTTGTAATATTGAGTTGTAAGTAAATAAAAGTGTGATGATCATCATTATTAGAGCATTGCCCTAGTGAGGAAAGGATGATGGGTGATTCCCCCACAAGTAGGGATGAGACTCCGGACGAAAAAAATAAAAAAATAAAAAAAATAAAAAAAGAGAAAGGCCAAAAAAAAGAGAAGGCCCAAAAAAAACAAAAAAATGAGTGAAAAAGAGAGAAGGGGCAATGTTACTATCCTTTTACCACACTTGTGCTTCAAAGTAGCTCCATGTTCTTCATAGAGAGAGTATCCTATGCTTTCACTTTTATATACTAGTGGGAATTTTCATTATAGAACTTGGCTTGTATATTCCAACGATGGGCTTCCTCAAATGCCCTAGGTCTTCATGAGCAAGCAATTTGGATGCACACCCACTTAGTTTCTTTTGTTGAGCTTTCATACACTTATAGCTCTTAGTGCATCCGTTGCATGGCAATCCCTACTCCTCGCATTGACATCAAATTGATGGGCATCTCCATAGCCCGTTGATTAGCCGCGTCGATGTGAGACTTTCTCCTTTTTTGTCTTCTCCACATAACCTCCATCATTATATTCTATTCCACCTATAGTGCTATATCCATGGCTTGCGCTCATGTATTGCGTGAGGGTTGAAAAAGCTGAAGCGCGTTAAAAAGTATGAACCAATTGCTCGGCTTATCATCGGGGTTGTGCATTATGGGGGCATTTTGTGTGACGAAAATGAAGCATGGCCAAACTGTATGATTTTGTAGGGATAAGCTTGCTTTGGCCTTGTTGTTTTGAAAAGACATGATTGCTTCATTGGTACGCTTGAAGTATTATTGTTTTTATGTCAAATGATAGACTATTGCTTTGAATCACTCGTGTCTTAATATTCATGCCATGATTAGACATATGATCAAGATTATGCTAGGTAGCATTCCACATCAAAAATTATTCTTTTTTATCATTTACGTACTCGAGGACGAGCAGGAATTAAGCTTGTGGATGCTGATACGTCTCTGTCGTATCTATAATTTTTGATTGTTCCATGCCAATATTATTCACTTTCATATACTTTTTGGCAACTTTTTATATTATTTTGGGACTAACATATTGATCCGATGCCCAGTGCAGTTCACATGCATTGCATGTTTTATGTTTCGCAGAATATCCATATCAAACGGAATCCAAACGGGATAAAAACGGACGGAGCTTATTTTTGGAAAATATGGAAAATTCCAGAAGAAAAATCCACGCGAGACGGTGCCCGAGGTGGTCATGAGGCAGGGGGGCGCGCCCCTCCCCCTGGGCGTGCCGCCTACCCTCGTGAGCCCACCGTAAGGCGGCTGATGCTCTTCTTTTGCCGCAAGAAAGCTAATATTCAGAAAAAATCTGGGCGAAGGTTTCAGGCAAAACGGTGAAACAGAGACAGAACAGAACGCAGAAACAGAGAGATAGATCCAATCTCGGAGGGGCTGTCGCCCCTCCCTAGCCATGGGAGCCAAGGAACATAGGGGAAACCCTCCTCCCATCTAGGGAGGAGGTCAAGGAATTATAAGAAGGAGGGGGGCTCTCTCCCCCTCGCTTCCGGTGGCGCCGGAACGCCGCCGGGGGCCATCATCATCACCGCGATCTTCACCAACACCTCCGCCATCTTCACCAACATCTCCATCACCTTCCCCCTCTATCTAGAGTGGTCCACTATCCCACAACCCGCTGTACCCTCTACTTGAACATGGTGCTTTATGCTTCATATTATTATCCAATGATGTGTTGCCATCCTATGATATCTGAGTAGATTTTCGTTGTCCTATTGGTGGTTGATGAATTTCTATGATTGATTTAATTTGCTTGTGGTTATGTTGCTGTCCTTTGGTGCCCATCATATGAGCGCGCGCGTGGATCACACCATAGGGTTAGTTGTATGTTTATAGGACTATGTATTGGAGGGCAAGAGTGACAGAAGCTTCAACCTAGCATAGAAATTGATGCATACGGGATTGAAGGGGGACCAATATATCTTAATGCTGTGGTTGGCTTTTACCTTAATGAATGTTAGTAGTTGCGGATGCTTGCTAATAGTTCCAATCATAAGTGCATAGAATTCCAAGTCAGGGATGACATGCTAGCAGTGGCCTCTCCCATGTAAAACTTGCTATCGGTCTAGTAAGTAGTCAATTTCTTAAGGGACAATTTCGCCACACCTACCATCACTTTTGCACACTCGCTATATTTACTTTAGTTGTATCTTTACTTAAACAACCCCTAGTTTTATTTTCGTGCTCTTTATTTTCTTGCAAGCTTACCCAAAAACACCTACAAAGTACTTCTAGTTTCATACTTGTTCTAGGTAAAGCGAACGTCAAGCGTGCGTAGAGTTGTATCGGTGGTCGATAGAACTTGAGGGAATATTTATTCTACCTTTTGCTGCTTGTTGGGTTCGAGATTCTTACTTATCAAAAACTGTTGCGACCCCCTATACTTGTGGATTATCACCTGCCACGGGCGATGTAGCCCATGGAGCACCTCGGCCACCTCCCCGTCAAGAGGTCGCCCTCGGACCAAGGCGTGCGGCATCATGGCGCGACCCGTCGCGCAGGGTGCCCGTGCGTGAAGAAGAAAGCTGCCAGGAGGTCCAACGGCCGCAAGAAGATGCTCATGCGCTCCTAGCACCACCACGTTAAGACCGCGCGCCACCTGCCGTGGTGGCACGTGAGCGCCAAGATTAGGCTCCACCTCCACGCCGTTCTCCCGTGACCACATTGGGCTGTCGTGCCTTCACTCCCAAGCTACGCAGCGTTGTCTGGCCGGGGAAGTTCAAGCCCGACATGCCTCCATGCTACGACGGCACTCCCGACCCTGCTGAGTTCCTGCAGCTCTACGAGCTGAGCATAGAGGCGGCCAACGGCGAATAGAAGGTCATGGAGAACTAGTTTCCCATGGCCCTCACGTATGGCGCACGCTCATGGCTCTTGAACCTGCCCGCATGATCGATCTCCTCCTAGGGCGAGATGTGTGAGCGTTTTGTCACTAACTTCCAGGGCACTCACGGCCGGCCGCCGGTTGCGGGTGACCTATGACGCATCAAGCAGCAGCCAGGGGGACCTTGCAGAAGTACATCCAGCGCTTCAACAACGTCTGCCTCAAGATCTCCAAGGTTTCCGACAAGGCCATCATCTCGGCGTTCTCTGATGGCATCCGCAACGTCAATATGAAGGAGGAGCTCGCCATACACGAGGACCTGTGCACGGCTCTGGAGATGTTCAACATGGCAACCAAGTGTGCGAGAGCTTAGGAGGGCTGTCTCTCCCTCCTGGAGCTCCTCGGGGCTGACCCAGAAGACAAGAAGGCCAAGGTCAAGGACGTGAAGTGCAAGGGGCCGGCAGTGCTCGCGGCTGAACTGGAAATGAAGCGCGGTTGCGACCACCCAGAGTCATCTAAGGGCAGCCGTCCGTTCTGTGTCTTCCACAACATACACGGCCACAACACCAATGATCGCTAGGAGCTCAGGGCCATCCGCGATGGGCACCTCGGTCGTCGCCCCGAGCACAATGATCGAGGTTACGGCCGCGGAGGAGGCCGAAATGGAGGATGCTGGGACGACCGCGGCCCCCGCCAGGAGTGGCGCGACCAGCCTCGTGAGGAACGTTGGTAGGGCCAGCCTCGTGAGGGCGCTTGGAGAGATCAACCTCGTGAGGATCGTCCTCAGGGCAACGCCGGCCTCCCTCCGCTGCCATCACCACCAAGGAACGAAGACCACCACCAGGACGAGGGGGCTTCCAGGAGCCTCGTGCCATCGCCTGGATCCTGGGTGGCGCTCAGGCCCCAGGCTCTCATCGCATCTTCAAGCAGTTCTCCCGTGAGGTGAACGCGGCCCTCCCCAGGCTCGAGGCCATGTTGAGGGAGTCCTGGATTAAGGGGTCCTCGGGCGTCCGACCTATATGATGTGGGCCGGACTGATGGGCCATGAAGATACAAGACATAAGACTTCCTCCCGTGTCCAGATGGGACTCTCCTTTGCGTGGAAGGCAAGCTTGGCGTTCGGATATGAAGATTCCTTCCTCTGTAAACCGACTCTGTAGAACCCTAGGCCCCTCTGGTGTCTATATAAACCAGAGGGTTTAGTCCGTAGAGGCAATCACAATCATACAGCCTAGACATCTAGGGTTTAGCTATTACGATCTTGTGGTAGATCAGCTCTTGTATTCCTCATATTCATCAAGATCAATCAAGCAGGAAGTAGGGTATTACCTCCATCGAGAGGGTCGAACCTGGGTAAACATCGTGTCCCCCGCCTCCTGTTATCATCGACCTTTGATGCACAGTTCGGGACCCCCTACCCGAGATCCTCCGATTTTGACACCGACATTGGTTCTTTCATTGAGAGTTCCGTTGTGTCGTCATCAGAAGGTTCAATGGCTCCATCAGTAATCTACAACAATACCGCCTAGGGAGGGGTTTTCTCCTAGGTCAGATCTTCGTATTCGGCGGCTTCACACTGTGGGCCAACTCGCTTGGCCATCTAGAGCAGATCAACAACTACGCCCCAGGTCACCAGATTAGTTTTGGGAATCTGGACTATGTCACTGATATCCGAGGAGACTTGATCTTCCAAGGGTTCACGACTCCAACCTCCGCTCTGGATTTAGATCCGAAGCGTGTCGCCAGGTCCGAAGACAGGATTCCTGAGCCCGTCGGACTATCTGCGGCCACTAAGCCCAGTATGGGAGAGCCGGAGGAAGTAGTGTTGCTGGCAACCATCATGAAGTTGAACCCTTATCTGGACACTGGTTCCAAACCCTCGGAGTCAGCGTCGTGTGAGCTTGGCCATGGAGTTTCCTTCCCGCCGTACTCCACGGATTCTCTTCTCACTGGCCAAACATCGCCTTTAAGCGAGGCTCTGGACTTGATGCGATCCTTCATCATTACAGAGGAGCAACGTCCAAACTACGCCCAGCCTGGACTAGGGGCTGAGAGCGGGGAATTTTACATCCCACCCACCACCCACTTCATAGCCACTGTCGAGGACTTAACTGACATGCTCGACTACGACTCCGAAGACATCGATGGTATGGACGACGATGCCGGAGAGGAGCAGGCCGAAAACCCGCTGTTTACCGGACGCTGGACGGCCACCTCTTCGTATGACGTATAAATGGTGGATACACCCAAGGAGGATAACGGCGATAACGTGAAGAATCCAGTCGAGGATAAACCTCCTGAGATACAACCAAAGGGCCGACGTCAGCGGGCCGATCTAAATCATGCCGTGGAAAAGACAACAATACCGGCACGAGAGACAACAATACTCCGGACGATGCCGAAGACGAAGAAGAATCCGTCGAGCCAACCTTCGAACAGGACGATCGGGAAGATGGGCAAGTTAGCCCTGATGAACAGGCCGAAAACGAAGACTCGGAGGACAACAATTATCTTCCACTCTCTGAGGATGAGGTGAGCCTCGGCAACAAAGATTTTATCGTGCCCGGGGAACCTCTCGAGCAGGAGCGCTTTAAGCGCCGGCTAGTAGCCACTGCAAGGAGCCTGAAAAAGAAGCAGCAGCAGCTTCAAGCTGATCAATATCTACTCAACGACAGGTGGACTAATGTCCTGGCAGCCGAGAAATATGGCCTCGAGCGCCCAACCAAAAGTTACCCGAAGCATAAACTTCTACCTCAATTCGACGACGAAGCACTGGACTCCGTACCATCAGCGCGTAACGCGGCTAACCGACCACCACGTGGCCGGGACAAAACGACACCTCAAGCCGAACACCAGCCCATACCACCTCGCCGTAAAGGTAGAGACACAACAGCTCGGGGATATACATATGACCTGCGACAAGACCTAGAAAATAGAGCAGGTCAGACCAGGTCGATCTATGGATCGCGGGGGCATGCCCCGACGCGCGATGACGGCTATCTAGCCGGACGTGACAAGTATAACCACGTCCGGGCCGAAAACCACAGACGGACTCCCTCCAAGCTACGTCGCGACTTGGCCCGACATAGAGGCGCCGCACACCCCCTCTGCTTCACTAATGAAGTAATGGAGCATGAATTCCAAGAAGGGTTTAAACCCGTGAATATCGAATCATATGATGGAACAACGAATCCCGCGGTATGGATTGAGGACTTCCTTCACCATATTCATATGGCCCACGGCGATGATCTTCATGCCACCAAATACCTCCCGCTAAAACTCAAGGGACTAGCTCGGCACTGGTTAAACAGCCTGCCAGAAAACTCTATTGGCAGCTGGGAGGACTTGGAAGAAACCTTCCGTGACAACTTCCAAGGTAAATACGTCCGACCTCCGGATGCCGATGACATAAGTCACATAGTTCAGCAGCCCAGAGAGTCAGCCAGGAAATTCTGGACAAGGTTCCTAACTAAAAAGAACCAGATCATCGACTGTCCGGATGCCGAAGCCCTAGCGGCCTTTAAGCATAGCATCCGTGACGAATGGCTCGCCTGACACCTCGGCCAAGAAAAGCCGAAGTCCATGGCAGCCTTCACAGCACTGATGACCCTCTTTTGCATAGGCGAAGTTAGCTGGCTAGCCCATAGCAATAATAATGCAAGCGAGTTTGGCACCTATGAAGCCAGAAATAGCAACGACAAGCCCCAACGCAACAGGCACAAGCGTCGAAGCAACGGTGACAATACCGATGACACGGCGGTCAACGCCGGATTCAGTGGCTCCAAGTCCGGCCAGCGGAAGAAGCCATTTAAAAGAAACAATCCGGGCTCATCCAGCTTGGACCGCATACTCGATCGTCCATGTCAGATCCAAGGCACCCCCGATAAACCAGCCAATCATACCAACAGAAGCTGTTGGGTTTTTAAGCAGGATGGAAAGTTAAATACGGAGAACAAGGAGAAGGGGTCGCAAAGTGAGGACAACGACGAGGAGCCCCGTCCGCCGAACACAATGGGAAAGAAGAAGTTTTCCCCCAGGTTAAAACGGTGAACATGATATATGTTACGCATATCCCCAAGAGGGAGCGCAAACGCGTGCTGAGGGACGTCTATGTGATAGAGTCAGTTGCCCCAAAATTCAACCCATGGTCGTCCTGCCCGATCACTTTCGATCGCAGGGACCATCCGACCAGTATCCGTCATGGCGGTTCAGCCGCACTGGTCCTTGATCCAATCATTGATGGATTCCACCTCACGCGAGTCCTCATGGACGGTGGTAGCAGCCTCAACCTACTCTATCAGGATACAGTCCGCAAGATGAGCATCGATCCATTAAGGATCAAGCCCACAAAAACTACCTTTAAAGGAGTAATACCAGGTGTAGAAGCCCGCTGGATGGGCTCAATCACATTGGAATTTGTCTTCGGATCTCCGGACAACTTCCGAAGCGAAGACTTGATCTTCGATATCGTCCCCTTCCGCAGCTGTTATCACGCACTGCTCGGACAAACTGCATTTGCTCGATTCAATGCGGTGCCACACTATGCTTATCTCAAAATCAAGATGCCTGGACCACGCGGTGTCATAACAGTCAATGGAAACACGGAACGATCCCTCCGTACCAAGGAGCACAGCGCATCCCTGGCAGCAGAAGTACAGAGCGGCCTTATCAAGTAGAACTTTAATTCGGCGGCCAAGCTCCCGGACACTGTCAAACGAGCCCGGACTACTCTGCAGCGGGACAGTCTAGCTCGTCAGGAGCTTGACTAGCAATTCAGCCTCCATCTCAGTCCTGACCAAATGGCGGCGCACGTATCGCGCGTACATAACTATGCACTGAAAATACCATGGGCATAGACGGAGGCGTAACTTGATTGTGGTCCATCATAGGGCTCACACACATACTTTTCCTTTTCTTTTTTACTCCTTTTTGGTCTCTTTTCCACAGGACCCTCATGACGGCCTGATCATCGATCCTTTCGAAGGATGGATATACCAAGCGGCAAACAGCATAGACGTATGAGGGAATTTCTAGGTGGTCTTCTTGACGACCACTCTACCTGTTTTCAGGACCCGCACACAGCTCCCCCTTGATTTCGGCATGTTAAATAGCCCTATTGCTTCTCGCACTATTTGTACAAATAGGCTTTGACGTATTAATCAAATTATAATGGAAATAGTCTGCGGCCCAACTTATGTGGCACTGGCTTACTACTTCATTTTATTTCGTTATTCTTATCGATTGCACCTATACACTTTGGTACGCTTTAAATTGGCCAGGGGCTTCATTGCGCTCCATACTATGGTGACAAAGCCCGAACACTTTTACAGTACAGTTCGGCACCCCAAATTTAGCATTATATGCATCGGCTCCGAATCATGTCTTTGGTCAATAGTTGGGTTGCCCGGCTCCTGTGCTTGCTACCTTACGTTCTGTCCTATCGGCTAGGGTAGTAACGGAAGAACAACTGTCATTGTGTTTCTGGTTTATCTGGGTAAAGACGTCAGTAGAAAAAGGCGAAAACTGACTGTCATGATGCGGCGAGAGCTAGTCAGCTATTCGGAGGTTAAAATCTCTTGCGATTTTTTCCGCATTATGCGATGGATCGGCCTCCACCCGACCAGATGTCTAGAACACCCTAGTCCGGATTAACAAATACTAACTAGGGGCTGCACCTACAATTCTATTGTTAAACTCCTATGGCTAAGTGAGGGTGATAAAGCCACATAGTCTGATTGCCTGGTTCGCTGTGCTAAACACCTCCTTCAAGGACCAAACTTTTTGATCAAGAGTGTTTAGGTTTCAACCCGAACACCCCAGTACTACCTACGTGGGGGCTGAAGCCGACGACTGGCCAACTCTTAGATTTAATAAAACGTCCACACAGGAGGCACAATTTTAAATAATAAACTTCATTCAAAGATAATGTCTTTTGAACACTGGTCCTCTACAATGCGGGATCCCTTCAGGACATCATCAAAATACCACTCGGGCGTGCGGTGCTCCTTGCCCGCGGGCGCTCCCTCGGTCGCGAGCTTGACGGCGTCCATCTTTGCCCACTGCACCTTGACACGGGCAAAGGCCATCCGCGCACCTTCGATGCAGGCCGACCGCTTGATGGCATCAAGCCGAGGGAAGGCATTAACCAGCCGCTTCACGAGTCCAAAGTAGCTGCCGGGTATGGCTTCGGCAGGCCATAAACGGATTATCAAATCCTTCATGGCCAGTTCGGCCACCCTATGCAGTTCGGTCAGCTGTTTCAGCTGATCGCTAAAGGGCATCGGATGCTCTGGTGCAAGGTATTGCGACCAGAACAGCTTCTCCGTTTAGCTCCCCTCTTCGGCTCGGAAGAACTCTGCAGCGTCGGCAACACTTGCACAGCCAGATCCATAAACATACAGAGAACTCCAAATTGGGTTGATGAGGTAGCTTTTCTTCACATACTTGCTCTGCATAATAAAGGCCTTACCCGCCGTGATTTTCTTGGCCTCCTGGATTTCCTGGAGGGCACCCTAGGCTTCAACTCGCGCCTCTTGTGCACTTTGGCGGGCCTTCGCAAGTTCAGACTATTGGTTCTCAAACTTGTGCTCCAAGGACTCGCATTTCTTTACGACGTCCTGGAGCTCCTGCTAGACCTCCCCGACCCTTGCATCGTGTTTTTCACGGGTGGCTTGTTCCTTCGCCGCTCTCTTCTGGGCCTCGGCCAGCGCATTTTTGAGGAACTCCACCTCGGTCGCAGCTCCTACAATAATATCATGATACCATGATCAATACAATCAATTCATATCTTTCTAAATCTGAATAGGCCATTACATACCTTGCTTGTCCTCTAGCTGTTTTTTCACACGATCGAGCTCTTCCTCGTCCCACACTAGACTCTGCTTCAGTTCGGAGACTTCGGCAGAATGGGAGGTCGAAGCCAGCAACGACGCCTGCTTATTCACATAGACATGTATGGTTAGTCTCCTACGAAAATTATTTTATCCTATGTCCGGCTTATCTTTCTGAACACCGGACAGAGTCTCAGGGGCTACTGTCTATACTATGACATTCTTTTTGCACAATTACGTCGCACACCTCGAAGCCTGTTAGAAGGCTGGTGCAGGCTTCGGTCAATCCACTCTTAACGGACTGAACCCTCTCAACCACCGTACCCATAAGGACATGGTGTTCCTCAACAACGGAGGTGCTTTGCAGCGCTTCCAGTAGAGTATCCGGTGCCTCTAGATGGACAGAGGTCACCGGCGAAATAGGTGCACCTCCTTCTTTCGAAGGAGGCTGCTTGCCTGATTCCGGAACCGTATGGGTCGCTGGAATGGTATTCGACGGAGGGGGGGGGGGGGCGAATTAGATATGGCCCCCATCGCCAGTCTCCAGGGGGATTTGCTCCTCCCCCATGTGTCCGGTGCCCGAGATATCACCCTCTGGCGCCACCCTGACGGCCTCTTGCATCTCACCATGGCATGGGGAGGTCTTTCGGGACAGCACCTCACCGTCGTCCATGGCCTTGGGAGAGGAGGCCGCCGGAAGGGACCCACTGTCCGTCACGTTGGGATCCAGCGAATTCCCCGAAGATGAGGATCGCTGGAGGTGGGAATGATCCGGACTGCAGTGCATGATTCAACATGTTAAAACTATGAAGTAAAGGAGTTGGATATATGAGTGCGTCGGTGCCTTTGAGTACTTACGATTTGGCCAGGGGCTTATCCCTAGGGCGCCACTCTGAGCTGCTATTAGTATCCAACGCGGAGTTTTCCGCGAGGGAGGCTCTCCCCTTCTTGGACGCCTCTGCCTCCAGATGCGTGGAGGCCGCCTTTTTCTTCATCGCTCCCTCAGGGGGAGATTCGCTTTCCTCCTCCTCATCGTCCTCAGCGGCGGAGGAGTGAGTTTCGGCATCTTCGGACGTCACGTCCGAAGTGCCCTTACGGCGGAGGCCACTTCTGGTCTCCTTGGCCTTCTTCTCCGGTGCTTGGTAGGGCGCCGGAACTAGCATCTTCGTCAGAAGTGGGTGTCGGTGTCAAAACCGGCGGATCTCGGGTAGGGGGTCCCGATCTGTGCATCTAGGCTGATGGTAACAGGAAGCAAGGGACACAGATGTTTACCCAGGTTCGGGCCCTCTCGATGGAGGTAAAACCCTACTTCCTGCTTGATTAACATTGAAGATATGGGTAGTACAAAAGTAGATCTACCACGAGATCGTAGAGGCTAAACCCTAGAAGCTAGCCTATGATGGTATGATTGTAATTGTGATCGGCCTTCTAAGGACCAACCTCTCCGGTTTATATAGGCACCTGAGAGGGCTAGGGTTTATATGGAGTCGATTACAAGGAAGGAAATATAATATTCGGATCGCCAAGCTTGCCTTCCACGCCAAGGAAAGTCCCATCCGGACACGGGCCGAAGTCTTGAGTCTTGTACTTCACGCTTCAATAGTCCGGACGTTGTATACAGTCCGGCTGTCTGGATACCACCTAATCCAGACTCCTCAAGAGTCTTGAACCAGGCTTCAATGACGATGAGTCCGGTAGCAGTCTTGTCTTCGGCATTGCAGGGCGGGTTCCTTCTCCGAATACTCCAAAGTAGTTATCAAACACCTGAACCATGTCCGGATCCACAAAATGATCTTCCCATGCCACCGTAGAGAGAATGGTATTTCACAAATGTAATCTGCTGACAAATTTTTAGGCAACGCGACGTGTCATTACGGTCGGGTCATTATTCGAACCGTTTTCCACAACCAGCCACAGTGCACATTGCGAGGTGGTTTCTTTGACACGTCTTGTCAAAGCAGATATCGTGTCCCCTTATCACGGGATTCTCATCAATACGGGTACGAGTAATCCCACCACATCATCAATCGTGGCGCTTGAGAAGCAAGCGATTCCCAACGGGCAAGTGGGGAGGCGCACCGCTTTCGTCGCCTCTATAAAGGGATAAGATTTCCCCATTTTTACCCATGCCTTCTTCCTCCTTTGCCCACTCTTGCCCCCTCGAGCTCCAGCGCCCAAGCCCAAGTCTTCTCCGCACAGCTAAACATGTTCGAGTAGGAGGCAAGTGGGTGGCTTCCACCGTCAAGGAGAAGCATATCGCAAATCTTCGGGCGGCCGGATACCTGGCCGCAGACATAGCGCACCGGCTACCGGACATTGGGCAGGTCATTCTGACCCCGGGACCCCACAAGAGGGTCGTGTTTGTCGCCCACTTCGTCTGTGGACTGGGGTTTCCACTTCACCCCTTCGTCCGCGGGCTCATGTTCTACTATGGGCTAGATTTCCATGATCTAGCCCCGAATTTCGTCCTCAACATCTCGGTGTTCATCATCGTATGCGAGGCTTTCCTCCGCATCCGGCCTCACTTCGGCCTGTGGCTGCAAATCTTCTGCGCGGTCAAGATTGTGCGCGCCAGCAAGCGGAGTGCGGAGGGGCCATGGTGGGCAAGATGCCTAATGTCACCTGGCTGGACGGCTCCTTTGCGGAGACCGTAAAAGGGTGGCAATCGGGGTGGTTCTACATCACCGAGCCGCGCTGCGCCAACAGGGCAGTGCCCCCGAGTTCCGATCCGGAGTCCCCATGCGGCTCACCTCCTGGGAAAGGAAGGGCCTGACTTGGGGCGAACCTACAGAGCTGACCGGACTCCAAATCTGCATCAAGAGCATCAAGGACAAGAACATTAAGCTCGTCAACGTGATCCAGGTCATGCTCGTTCGCCGGATTCTGCCTTGCCAAAGGCGGGCATTCAATCTGTGGGAGTTCGTCCCGGCCGAACACCAGACGCTTCGGAGGCTCTATGGCATGAAGCACAAAGACGCGTGGAAGGAGCTGAAGGCCTCCGAAGTACCTCCTCCCACGTCCGAGGACCGCGGACTTCATGTAGCGCGGCCCCCGCGTCCGGTGAGTTTTGGGACTACCACAGGATTCGGTTTTTCCCAATACATTCATGGGGGAGTCTAAAGTATTTGTTTATATTTGATCAGGACTATGTGGAGACAGCGGAGCAGATTGACTGTCCGGCTCCGTTGCCAGAAGATCCAGCTGATGATCTCTTGACAGAGATGCTGATCCCGACGCCCTACAAGGCACCGGAGAAGAAGGCCGAAAATAAGGCCCCGGGGACCAGGAAGGGTCTCCGGTGTAAGGTTGTGCCGGAAGCCTCGTCCTAAGACGACGAGTCGCACTCCTCCTCCGAAGAGGAGGAGGAAGAAGAAGAAGAAGCCGCCCCATCCGGAAAGGATGAGAGGCCTAAGGAGACGGGCCGTGGGGCCGGGAGGGCCCCTCGACGCAAGACCGTCATACCCACATCGTCCGATGACGACGAAACAGATTCCTCCTGCGGAGGCGGGGGGAAGCAAGAAAAAACTCTACCTCCCCGCACTGGGGAGGAGAAAAAGAGGGAAGCCGCCCCGGAGGGGGAGGCTGGGACGCCCAAGAAGGGAAAGACGTCCCTTCCGGACTACTCCACCACGACCGCTCATAGCGAGGAAGGGTGGCTTCCCAGCGCGATCGTAAGTGTCCACCCTCTATCATGGTTTACTTCATATATGTTTAATAACGCCGAACATAGATGCAGTCCGGCCAGGGCTCATCCAGAGGTGTCGTCTTTGGATGGGTCTCTGAGCGCTTCAGAGATGAACTCGCTCCCGACGGCCACCACTCCTCAGCCTGCGGATGACACGGAGGTGTTGTCCCGAAGGCTCTCCGAGCAGGGGGAGGTGACCCTGGAGACCCCAAGGCGAAGTTCCAAATGTCAGACATGCGGGGTTCAAGATCCCCGCGGATCGCGTTGATGAGAGCCGTAGCAAGGCGGACTCTCGACCGAACACTGCTCTGGAACCCTTAACGGTTACGGATTTAGGCGGGCAGCCCCTCGTTAGGGAGGGCGAGCCGTCCGTGCCGAGAACTTCCGTCGCGCCAGTGGCGCCGGATAGTCTGGTGGAAGCGCTTCGAGGCGCTTCCATAGATGAAGAGCACCGCACTCTTATGAGTGCGGTGATTCAAAGGTTCTGTCCGCCAAGAGCGGACTAACCAAGCTCGCATGCCTCCCGACGGGCTTCGAGGTAAGTAATAAGAATGTGAAATTACCACCCGATAGGTAGTAGCCCTGATACTCTGTTTGGTGTTCAAAAGAAAAGCCAACCGGAGGGTCAAGTATAATCCGCAGGAGTCTAATAAGTGTTTATGTGACTAAGCAGTGCTGCTTGCTTGCTGCTGCCCGCATGCCGAGAGGTTGCCGAACTAAAGCGGGACCTGGAGCAGGCGCGGGAGAGCTCGACCTCACGAAGAGGCAGCTCGAAGAGAGCAAAGGTGAGTAATTATCCGCCCTTATGTATGTAATGATAGATAAAATTATTTAGTCCGACGACGAGACGTCGTGACTGTGTGACAGGGTCCACCGCCGAAGTGGCGTCCCTTAAGAAGGCGCTATCCGAGGCCGAAGACAAGGCGGCCTTGGAATGCAAGGAGCGCGAGAAGCAAAGTGCTAGAGTGGGCGAGGTACAACAAGAGCTCCAGGACCTCGGCAAGAAGTTCGAGTCCATGGAGCACGATCTGAAGATGAAAGAGGCCGAGCTTGCAAAGGCCCTTGCGAGTATGAAAGATGCCAAGGCCGAAGCCGAGAAGGCACAGCAGGAGATCCAAGAGGCCAAAAAGATTGCGGCGGGTAAGAAATTCTTTGTGCAAAGCAAACATGTGGAGGAGGCGTTTCTTTTACTTACTCGAATTCAGAGCTCTCCAGGGGCATTCGCAGATCTGCCATGCAGTATATTAGATGCCGCGGAGTTCTACCGTGCCCAAGAGGGGAGCTCGACGGAGAAGCTGTTCTGGTCCCAATATGCTGGGGCCGAACACCCAACGCCTCTGAGTGACCAACTGAAGCAGTTGGTCGAACTCCATAGATCGGCCGAAGTGGCTACTAAAGATTTCATAGTCCAGATGTGGCCTGGTGAGCCCCTGCCACTAGCTACTTCGGCCTGATCAAGCGGATGGTGAATGCATGTCCGCGGCTCGAAGTAATCAAGCAATCCGTTTGCATCGAGGGTGCCCGCCGGGCCTTTGCCCGCGCGAAGGTGCATTGGGGAAAGCTGGATGCGGAGAAGCTGGTGAAGGACGGTCCGCCCGAGGGCAAGGAGCATCGCTGTCCCGAGAAGTACTATGATGGTGTTATGAAAGGCGCTCGTCTCATGGCCAATGAGTGTTCCAAGGACAAGATCTTTGACTAAATGTACCTCTGCCGCTGTTTGTAATTTAAAGACGAAGTTACTTGTGCTATGTAGCACTGTTTGATTTAAAATATTACCTTCTGTGCGGCTGTTTATAGAATACTAAAAGTAGGCCAGTCGTCGGCTTCCGCCCCCACGCAACTAGTGCCGCGGTGTTCCTGGAAAAACCCGGATACTCTTTATCCAAATGTTTGGTCCCTTAAGGAGGTATCCAGCGCAACGAACAAGGCAATCAGACTATTCGGCTTTATAACTTTCACTTAGCCATAGAAGTCTACAATTTTAAATTTTGGTGAAGCCCCTAGAATCCGGAAGGCCGAATTGGGGCGCTATATACGCCTAGATCGGACGAAGTCGATTTATCGCCTAAAGCGGAAAATGTTTAAGGATTTTAAGACCTCTCGAACAGCGACCAACTCTCGCCACATCATGCCGGGTCAGCCGCTTTCTCATCGAGGTGCTCGTCCGAAGAACCGACACAATCGCAGAGTTCTCCTGCGCTACCTTAGCCGATATAACGGAACGTAAGGTACCAAAACAAGGGAGCCTGGCTAACCCAACTGTAGACCCAGGACATGATTCGGAGCTGATGCATATAGTGCTATAAGTTTGGGGTGCCTCACTGTTTAAAGTGTTCGGACTTTAGTTGCCGTAGAATGGGGCACCATAGGAAGCCCCTGGCAAACGGACCGTACCAAAGTGTATGGATGCAATATCAAAGAAACATTTGTAAGAAAAATGTTCAAATAACAATAATGAGTGACGCTATATATAATCTCCCATTGATGAAAATACGCTTAAGCGTATGTTTACAATGAATGCATTAAGCGGAGATAAATAGGACTATTTAACATGTCCTATCCGGAGGCAGGCCGCGATGGATATATAAAACAGGTATAACAATCATAAATAGATTCCACTGGTGTTTCCTTACGTCTTGTGGCCTGTTGCCTCCTTGGTTTTCTCTCCTATGTAAGTCTGACAATCCGGCTCTTCTGAAGAGGCTTCTCTAAAGCACTGTCCTGAAAAAAGAAGGACATGTTATGGAGGTATGTGGCGGTTATCCCTCACTGTTGACTGAGTCGTTGTTGCGCCTCCGCCTACACCCATGGTATCTTGAGTGCGTAATTGTGTACGCGTGGCACGAATGCTGCTTTAATGGGGCTTAAGCGGAGGCTGGACTGCTAGTCGCGCTCTTGGCGTGCCTGATGATCCTGTTGCGGGGTGCTCCGGACTCTCTTGACGGTGCTTGGAGTTGTTGTCGCCGGATTGGTTTGTCGGAGGAGGCCGCATTGTACTTCCGCCGCGAGGGCTGTAGTATGCTCTTCTGTTCGGAGAGAGTGGTCCATATTTCCGTTCACTGTTATGACCCCGCGTGGTCCTGCCATCTTGAGCTTGAGGTATGTGTAGTGTGGTATCGCATTGAATCTAGCGAATGCGGTTCGTCCGGCAAAGGCGTGGTAACCACTCGCGAAAGGGACGATATCGAAGATTAACTCTTTGCTTTGGAAGTTATCCGGAGATCCGAAGACCACTTCCAATGTTATAGAGCCCGTGCAACGGGCCTCTACTCCAGGAATCACACCTTTAAAGGTGGTTTTGGTGGCCTTGATCCTTGAAGGGCCAATGCCCATTTTGCGCACTATGTCCTGATAAAGCAGGTTCAGGCTGCTGCCACCATCCATAACGACGTGCATGAGGTGGAATCCGTCGATGATTGGGTCGAGGACCAATGCGGCCGAGCCGCCGTGACGGATGCTAGCAGGGTGATCCCTACGATCAAAGGTGATCAGACAAGCTGACCATGGGTTGAATTTGGGGGCGACTGGCTCCATCGCATAGACGTCCTGCAGTGCCCGCTTCCGTTCCCGCTTGGGGATGTGCGTGGCGTAGATAATGTTGACCGCTTTCACACGGGGGATTTCTTCGTCCCCGTGTTCGGACGTCGGGCTCCTCGCCATCGCTGCTGTGCAGCCCTTGTCCTTGTCTTCGGCGCTTATTTTGCCGGCCTGTTTGAATACCCAACAATCTCTATTAGTGTGGTTGGCTGGCTTGTCCGGTGCCATGAATTTGGCACGAAGCGCCCAAAGATGCGGTCCAGATCGACGGTCCTCGATTATTTCTTTTGAACGGCTTCTTCCGCGACCGGGCTTGATCCGCTGAATTCGCGTTGACCGTCGTGTCTTCGCGGTTGCCGCCGTTGTTCCGCCGCTTATGTCTCATACGCTGTGGCTTGCCGTTATTGTCGTGGCCATCCGAAGTGCCAGAATGTGGTGTAGTGCTGCTGCGAGCCAACCAGCTGTCCTCGCCCGCGCAAAAGCGGGTCATTTAGTGTTGTGAGAGCTGCCATGGATTTGGGTTTTTCCTAGCCGAGGTGTCGAGCGAGCCACTCATCACGGATATTATGCTTAAAAGCCGCCAGGGCTTCGGCGTCCGGACAGTCGACTATTTGTTTCTTTTTATTTAGGAACCGAGTCCAGAATTTCCTGGCTGACTCTCCGGGTTGTTGAGTAATGTGGCTCAGGTCATCGGCTTCTGGTGGTCGCACATATGTGCCCTGGAAGTTGTCGAGGAATGCGTCTTCCAGGTTTTCCCAACTGCCAATGGAATTTGCTAGCAAGCTGTTTAGCCAGTGCCGAGCTGGTCCTTTGAGCTTAAGGGGAAGATACTTGATGGCATATAGATCGTCTCCGTGGGCCATGTGAATGTGGAGAAGGAAATCTTAGATCCATACTGCAGGGTCTGTTGTGCCATCGTATGATTCGATGTTTACGGGTTTGAACCCTTCTTGGAATTCATGATCCATTAGTTCGTCAGTGAAGCAGAGGGGGCGCACGGCGCCTCTGTGCTGGGCTATGTGGCTACGCAGGTCGAATTGCTCTGGGTGGCTATATTCGGCCCGGCCGGACTTGTTGAAGGTGTATCCGGCGTGACGGTCGTCGTCGCGTGCTGAGGCGTGCCCCCGCGATCCGTAGATCGATCTTGGCTGTCCTGTTGTGTTGCCCCGGGCCGTAGTATGTTGGCGGTGGGGTGTTGGCTGGTATGCGGACTGATATGCCATTTTATCCTGGCCACGAGGTGGCCGGTCAGCCATATGGCGCTCGAGTCCGTATTCCTCGTCTGCCAGGACTTCAGTCCGTCTATCTATGAGCAAGTCTTGATCAGCTTGAAGTTGCTGCTGCTTCTTTTTCAGGCTCCTCGCAGTGGCTATAAGCCGGCGCTTGAAGCGCTCCTGCTCTATGGGATCCTCAGGCACACCAAACTCATCGTCGCCGAGGCTAATCTCGTCTTCGGAGGGAGGCATGTAGCCGTCCTCCTCCGGGTATTCGTCCGTCGCCTGTTCGTCTGGGCTGACCTGCTCATCCTCCTATTTGGCCTGCTCGAAGGCGGGCTGATCAGGGTTGTATTCTTCTTCGACACCATTTGGATTGTTTTCGTCTCCTGGGCCGGTATTGTTGTGGCGGGGCTTGGAGTGGCGCCGACGACGCCCATTCTTTGCTTTTTTCCATGAGGTTTTATCCTCCATTGCGTCATCACCATTTGTTTCCTTCGGAGTGTCCACCATATATATATATATATATATATATATATATATATATATATATATATATATATATATATATATCATAAGAAGAGGTGGCTGTCCACCGCCTAGTGAGCGGTGGTTCATGTTCTTCTCCTGCATCGTTGTCCATACCGTCAATGTCTTCAGAGTCGAAGTCCAGTACCTCGGTTAAATCATCGACTATGCCAATGAAGTGGGTGGTGGGTGAGCAACTAATTCCTTCATCGCCTGCCTTCCCACTCGAGCCGGACATAGTTCGGCCACGAGCCTCCTGACAAAGAGGGAGACTTTAATGAGTCCAACATGTCGCCAAAGGGAGAGTGCTGGAAGATATCCGCAGCGGTGAACTCCATTACCGGAGCCCAACCTGGCTCTGCTGGCTCGAGAGTGCGCGGACTGGAACCAACGTCCGGATATGAATCCGGGGGTCCGGAGTCACAGGCCACCGCAGAGGTAAGACCCGTGTTCGGCTCCATTGCCGATGAGTGTGCGGCCTGTGGGGCGGGGTCCATCCCTCCGTCCTTAGGCAGCGCCGCCTGCTCCGGATTTAGATCCGGGCTATCATGGGGCGATACCGGGCTTTGTCCGACAAAGAGGTCTAAGCCATGCTCTTCGTGGATCTGTCCGGCTCTCTGGCATAGGCCCAAATCCGTCAAGACTAAGTCCCCATGAATGTCCGCCGTAGTTCAGGTTTCCGACTGATCTCGCGCCGGGGCGCGAGCTGCCGATCTGCTCCAGATGGCTAAACGAGTTGGCCAGGCGGCCGCCAACACGAAGATTTGTCCGGGAGAAAGGTCTCACCTGGGATCATGTTGTTGATGATGATCGGAGGAGCCATCGAGCCCTGAGCGCGACGACACGTAGGAACTCTCAATGAAAGCACCAATGTCGGTGTCAAACCGGCGGATCTCGGTAGGGGGTCCCGATCTGCGCGCCTAGGCTGATGGTAATAGTAAGCAAGGGACACAGATGTTTACCTGTGTTCGGCCCTCTCGATGGAGGTAAAACCCTACTTCCTGCTTGATTAATATTGAAGATATGGGTAGTACAAGAGTAGATCTACCACGAGATCGTAGAGGCTAAACCCTAGAAGCTAGCCTATGATGGTATGATTGTAATTGTGATCGGCCTTCTAAGGACCAACCTCTCCGGTTTATATAGGCACCGGAGAGGGCTAGGGTTTACATGGAGTCGATTACAAGGAAGGAAATATAATATCCGGATCGCCAAGCTTGCCTTCCACGCCAAGGAAAGTCCCATCCGGACACGGGCCGAAGTCTTGAGTCTTGTACCTTCACGCTTCAATAGTTCGGACGTCGTATATAGTCCGGCTGTCCGGGTACCCCCTAATCCAGGACTCCCTCAGTGGGATTGCTAGGTTTTCGGGCAGCGGAGCCGGACACTGGATCCGCTCCGCCCTCTTTGTTCAGCCCTGAAAAGACAGATAAGGGAATCTTAGACATCTTCCTTGAAGGTACGGGTGAACGATGCACCTTGGAATACGAAAAACTTACCGAACTGTCGGGATGGGTCAGGTTGTACCCATGATCCTTGGTTGTCTCTGGCCACGTTTCATTGGCCTTGAAAAGCACCTTCTAGATATCTTCGTGTGTAGTGCCGAAGAACTATTGCAAGGTCTGGTGCTCGGCCGGATCGAACTCCCACAAATGGCAAGTCTGGCTTTGGCATGGAAGGATCCGGAAAAAAAGCATCACCTGGATCACATTGACAAGCTTGATGTTCTTGTCCACCATGCTCCTGATGCGCGTCTGCAGCACAGACACCTCATCCGACGACGCCCAGTCCAGGCCCTTCTCTAGCCAGGAGGTGAGCCGCATCGGGGCCCAGGATTTGAATTCGAGAGCCGCGGCCCAGGTGGTGTCACGGGGCTCTGTGACGTAGAACCACTGCTGCTGCCACCCTTTGACGGTCTCCACGAAGTTACCTTTGGGACATGAGACGTTGGGCATCTTGCTCACCATAGCATCTCCACACTTAGCATGTTGACCACCTACCACTTTCGACTTCACATTGAAGATCTTTAACCACAAACCGAAGTGGGGTGGGATGAGGAGGAAGGCCTCGCACACGACAATGAATGCCGAGATGTTGAGGAAGGAGTTTGGGGCCAGATCATGGAAATCTAGCTCGTAGTAGAACATGAGTCGGTAGACGAATGGGTGGAGAGGAAATCCCAACCCGCGGATGAAGTGAGGGATGAATACCACCCTCTCATGGGGCTCCGAGGTGGGGATGATCTGACCCTTTGCTGGAAGCCGGTGGGTGATTTCCTGGGCTAAGTACCCAGCCTCTCGGAGCTTCGTGATGTCCTTCTCCTTGACGGAGGAGGCCATCCACTTGCCCTGCACTCCAGATCCGGACATGGCTGGAGTGATTTTTTGAGGCGGAAATGATGGAAGCTTGGGCGCTGGAGCTCGAGAATGGGTGGGCAGAGAGAAAGAAGGCGTGGATGAAAGGGTGAATCCTTATCCCTTTATAAAGGCAGCAAATATCAAGTGCCTCCGCACTCACCGTAAAACTCGTCTATTCACCAAGGGTCGTACAGACGGCATGGTTGGATTACCCATGCCCATATTGATGAGAATCCCACAATAAGGGGACACGATCTCTGCTTTGACAAGACGTGCCAATGGAAACTGCATCTCGAAACATGGAGCGGGAGGCTAAAAAACGGTTTGAAATAATGACCGGGCAGAGACGTGCCGTCTCACTATAGAAGATGTCAGTAGATGGGACTTGTTAAATATTTTACTCTTTGTGGAGCTTATTTTTCAGAGCCGGACACGTTATCTGTGTTCGAAGACTGCTTTGGAATATTCGGAGGAGGAACCTGCCTTGCAATGCTGAAGACAATCTGCGCACCGGACACATCGTCATTGAAGCCTGGTTCAGGGGCTACTGAGGGAGTCCTGGATTAAGGGGTCCTCGGGCATCCGACCTATGTGATATGGGCCGGACTGATGGGCCATGAAGATACAAGACAGAAGACTTCCTCATGTGTCCGGATGGGACTCTCCGTTGCATGGAAGGCAAGCTTGGCGTTCAGATATGAAGATTCCTTCCTCTGTAAACTGACTCCGTACAACCCTAGGCCCCTCCGGCGTCTATATAAACTGGAGGGTTTAGTCCGTAGAGGCAATCACGATCATACATGCTAGACATCTAGGGTTTAGCTATTACGATCTGGTGGTAGATCAGCTCTTGTATTCCTCATAGTCATCAAGATCAATCAAGCAGGAAGTAGGGTATTACCTCCATCGAGAGGGACCGAACCTGGGTAAACATCGTGTCCCCCGCCTCCTGTTACTATCGACCTTAGACGCACAGTTCGGCTCCCCCTAGCCGAGATCTGCCGGTTTTGACACAGACACACGCGCCCGCTCAGGTGGTTCAAGTGCATCATCACCTTTAGCTCGTCCGACCAGCTCAAGTGTGCGCCAACTACCGATGCCCTCCCGATGCTTTGTTCGCTCGTCATCAGCAACGTCCTTGTCACCAAGACCCTCATCGATGGTGGTGCAGGGCTCAATGTTCTTTCCGTCAAGACATTCGACCGCATTCAAGTGCCCTACGATCAGCTGCAGCCCACCAAGCCTTTCTCAGGAGTGACCGACGGCTCCACCACCCCGATAGGGCAGATCCGCCTCCTTGTCACCTTCGGCAAGCGCGACAACTACCACACCGAGCTCATCGACTTCGATGTCGCCCACATCCGCCTTTCGTACAATGCCATCCTTGGGTATCCAGCCCTGGCCAACTTCATGGCGGTGACCCATCATGGTTACAATGTCCACAAGATTCCAGGGAACCGCGACATCATCACGATCGCCTGCGAGGAGAAGGACGTGGAGTGCTCCCTTGAGCGTGCCTACCAGGCTGCAGCGGTCGACAACCCAGACGACGAAGGCACCGGCTATGCTCCTGAGTCCGTCCCTAAGAAGAAGAAGCAACTGCTCCGTCAAGAGCCTCAGGAGAGCATTATCTCCAGCGGCACCAGCTCTAGGCCTACGCCCATGGATGGGGCGCCTCCGTCTCTCGCATAGGAAGGCACGCCCGGAACCCCTCTCAGGCTGGGCTCGGGGGCTCTCATCTGGAGGGCCTTTGACTTAGCCAACATCACGAGGGAGGCGCTCGGGCACCACGTGGGGGCGTGCTTCAGCGCGCATTTCCCCCATGAGAGCAAAAGGCACGGGGTGCCAGGAGGGCTACAGTTCATCACTAAGGCAACCGAGGAGCTTTAAGAGGCGAGAGCCATGCGCGGCGATCGCCACCCACCACCTGGCGCGGCTCCTTGTCATGGCGAGGACAACGAGCTACGCGTCTGCGTCAACATTCCAAGGCTCAACAGGGCCGCATCACGGGAGCACTTCTAGCCAACGCATGCTGGTCGGTGTGAGGGCCCCCCTCTCAGGTACGTTCACATGCCTTTTGGCCTACCGAACGCGGTTGTTACCTTCCAGCACCGCCTGAGGAGCGTCATGGCGGCTCAGGAGGCCAGGCACCAGGCGGTCCTGGCGGAGATGGCGATGGTTCTTCGCGAGCCTACTGGGCCCCCAGAGCCTCCCGAGTTTCAGGACCTGGATGGCTTGTGAGGAGCGACTTCTTCAGCACGCATCTTTAGCTACTTCAACATCTCTTCAGGAATGGTGCGAGGTGACGTTTTCTGATTTATTCAGTTGGGGGCGCCCCTCGGGCTGCATTATCCCCATATTGCACGGGCCTGTCCCTGTGACATGTATCCTTTAGTGTCTTTGATTCATTCAGTTGGGGGCGCCCCTTGGGCTGCATCATCCCCTAGCCGTGTGGGTCCGTCCCTGTGGCATGTATCGTTTTGCATCTATCAGAACTAGCTCTACCTTATCCATGAGATGATTTATGTTATCACTTGCTTGCCTGTTGTTTATTGCCTTTCGCGGCCTCCCGCGTTGCTGACCGACCTCCTGCTCATCCTGCAACGGGGGCTACACATGCTGGCACGGTGCTTGTGCTCGGGTCCGTCCCTGCAACGCTGACAAATCTGAGGGATTGAGCTCTAGCTCGCGGCTCGCCCCGCGCACGTCACCTCGCCAGATCCTCAGTGCCTTCATCTTCTTGTGAAAAGATCAGCGGCAGGACAACAAACGCGATTATGAGCCATATTCTCCTCTTGGACTAACCCGTAGGAATCTCCAGAGCTTAACTACAGGCGGCCCCGCCAGCCATCTCCTTTTTATGCGATTCACTTGCATGTTAAAGAGGGGCTCCTGAGCACCGCGCCTGAGGAGCTCCTACTGACTCTCCAGCACTCACCCCCTGGCCTTGACCACGGCATCGCGACCTGGCATACCAGCGGCAGCTGAGCCTCGCTCGAGGGTCGGGACCTGAGGATGTAGAGCATTTAGATTAGCGAGAAAAGGGGAGGCCGGCGTGAGCCCCACCTAGTAGCGCCACCGCTAAAACACAATCGGGCGCCGCACAAAGGAATCACCTCAGGCTCATCAAGATAAGTCACCCGTACGTATCAGCGTGAACCCGCTGCCCGCAATTTTTGACTCTCGCAATCTCGCTCCGGCAATGCAGCTTTTCTTTTCGCCCTTCAGGGAGCTGCTTGCATGCCAAAGGGGACCTCTTGAGCATCGCGCCTCAGGAGCTCCTACCGGACCTTGGGCCGCTCACCTCCTGGACTTGACCACGGCATCACGACCTGGCATACTAGTGATGGCCGAAGCCTGCCTGGGGACTAGGACCTGCCAGCGTAGAGCGCTAAGCTACCGCGAGAACGAAAAGGGGGAACAATGATGAAGGGAGACACACAGCTGCAACCTTATACTAGGAGTAATAAACATTGGAGCAAAAGCATTGCAGTTTTTCTTACATACCCCCATGGGGTTTGTCACGATTCCGTGCAGGGAAACAAAAGAAGGAAACTTCAAGGAGCCCTAGCTACTGGGCACCACCGGCGATGCCGAGTGGATGCTGCTGCTGCGCTCCGGGCATGGCGAGAGCTCGGTGTCACGTAGCTGTTGTCGCTCGACTTCGGAGACTCGCTAGGCTCGGGAGAGTCGCTGGACTCCTAGGAGTTGTTGCTGCTGCTGGAGGAGCTGTCGACAGGGCCGGAGGCGGGCTCGGTGCCTGCAGCCACGCCACACAGGCAGCTTCCTCCAGGGCAACACTCCAGGCGGCGACCCTCCTCGTCGAAGACCTTGAATGACAGCGTGGAGGCACCATCGTACTCGAAGTGGATGGTGAGGGCCCCCTCCGCGCGGCAGGCGCGGGCGACCTCACCCCATCCTCGGGTCATGAAGATTTTCCCCGGGGGGACAACCTCGACCTCCGCCCCCGTGGCCAGACAGCAACACCCAGCGTGCTGTAGCCACAGATCAAGTGGCTGCCTCAGCGGCACCTCCTCGGCAAAGAACCACGGGAGATGGATCCAAGTGCATGGTGGCATCACCGCCCACACCATGAACTCGCACGAGGAGCCTTTGGCGTGGGTTCGCGGGCCGGCAGCCCGTGCAACCTCAGCCTGGCTCGGCGTGGAGCCGGTGCTGCCGCCTTCCCCGGAGCCTTGCGCTTGGGCGTACAGAGGGAGCGGGAAGCCAAGCAGAGGTCGCTCGTACCAAGGCCTCGTCACCTCTAGCCACTCATCGACATCGCTGGGGCGACTAAGCCTTTTCTTTGGTGGGAGCGGCCCCGGCTCCTCCCAGGGAGTCTTTCCCTTCTCCGCTGCGGAGAATCTTCTGATCGGCGCCATGACAACTATAGCAAGGTGTCGAGGCAAGAAGGAAGAAGAAGGAGCGGGTGGCGAGAAGGCGGAGATGAACAAGGGGGCTCTGCCCCTCCCTCATTTATAGCCAAAGGAAGTCCAACCGCCGACCTCCACGATCCCACGCAATGATGTTTTTCTCTGCATGCAGCAGAGTCTCGTCAAGTAGAACGGTTGCCAAGGCAGCATGGGGAAGCGGAGACGCCCACGTCCCATCAATATCCACGCGTCAACCGAGGTCGCGGGCGGTTAGGGCTCGCGATGCTCCGCACTTGCCCCTTGGCTTCACCTCGAAGCCAAGTTCGACCGCGCCTTGGCCCCGGGGTCTACTGTCAGCGTCCTGGGAACGAGGGTACCCAGACTTGCCTACCTACGGCCCACGGTGTGGCTCCATCGACGGCCCGGTATGGCCTAGCTTCGGCAACAACAACCCAAGACCCTCGCGAGGGGCCAAGCCTCGCGAGGCGGACGATACCAAGACCTCCCTGGGGGGCGGCCTCCCCAGGCTGGCTCCCGAGGAGCAGAGATATCTATGCAGGCTGCACCTCGCGAGGTTCATATGACGTGAGCCATGACGACCAAGGTCAGGTGGGCGCCAGCGGGCGTAGTGTACTAGTTTCCTATTTGGTGCTAAGGAGGCAAGCGCAGGCGCGGGGTCCCGAGGAATCAAGCAAAGGTTTCCATTCCGGTGCAACAAGACCAAGACCGCCAGAACGGCCGGACGGAGGTCATCATGGAGCCCACCGCCACGTCACCACCAAAGGCTTTTGCAGGCGAAGACTACTTTTGTCAGGATAACTTGTACTAGTTGTCTCCCTTCGAATTTGGCCATTGTGGGATCTCTTCCCACCTACATTTGGGAAGAGGACCAAGGCCACTATATATAGGACTTAGACACCACCATAGAGGAGGGCGGATCAATTCCACGAGGATGGATCCATTCCACCAGGACGGATCCATTCCACCCTGACCTACTCGCCAACTCATCGAGCACAAGAACACCTCACCTCCTGAGGTTGTTCCACCACTGGACTAGTTCATCCTCAGCCCCTCGAGGCAATCCACCACAAAGCTAGAGTAAGGTATTACACCACAAGGTGTCCCAAACCAGGATAAACTGCTGTGTCTCTTGTCCATTGGGTTCGTCGAGCCAGGCCGTGGGTTAGGCAGACTGGGGAGGACGAGTTCTTTGCACGCGCCCCAAAGTTTGAACCTCTCAAGGGTCCGCGGAACCCCAAATCCAACAAAACTTGATAATCACCATTGTGGTTTTGCGTAGGTAAGAACGGTTCTTACTAGAAGCCCGTAGCAGCCACGTAAAACTTGCAACAACAAAGTAGAGGACACTTAACTTGTTTTTGCAGGGCATGTTGTGATGTGATATGGTCATGACATGATGTGATATACGTTATTGTATAAGATGATCATGTTTTATAATATTGACAACCAACAAGAGCCTTAGGGTTGTCTCTTAATTATTGTATGGAATGATAGCACCATGTAATTGCTTTACTTCATCGTTATGCGTTAGCAATAGTTGGCGAGATGACCCCGACGCAATGATGGAGATCAAGGTGTCGATCCGGTGACAATGGAGATCATGACCATGCTTTGGAGATGGAGATCAAAAGCACAAGATGATGATGGCCATATCATGTCACATATTTTGATTGCATGTGATGTTTATCCTTTATGCATCTTATTTTGCTTAGAACGACGGTAGAATTATAAGATGACCCCTACACACAATTTCAAGATAGAAGTGTTCTCCCTGAGTATCCACCATTGCCAAAGTTCGTCGTTTTGAAGAACCTCATGATGATTGGGTGTGATAGACTCTACGTTCACATACAACGGGTGTAAGACAGTTTTGCACATGCTGAATATTTGGGTTAAACTTGACGAGCCTAGCATGTACAGACATGGTCTCGGAACACTAGAGAGTGAAATGTCAAACGTGAGTCATATAGTAGATATGATCAACATAGAGATGTTCACCATTGAAGACTACCCCATCTCACGTAATGATCAGACATGGGTTAGTTGATTTGGATCATGTATCACTTAGATAACTTGAGGGATGTTAATTTAAGTGGGAGTTCATTAGTAATTTGATTAATTGAACTTAATTTATCATGAACTTAGTCTTAATAGTTTTTGCATATCTATGTTGTAGATCAATGGCCCGTGCTACCATTCCCCTGGATTTTAATGCGTTCCTGGAAAAAGCTAAGTTGAAAGATGATGGTAGCCACTACATGAACTAGGTCAATAACTTGAGGATTATCCTGATTGCTGCACAAAAGAATTATGTCCTTGATGCACTGCTAGGTGACACACCTGTTGCAGGAGCTACTGCAGATGTTATGAACGTCTAGCAAGCTCGATCTGATGACTACTCAATAGTTTAGTGTGCCATGCTTTAGGGCTTAGAATCGGGACTTCAAAGACATTTTGAACGTCACGCAGCATATGAGATGTTCCAAGAGATAAAGTTGATATTTCAAGCTAATGCCTGGGTTGACAGATATGAAGTCTCCAACAAGTTCTATAGCTGCAAGATGGACGAGAACAGTTCTGTCAGTGAACACATACTCAAAATGTCTGGGTATCATAACCACTAGAATCAGATGGGAATCAACCTTCTAGTTGAGGGTGTTATTGACAGAGTTCTTCAGACACTACCACCAAGCTACAAAAGCTTTGTGATGAACTATAATATGCAAGGGATGACGAAAACGATTCCCGAGCTCTTCACAATGCTTAAGGCCGCGGAGGTAGAAATAAAAAAGGAGCATCAAGTGTTGATGGTTAACAAGACCACTAGTTTCAAGAAAAAGGGAAAGGGAAAGAAAGGGAACTTCAAGAAGAATGGCAAACAAGTTGCCGCTCCCATGAAGAAACCCAAAGCTGGACCCAAGCCTGAAACTGTGTGCTTCTATTGCAATGGGAGTGGTCACTAGAAGCGGAACTGACCCAAATACTTGGCAGATAAGAAGGATGGAAAACTGAACAAAGGTATATTTCATTTACATGTTATTGATGTGTACCTGACTAATGCTTGTAGTAGTGCCTGGGTATTTGATACTAGTTCGGTTGCTCATATTTGTAACTCGAAACAAGAGTTGCGGAATAAACGAAGATTGGCTAAGGACGAGGTGACGATGCGCGTCGGGAATTGTTCCAAGGTCGATGTGATCGTCGTCGGCACGGTACCTCTACATCTACCTTCGGGATTAGTTTTAGACCTCAATAATTATAATTTGGTGCCAGCGTTGAGCATGAACATTATATCTGGATCTTGTTTATTGCGAGACAGTTATTCTTTTAAGTCTGAGAATAATGGTTTTTCTATTTATATGAGTAATATCTTTTATGGTCATGCACCTTTGATGAATGGTCAATTCTTGTTGAATCTCGATCGTAGTGATACACATATTCATAATATTGATGCCAAAAGATGCAAAGTTGATAATGATAGTGCAACATAGTTGTGGCACTGCCGTTTAGGTCATATAGGTGTAAAGCGCATGAAGAAATTCCATGCGGATGGACTTTTGGAATCACTTTATTATGAATCATTTTATACTTGCAAACCACGCCTCATGGGCAAGATGACTAAAACTCCGTTCTTCAGAACAATGAGCGAGCTAATGACTTACTGGAAATAATACATACCGATGTATGCGATCCGATGAGAGTTGAGACACGCGACGGGTATCATTATTTTCTAACCTTACAGATGATTTGAGTAGGTATGGGTATATCTACTTAATGAAACACAAATCTGAAACATTTGAAAAGTTCAAACAATTTCAAAGTGAAGTAGAGAATCATTGTAAAAAGAAAATAATATTTCTACGATATGATCGTGGGGGTGAATATTTGAGTTACGAGTTTGTCCTTCATTTAGAACAATGTGGAATTTTCTCACAACTCACGCCACCTGGACCACCACATCGTAAAGGTGTGTCCAAACATTGTAATCGTACTTTATTAGATATGGTGCGTTTTGTGATGTCTGTTACCAATTTTCCTTTATCATTTTGGGGTTATGCATTAGAGACAGTCGCATTCATATTAAATTGGACACCGTCTAAAACGTTGAGACAACACCGTATGAACTATGGTTTGGCAAGAAACCTAAGATGTCGTTTCTTAAAGATTGGGAATGCGATGCTTATGTCAAAAGGCTTCAACCTGATAAGCTCAAACCCAAATAGGAGAAGTGCGTCTTCATAGGATACCCTAAGGAAACTATTGGGTACACCTTCTACCACAAATCCGAAGGCAAGATCTTTGTTGCCAAGAATGGGTCCTTTCTAGAGAAAGAGTTTATCTCGAAAGAAGTGAGTGGGAAGAAAGTAGAACTTGATGAGTTAATTGTACCTTCTCTTGAATTGGAAAGTAGCACATCAGAGAAAACCGTTCCCATGATGCCTACAACAACTAGAGAGGAAGCTAATGATAATGATCATGAAACTTCGGATCATGTTACTACTAAACCTCGTAGGTCGACCAGAACACGTTCTGCACCATAGTGGTACAGTAATCCTGTCCTGGAAGTCATGTTATTAGACCACGACGAACCTACGAACTATGATGAGACCAGATTCCGGTAAATGGCTTGAGGCCATGAAATCTGAGATAGGATCCATGTACGAGAAGAAAGTATGGACTTTGGTGGACTTGCCCAATGATCGGCAAGCCATTGAGAATAAATGGATCTTCAAGAAGAAGACATACGCTGATAGTAATGTCACTATCTACAAAGCTCAACTTGTTGAAAAACATTTTCGACAAGTTCAAGGGGTTGACTACGATAAGACTTTCTCACCCGTAGTGATGCTTGAGTCTTTCCGAATCATGTTAGCAATTGCCGCATTTTATAATTATGAAATCTGGTAAATGGACGTCAAAACTGCATTCCTTAATGATTTTCTTAAAGAAGAGTCGTATATGATGCAACCAAAAGGTTTTGTCAATCCTAAAGGTACTAACAAAGTGTGCAAGCTCCAGCAGTCCATCTATGGACTGGTGCAAGCATCTCAGAGTTGGAATATACGCTTTGATGATGTGATCAAAGCATATGGTTTTATACAGACTTATGGTGAAGCCTATATTTACAAGAAAGTGAGTGGGAGCTCTGTAGCATTTCTGATATTATATGTGGATGACATATTGCTGATTGGAAATGATATAGAATTTTTGGATAGCATAAAAGGATACATGAATAAGAATTTTTCAATGAAAGACCTCGGTGAAGCTGCTTATATATTGGGCATCAAGATCTATAGGGATAGATCGAGACGCTTAGTAAGACTTTCACAAAGCACATACCTTGACAAAGTTCTGAAGAAGTTCAAAATGGACCAGTCAAAGAAAGGGTTCTTGCCTGTGTTGCAAGTTGTGAAATTGAGTCAAAGTCAAAGTCCGACCATGTAGAAGATAGAGAGAAAATGAAAGTCATTCCCTATGCATCAGCCATAGGTTCTATCATGTATGCTATGTTGTGTACCAAACCTGATGTGTGCCTTGCCATAAGTTTGGCAGGGAGGTACCAAAGTAATCCAGGAGTGGATCACTGGACAACAGTCAAGAACATCCTGATGTACCTGAAAAGGACCAAGGATATGTTTCTTGTTTATGGAGGTGACGAAGAGCTCGTCGTAAAAGGTTACGTCGATGCTAGCTTCGACACAGATCTGGGTGACTCTAAGTCACAAACCGGATACATATTTATATTGAATGGTGGAGCTATCATTTGGTGCAGTTCCAAGCGGAGGGTCATGGTGGGATCTACGTGTGAAGTTGAGTACATAGCTGCTTCAGAAGCAGCACGTGAAGGATTCTGGATGAAGGAGTTCATATCCGATTTGGGTGTAATACCCAATGCATATGGTCCAATGAAAATCTTTTGTGACAACACTGGAGCAATTTCCTTAGCGAAGGAATCCAGGTTTCACAAGAGAACCAAACACATCAATAGACGCTTCAACTCCATTCATAAAAAGGTCAAGGATGGAGACATAGAAATTTGCCAAGTACATACAGATCTGAATGTAGCAGACCCGTTGACTAAACCTCTTCCGCAAGAAAAACATGATCAACACCAAGACTCCATGGGTGTTAGATTCATTACAATGTAATCTATATTATTGACTCTAGTGCAAGTGGGAGGCTGATGGAAATATGCCCTAGAGGCAATAATAAAGTTGTTATTATTATATTTCCTTATTCATGATAAAGGTTTATTATTCATGCTAGAATTGTATTGATCGGAAACTTAAATACATGCGTGGAAGGTCGATTGCCTTCAGTAAGCAGCGAGAATGATCGCTTGTGTTCCGTTAGCACCAGCAGTGAAGGAATCGATCGGCTTCTGTTAGCAGCAAAGGAATCGCTCGGGTTGAGTTAGCAGCAAAGGGATCGATCGATTGGCATCGGTACGTAGTGGGATCGATCGCTCGTGTTCAGTATGTAGCTAGTGCAATGGCTCGGGTTCAGTATGTGAACACCTGGCTTGGGTTCAGTTAGCCAACACCTCGCACACACGTGTGTACGACAGAAATGCGCAAACCACACTGCATCGCTCGGCCCCGAACACCCACTGTAACCTAGAACTCCCCAAAATTTTCGTTGCCCTCACTTCTACCATGATTTTTTACGTCATGCACGATCCAAAGAATATCATGCAGCGCGTGCGCTTTAGTACTGGAAGGATTACAAGAAAATCGATAACATTGGGATCTTCCAAGAGTTTGTTGGCAAAGTTGGTTTAAGTACACTATCCAGGCCTTTCCCCTCTTCCATGGCTAGCAATTTGTCAATTATGAGATATGGTAATTCTTTTACTTTTTTCTTATGTTTAAATAAATTTCGATATGGACATAGAAGCTACACCAGTTATGAAGGCTTGTTCCCAAATGATGAATTATGCAGTCCACCAACATCGGTGCAGGCTCAAATGGAAGTATTTTTATCCTTTCACAGTCAATCTGGTGACAATAATTTCTCCTGTCAAATTGATGATTGATGACCAGTGGGATGCCCTTGTGGAAAGCTGGAAGAATCCCAAAAAGATGGTACACTTCTTGAAAACCTAATTCTTTGCTTCATGTATTTTGTCTTTTGATGCAGAAGATTGTGAAAAGGACAGAGCTAACCGAGCTCAGGTTAAGTTCCACCAAACAACTGGTTCACATAGCTATTCCATCCACTGATAATTTGGTAAGTCAGACCTATGGTTGTGCATTTCCCACATGTGATCTACATAGTTATTGTATATAATGTTCCCTTGGCTTTAGCCAATAAATGATTTATCTAATTAATGGCATCTTATCCTGGACAAATGGATAACGTAAAGTTCACTTTCGGTATTGTATATGTTCTTTCTTCATAGTTACTAAATCTGAAACGACAGTGAATACAAAATTAAGCTTCATGCATGTATGTTGTTTTGAGGGAGAAAATACAAAGATGAAGAACCCACTGCATTGGATTTGTTCAAGGAGTGCCACTACAACAACAAGAAGAAAGGGTACAAAGACACCGTATGATCTGCACTTGTAAGTCAGGGTTCAAAGAGTGCATACAATATCACACAATGCTTACTTGTTTTAATAGATCCAGTAGTACAATAATTAGTAATTATTTAGTCGGCCTAGAGAGAGTAGAAGAATAATTTCACCTTGAAATAATTTTTATGTATTATTCTTTGCTTCTTACCTGAATATGATCCACTTGGCAACCGTCATATTGTAAAGTCAGTTTTCTTGATGGTGTATTTTGCATACCCATGCTATGTTTGATTTCAAGATTTCCTAGAAGATTACTTGAACGTAATCTTTTGCATAATTAGATGTCTTCATCTATCACACATATACATGGGATCAAACCAATGGAGATCTAGTTGTCTTTATGTCTTGTGGCAAAGTTGTCCAATAGCCTCATAACCATGTTTATTTGTTGTTTGCATTGCTAGTCTCTCAACCTACTAAAGATGGACACCAACCTATCTCTATGATTGAGGTTGTATCTAATGTGCTCACTTAGCACACGAAGAAGCCTAGGTTTCTTCAGCATGAGGGGATCCACCATGTGCATGAGAGATCCAGTGGTACCATCCTTGAAGCACAACTAGCAGTGGAGAAGAAAGGGAGTGCAGAGCTTCGGGAGGTAGTCAACACCTTCATTAAGAAGGTAGAGGAATCAAAAGAAGCGAGGTTCAAACAAGAAGAGGAGTGCAGGAAGAAGCAAGCCAATGTGGATTAAAACCTGACCTTTTGCTAAGCCAGAGGTGATCAAGTTCAGCTACAGGGTAAGGTGGTTGTTAAAACACTGTTGTTGTAAGGTAATGGCAATATGTGATCATTTTGTAGTTTCATATTTATGATGGATCATGTGTGATCTGTTGTTGGAACTTAATTTATGTTGTCATATAGATGTGTTGTGACCTATTGCTGGATCAGAATCTATGTTGTTGTTCATATATAACATACTTTAGGGCTAAAGTTGTTCATATATGAAATTATGGGAATGTTTAATTTTACAGTTTGATGGACTAGAACTGGGCTGAAATCAGTTGGCTAACCATTCCGAATGGGTTGAAATTGGTTGGCTAAACAAAGCAAAATTTTGTACTGTGTTTAAAAAATGGGCGCAATGAGGAAAACATTTGGGTTAGGTGATGAACTATAGCTAGGCCGAAATTTGGGTTGACCGAAGGAAATGGGGTAATGGGCTGGAATTGAGAAAACATACTAATGAGCTGAACCTTTAGAAATGGGCCAACAAACTGGACTAAGAGAAATAGGTTAATGTATCGGACTAGGCTGAAAATAGGAGACCAAAAGTCTAATTCGGCCACCCACTACATGGGCCTTGTAGGCCTTCATGTCCATGCACGCGCCACGTCATGAAATTCTATGACAGTTTGAGTCGTCATGAAGGCCTGGGTTGGGCTCAGACCCAACCTGAACTGAACGGGCTCATGCCTGATCTATGACGTCCAAGCATCATCATAGGTCAGCATGATTTGTGTAGATTTTGTCCATGTGTCATGAAGACCAATATTTGACAAGGAATATATGATGGTTTTCAAGTCATCGGTGGGCATTTGTGATAGTTTTGTAGCAATATGTGAAGGTTTGTGGCCGTCAAGGATCAACATCATTCTTGTAGTGTTATTTTCCTTGTTTGCTTGCTTTTGCCACTATGTCTGAAGATAATAGCAAGTTGTGTGACCTCTCAAATACTAATAATGATGATTTTATTAGTACTCCAATTTCTCCTTTCGCCACTACGCAGAGCCATATGATATTAATGCTACATTGCTAAATCCTATTATGATAGAACAATTTTCAGGAAATCCTAATGAGGATGCCGCATCCCATCTTAATACCTTCGCTGAATTATGTGATATGCAAAAAATAAGATGCATATAATGATATTATTAAGTTGAAGTTGTTTCATTTCTCGATAAGAGATCGTGCTAAAACTTGGTTTTCATCCTTGCCTCATGCTACTTCTTGAGCTTGCCTTGGTTTTTCCCTTGAAGAGGAAAGGGTGATGCAGCAAAGTAGATATAAGTATTTCCCTCAGTTTGAGAACCAAGGTATCAATCCAATAGGATACAACGCACAAGTCACCGAATACCTGCACAAACAATCAAACAACTTGCACCCAATGCGATAAAGGGGTTGTCAATCCCTTCACGATTACTTGCAAAAGTGAGATCTGATAGAGATAGATAAACGGTAAAGTAAATATTTTTGGTATTTTTGGTTTATAGAACGGAAATTAAAATATTGCAAAATAGTAGATTGGAAACTTATATGATGGAAAATAGATCCGGGGGACCATAGGTTTCACTAGAGGCTTCTCTCAAGATAGAAAATAATACAGTGGGTGAACAAATTACTGCCGAGCAATTGATAGAAAACCGCAAAGTTATGACGATATCTATGGCAATGATCATGAATATAGGCATCATGTCCGTGTCAAGTAGACCGAAATGATTTTGCATCTACTATTATTACTCCACACATCGACCGCTATCCAACATGCATCTAGAGTACGAAGTTCATAAAGAACGAAGTAACTCATTAAGCAAGATGACATGATGTAGAGGAATTAACTCAAGCAATATGATGAAAACCCCATCTTTTTATCCTCAATGGCAACAATACAATACCTGCCTTGCTGCCCCTACTGTCACTGGGAAAGGACACCACATGATTGAACCCAAAGCTAAGCACTTCTCCCATTGCAAGAAAAACGAATCTAGTTGGCCAAACCAAACCGATAGTTTGAAGAGAATTACAAAGATATCAAATCATGCATATAATATTTCAGAGAAGGTTCAAGTAATATTCATATATAAGTTGATCATAAATCCACAATTCATCGGATCTCGGCAAACACACCGCAAAAAAGTATTACATCAAATAGATCTCCAAGAACATTGTGGAGAACATGGTATTGAGAATCAAAGAAAGAGAATAAGTCATCTAGCTACTAGCTATGGACCTATAGCTCTGTGGTAAACTACTCACGCTTCATAGGAATGGCAATAGAGTTGATGTAGAAACCCTCCATGATCGAATCCCCCTCTGGCAGGGTGACCAAAAAGGCCCCTAGATGGGATCTCATGGGTACAGAAGGTTGCGTTGGTGGAAAAGTGTTTTCGTGGATGCCCCTGTTGGTTTGGGGATATATGGGAATATATAGGAGCAAGAATTAAGTCAGGAGGTGCACGAGGGGCCCACAAGGGTGGGGGCGTGCCCTACCCCCTGGGCGCACCCTCCGTCCTTGTGGCTGCCTCGTGGCTCCTTCGACTTCATCTAAAAGTCTCCTGGTTGTCTCTTGGTCCAAGAAAAATCATTGCTAAGGTTTTATTCCGTTTGGACTCCGTTTGGTATTCCTTTTCTGCAAAACTCAAAAACAGGAACTGGCACTGGGCTCTAGGTTAATAGGTTAGTCCCAAAAAATATAAAATAGCATATTAACGCATATAAAACATCCAAAACAGATAATATAATAGCATGGAACAATAAAAAATTATAGATACGTTGGAGACGTATCAAGCATCCCCAAGCTTAATTCCTGCTCATCCTCGAGTAGGTAAATGATAAAAACAGAATTTTTGATGTGGAATGCTACCTAACATATTTATCCATGTAATTTTTTATTGTAACATGAATGTTCCGATCCGTATGATTCAAAACAAAAGTTTAATATTGACATAAAAACAATAATACTTCGAGCATACTAACAAGGCAATTATGTCTTCTCAAAATAACATGGCCAAAGAAGGCTTATCCCTACAAAATCATATAGTCCGGCTATGCTCCATCTTCATGACACAAAATATTGAAATCATGCACAACCCCAATGACAAGCCAAGCAATTGTTTCGTACTTCTGATGTTCTCAAACTTTTTGAACTTTCACGCAATACATGAGCGTGAGCCATGGACATAGCACTATAGGTGGAATAGAAGGTGGTTGTGAAGAAAAAAAAGGAGATAGTCTCACATCAACTAGGCGTATCAATGGGCTATGGAGGTGCCCATCAATAGATATCAATGTGAGTGAGTAGGTATTGCCATTCAACGGATGCACTAGAGCTATAAGTTTATGAAATCTCAAAAAGAAACTAAGTGGGTGTGCATCCAACTCGCTTGCTCACGAAGACCTAGGGCAATTTGGTTAAGCCCATCATTGGAATATACAAGCCAAGTTCTATAATAAAAAATTCCCACTAGTATATGAAAGTGACAATATAGGAGACTCTCTATCATGAAGCACAAGTGTGATAAAAGGATAGTAGCATTGCCCCTTCTCTCTTTTCTCTCATTTTTTCATTTGGGCCTTCTCTCATTTTTTTGGCCTCTTTTTTTTCATCCGTAGTCTCATCCCGACTTGGGGGGGGGGGGTGAATCGTAGTCTCCATCATCCTTTCCTCACATGGGAAAATGCTCTAATAATGAAATCATCACACTTTTATTTACTTACAACTCGATACTTAGAACAAATATGACTCTATATGAATGCTTCCGGCAATGTACCGGGATGTGCAATGAATCAAGAGTGACATGTATGAAAGAATTATGAACGATGGTTTTGCCACAAATACAAAGTCAACTACATGATCATGCAAAGCAATATGACAATGATGGAGCGTGTCATAATAAACGGAACGATGGAAAGTTGCATGGCAATATATCTTGAAATGGCTATGGAAATACCATAATAGGTAGGTATGGTGGCTGTTTTGAGGAAGGTATATGTGGGTTTATGGCACCGGCGAAAGTTGCGCGGTACTAGAGAGGCTAGCAATGGTGGAAGGGTGAGAGTGTGTACAATCCATGGACTCAACAATAGTCATAAAGAACTCACATACTTATTGCAAAAATCTATTAGTTATCAAAACAAAGTACTATGCGCATGCTCCTAGGGGGATATATTGGTAGGAAAAGACCATCGCTCATCCCCGACCGCCATTCATAAGGAAGACAATCAATACATATATCATGCTCTGACTTCATCACATAATGGTTCACCATATGTGCATGCTACGGGAATCACAAACTTTTAACATGAGTATTTCTCAAATTCACAATTACTCACTAACATGACTCTCATATCACCATATTTATATCTCAAAACAATCATAAGGAATCAAACTTCTCATAGTATTCAATGCACTTTATAGTTTATATGAAAGTTTTTATTATATCCCTCTTGGATGTCTATCATATTAGGACTAAATTTATAACCAAAGCAAATTACCATGCTGTTTAAAGACTCCCAAAATAATATAAGTGAAGCATGAGAGTTCATCAATTTCTATAAAATAAAACCATCGTCGTTCTCTAAAAAGATATAAGTGAAACACTAGAGCAAAATTGCCTAGCTCAAAAGATATAAGTGAAGCACATAGAGTATTCTAATAAATTATGATTCATGCATGTCTCTCTCAAAAGGTGAGTATAGCAAGGATGATTGTGGCAAACTAAAAAGCAAAGACTCAAATCATACAAGACGCTCCAAGCAAAACAATATCATGTGGTCAATAAAAATATAGCCTCAAGTAAAGTTACCGATAGACGAAGACGAAAGAGAGGATGCCTTCCGGCGCATCCCCAAGCTTAGGCTCTTGGTTGTCCTTGAATATTAACTTGGGGTGCCTTGGTAATCCCCAAGCTTAGGCTCTTGACACTCCTTATTCCATAGTCCATCAAATCCTTACCCAAAACTTGAAAACTTCACAACACAAAACTCAACAGAAAATCTCATAAGCTCCGTTAGTATAAGAAAATAAATCAGCACTTTTGGTACTGTTGTGAACTCATTCTTTATTTATATTAGTGTAATATCTACTGTATTCCAACTTTTCCATGGTTCATACCCCCCAATACTACCCATAGAATCATCAAAATAAGAAAACAACACATAGAAAACGGAATCTGTCAAAAACAGAACAGTCTGTAGCAATATGGATATTTCGAATACTTCTGTAACTCCAAAAATTCTTAAAAATTAGGACAAAAGGGGCAATTTGTATATTAATCTTCTTAAAAAAAAAATCAGTATTTGACCGCGCTTCCATGATTTTAAACAATTATGTGACTGGTGCAAAAGTTTTTGTTTTTCAGCAAGATCAAATCAACTATCACCGTAAGCTATCCCAAAGGTCTTACTTGGCACAAACACTAACTAAAACATAAAATCACATCTAGGCTAGATGAATTATTTATTGCAAAACAGAACCTAAAAATCAAAAACAGAAATAAAATTGGGTTGCCTCCCAACAAGTGCTATTGCATCCAAACCTCATGATATGATACACTCTATCACACATAAGCCTCCTTATATCTTCCTCAAAGCAGCCACCATACCTACCTATCATGGCATTTCCATAGCCATTCTGATATATATAGCCATGCAACTTCCATTGTCCTGCCTTTTGACATGTGTCTTCATCATCATATTGCTTTGCATGATCATATAGAGCTGACATGATATTTGTGGCAAAGCCTCCGTTCATCTTTGTTATACATGTTACGCTAGATCATTGCACATCCTGGTACACTGCCAGAGGCACTCATATAGAGTCATATTTTTTAAGTTATCGAGTTGTAATATCAAGTTGTAAGTAAATAAAAGTGCGATGATCATCATTATTAGAGCATTGTCCCAATGAGGAAAGGATGATGGAGAAAATGAATCCCCCACAAGTTGGGATGAGACTCCGGACAAAAAAGAGAGAGAAAGAGAGAAGGGGAAATGTTACTGTCCTTTTAGCACACTTGTGCTTCAATGTAGCACCATGTTCTTCATACAAAGAGTCTCCTGAGTTATCAATTTCATATACTAGTGGGAATTTTTCATTATAGAACTTGGCTTGTATATTTTGATGATGGGCTTCCTCAAATGCCCGAGGTCTTCATGAGCAAGCAAATTGGATGCACACCCACTTAGTTTCAGTTTGAGCTTTCATACGCTTATAGCTCTAGTGCATCAGTTGCATGGCAATCCCTACTCCTCGCATTGATATCGATTGTAGGCATCTCCATTTCCTAACGATCCGCCGAGTTGATGCGAGCCTTTCTTCCTTTTTGACTTCTCCTATATATCTCTACCACTGCACTCAATTCCACCCTAGTGCTAGTATCCATGGCTCATGCTCATGTATTGAGTGGAGTAAAAAATGTTGAAGAGGATTCAAATGTATGATACTGCCGGATCACGGGTTCCGGCAAAACCCTCATGGTTCGAACACTGGGGTGCGCATGAAGATCTCCCCCTACCGATCCACGTCCTAGCTTCGCTAAGATCTCAAGGGCTAGCTGAACAAACTCGCAACACAAAGGACACAAGATTTATACTGGTTCGGGCCACCGTTGTGGTGTAATACCCTACTCCAGTGTGGTGGTGGTGGATTGCCTCTTGGGCTGAAGATGAACAGTACAAGGGGAAGAACAGCCTCCTGAGGCGAGGTGTTCTTGTGCTTGGCAAACTTGTGCGGGTGAGGATTCGATGCCTACTACTGTGGTGGCTAGCCCTATTTATAGAGGCCCTGGTCCTCTTCCCAAATATTGAGCGGGAAGGGAGCCAACAATGGCCAATTTGAAAGGGGACAGCTAATACAGCTTATCCTGACAAAAGCAGTCTTCGCCTGCAAAAGGCTCTGGTGGTGACGCCGCCTTGGGCTCCATGGTGACCTCTGTCTTGCCGTCCTGCTGGTCTTGGTCTCGTTGCACTGATATGGAAACCTTTGCTTGACGCCTTGGTACTCCGCGCCTGCGCTTGCCTCCCTTGCACCAAAGAGGAAACAAGGACATTGTGCACGCTGACACCCGCCTGGCGCCCGCCTGATCTCGATCGTCATGGCTCACGTCACGAGAACCTCACGAGGTTTGCCTTGCCTTGATCTCTCCGCCCCTCGCGAGCCAACCTCATGAGGCCGCTCCTGAAGGGGTCTTGTGTCGTACGCCTCGCGAGGCTTGGCCCCTCGTGAGGGTCTTAAGTGTTTGTTGGCGAAGATGGGCCGTACGGGCCCGCTCGCAGAGCCACGCCATGGGCCGCAGGCTGGCAAGCCTGGGGACCCCCGTTCCCAGAACACCGACAGTAGCCCCCGGGCCCAAGGTGTGACGCCCCAAGACCGGAGCTTCAGTTGCCTTCCAGGGTTTCCGAGTTTTGTCATGTGTTTTGTTTTGTTTGTGCATTGCTCATGTCATCTCTTGCATTGCATCATGTCATCATGCCATCATATCATTAATTTTTATAACTCAACTAAATAAATGGCATGGATCCTTGATCCATTTAAATTGAGGGATATTCACAATGGTGATTTCTCTTTATAACATACCCTCCCGTTATTTAGGGAGATATTATAAAATATTCCATTATTTTGGAATCACCATAACCCACTTGCAGAATAAATCCCATGCCTTTTCTGCTCCGAGTTGACCTCAAAACCTTGCCAATATTTCTTTCATCATATTCCGGAGCTCCACCAAAAATCTGAACATTTTTGGACCTTCCCAAACCTCACTTCCTATTCAAATCATTTGAGTTTAAATCAAATGAGTTTGAATTTAAACTTCCAATCATGCCTCTTTTATTTTCCTGGATCGAGCTCATTTTTGCGAGTTTGGGAAAATTATCCCCATGCGCAAATTTTTCCCCTAATCTCTCGTTATTTTTCTCTGTTCTGTTTTTTCTTTTTAAATTTTAAGAGAGAGAGAGAGAGAGGTAAGCCCAGCAGGCCATCTAGGCTCCTCCGCAGGCCTCTGGCCACTTCTTTCCCCACTGGGCCGGCCTCCCAAGGCCCAGCCGGCGCCCAGCTCTAACCCTAGCCGCACGCAGCGCCGTCCCCTCGATCCATCTCCTCCTCCTCCTCGTTCCCGCAGCGCTCGATCCCCTCGTCCTCCCTCTTCCCGATCCCCATCTCTGCTTCTCCTCTCCTCCGCGACGCTCCCGCCGGAGCCCCAGAGCCAGCCCGTCGCCTCCTCCTCATCGAGCCAGGAGTGGAGCTCCTGCGCCAGTCCCCTCGCCCGGCTTGTCGCTCCCCTGCCGTCTCGGCGCCCGCAGCACCGGAGCTTCTCCTTCCCACGACCCGAGCCCCAAGCGCCGCCTCGTCTCCTCTGCTCGCCCGCACCTACTTTGCAACTTCTCCGCGCCCGACCTCCTTCAAGCCTCCTCGCTTAGTCCGTCCGCCCGTGCCATCATGCTCCATGTCGCCTCCCTCGTCGGTTTCTTCTCCGACCAGATCGCCGAGGAGCTCCCGAGCGAGCGGCGGCGAAGCCGAGCCTGTGGCGTTCCTCGCGCTCGAACGCCTTCCATGGCCTCCGGCCTCTGCTCCGCCCGTCGCCTCTGCTGCCCTCCTCGACGTCCTGCTCGTCCTCGTGTGTGCCATGGACGTGCGCCGCCACTGGCCTCTGCTGAGCGCGTCCCGTCTCCCTCGCCGACGCCCTGCCTCTTGGTGTTTTGATCCACCACCACATCGTGGCCGATTTTGTTGCTTCATTGTCGGGCATGAGTTGCCTTGCTGCTGTCCACCAGAGGCCCTTTTGCCTTTCTTCGTTTTGGATCAGCCAAGATGAGGCGCCAAGTACCAGTCAACGAGGACCGCCAAGTTCATCTTCTGCCATTTCCGAATTCACCAAGTACCACAACATCGATAACCATACAGACCGCCAAGAACGACTATGGGGATTCACCAAGTACCTTCGGATCGTCAAGTTCATCTCGTGGATGTCGACTACTTCCACGATGATGCGAGTACAAGTACCCTCTTCGTGGTTTTTGCCAAGTACCTCGATGCGGAGCCCTCGGATCCGTCAAGTCCAACAACGACGGTGTACAACTACGGCGACGCCAACTTCTCTGAACCCTGTACCTCGGCGACCCGCCAAGTACCCCTTGATTGCCGAGTACCTCTACCGACGACCCGTGAGCGTGTACAACTTCAGTCGCGAGCGTCTACTTCCCTCTCTGAAACTTCGACCGGCTTCGAGATGAAGGCACGCTTCAAAGGTATACCCGCCGGAGCGACCGCCCGTGAGCGAATGCTTGTATGTTGTATGAGATGCCCGTTTGCACCGTGTCTGAAATTTGTCGCCGCTTGTTCCTCCTCGTTGCCATGCCATCGTCTCGTGGGAACCCGTAACCGGAACACCCACCATCTTGCTCAACTCGCTCACGCCCACTTCTTTTGCACCGGTATCTCCGTGAGCTACCGGAACCGAAATGTTGCCGTGGCATCATTTCCGGATTCGTTGCCGTGGCACCATTTTTGTTTCGCCGCCGTGGCACCCTTTCGTTCCGCTATGGTGACCAAATGCTTCATAATGCTCATGTCAACTTTTAATAAAAATTGCATAAAACTTGCACATGTCATCCGCATCATGATAACAACATTTAAATGTTTAAAATTGTTGTTTGCATTAATTTGCATAATTGCCATGCTAAAATGATTTATTTCATAACTAAATAACCGTAGCTCGGATTTAAATAAATTATATATGTAAATGGGGTAGAAAAATGCCTAGTTTAACATGGTGTTCTTGTTTGGCATGTTTAACAACATTAAAATTGTGTTTAGGGCAGAACAGTAGCAAATTCGAAATATGCATATGAGGATTTTTCCGGAATTGTTGTTGTTGTTTCCGGCCTCATTTAATCTTGCCTAAATAGTTAGTTTCATATGCTTCACCCCCTTGCCATGTTTAATAACATTTAATATTGTTGGGTAGCATAACCGAGAGAGAACTAAATATTTGAATGTGGTGTTCCGTCAATATGCAACTCGTTGCATATTGAGCTCCACTTAACTTGTAGTGTTGTTTGTGCATATTGCCATGCCATGCCTCATTAAACCGGACATGCATCATACTTGTTTGTGCATCATGACATGTTTATGTGATGGTTGTTTACCATGTTGTTTGCTTATTTCCGGTTTGCTTCTCTCATTAGCTTCGGTTCCGTTCCGGAGTTGTGAGGATTCATTCGACTTCGTCCGTTTGTCTTCTTCATGGACTCGTTCTTTTTCCTTGCGGGATTTCAGGCAAGATGACCATACCCTCGAAATCACTTCTATCTTTGCTTGCTAGATGCTCGCTCTTTTGCTATGCCTATGCTACGATGCCTACCACTTGCTATATCATGCCTCCCATGTTGCCATGACAAGCCCCTAACCATCCTTTCCTAGCAAACCGTTGTTTGGCTATGTTACCGCTTTGCTCAGCCCTCTTATAGCGTTGTTAGTTGCGGTGAAGATGAAGTTTGTTCCTTGTTGGAACATGGAGATGTTGTTCCTTGTTGGAACATGCTTATTTGTTGGGATATCACAATATATCTTATTTTATTAATGCATCTATATACTTGGTAAAGGGTGGAAGGCTCGGCCTTATGCAGTGTTTTGTTCCACTCTTGCCGCCTAGTTTCCGTCATACCGGTGTTATGTTCCCGGATTTTGCGTTCCTTACGGTTGGGTGATTTATGGGACCCCTTGACAGTTCGCTTTGAATAAGACTCCTCCAGCAAGGCCCAACATTGGTTTTACCATTTGCCACCTAAGCCTTTTTCCCTTGGGTTCTGCGACTCAAGGGTCATCTTTATTTTAACCCCGGGCCGTTCTCCTTGAGTGCTGGTCCAAACTAAACCACTTGCGGTGCCGCCCGAGGCAACTTGGGGTATCGTCGGTTGCCGTCGTAGTGTTCATCCGGTGTGCCACGAGAACGAGATATGTGCAGCTCCACCAGGATTTTTCGGCACATTCGGGCGGCTTTGCTGGTCTTGTTTTATTCTTTCGAAATGTCTTGTAGTCCGGGATTCGAGACGATCGGGTCTTCGGTAGAAGGAATATCCTTCGTTGACCGTGAGAGCTTATCATGGGCTAAGTTGGGACACCCTGCAGGGTATTATCTTTCAAAGCCATTCCCGCGGTTATGAGGCAGATGGGAATTTGTTAATGTCGGTTGTAGAAAACCGAAGTTGATCTTAATTAAAATACACCAACTGCGTGTGTAACGTGATGGTCTCTTCTCGGCGGAGTCCGGGAAGTGAACACGGTGTTGGAGTTATGCTTGACGTAAGTAGTTTCAGGATCACTTCTTGATCGCTACTAGCTTCACGACTGTGCTTTGCTTCTCTTCTCGCTCTCTTTTGCGTATGGTAGCCACCATATATGCTAGTCGCTTGCTGCAGCTCCACCTCACTACCCTGTCCTACCTTTAAGCTTAAATAGTCTTGATCTCGGGTGTGAGATTGCTGAGTCCCGTGACTCACGGATACTTCAAAACCAGTTTGCGGTGCCGATGAGATCGTGCGGTGATGCATCCGAGCTCAAGGAGGAGCTCGATGAAGATCTTGTTCATTGTGTTGTTTCGTTTGATCGATCAAGAGTGGAGCCAGTTGGGACGATCGGGGATCTGTGTAGCATTTGGGGTAGTCTTCTTTTATTTTGGTTCCGTAGTCGGTCATTGATTGTATCGTATGATGTAATGCTTTACTCATGTATTGTGTGAAGTGGCGATTGTAAGCCAACTATGTATATCTTTCCTTATGTATTACATGGGTTGTGTGAAGATTACCTCACTTGCGACATTGCTTTCAATGCGGTTATGCCTCTAAGTCGTGCTTCGACACGTGGGAGATTTAGCCGCATCGAGGCGTTACAAGTTGGTAATCGAGCCTTCCCGACTTAGGAGCCCCAGCTTGATTGTTTCTTTGGCGTTGTTGAGTCTAGAACGGAAAATGTTTTGAGTCTTAGGATTATATATATTGGAGATTAGGATTCTTTTACTCCTCGGTCCCTTAAATCGCTCTGGTGAGGCATCCCGACGTAGAGTTTTGACTTTCCTCTCCTCAAATTTCACTAATTTTTTTAGGATCACGCTGGTATCTTGGAATCGTTCCGATGGTTTTGTGACGAGAACATTGTTCTTGGTGCCTCGACATTTAGGGGTTGTGGCGGTGTCCGGGGAGTTGAGCTCCGAGGTGTTGTCGTCACAATTTTATCGTTGCATTCTGGAATACGAGCTTTGCCGACATCGAAAATCTCTTTTATGCAGTTGTTGGTGAGATAACCTCGATAACCCAGTACTGGGGCGAGCTCGAGAGTATTGCCATGACTCGTATAACGGATGCTTTTCGAAGGTCGAGGTACACGATTTCCGAAGGTTTCTTGGTTATGTGTTGAAGGATGGATACAGCTGGATCTAGGTATTGTTAGTTTGGGTGATATATTTTGTGTCCCCTGTAGCCCCCAACACCTGATTGCATAACCAGAAAGTTTCGGGAGTTTATAGGTGGGAATTCAAGTAGCTCCTAGAATATCTTTCCGACAGATGCATGATATGGGATTGGGTAAATCTCTATCATATGTATTTGTTCCGGCTTATTCTGCAAGCCAAATCCTTTGTTTTGTTTTATTTGTGGTATTCGAGTTGCTTCAATGCCAAGTGTGGATTCCATACCTTATTCTAAACGGTGTTCTCATATTGCTACGTGAATACTAATCCTTCTTGATCACTGAGCTTGTCATGTCAATTCTTTTGCAACCGACGTGCTTCTGTTCAAGTGGATCCGATCATTCCAACATTCGCAAGATCAATTCTAAGCTTTTTTCTCAACGGTGTTCGTTTCATCCGACCTAAGTTGCCTTTGTTTTCCCGCCCTCCCACCCTTTTTTTTCAAGGACTCAGATTTCTTAATCAAGTATCCATTTTATTGAGGGAAGTTTCTTCATTCTTTTCCTTTAATGTTTTATCCGGTGATTTCTCATGAAGACGCTAAGGAAGCTTCAACCTTATCATTGTTCCATTCTAATTTTCTTCTCCGGTGGAATCAAGTCAAGTTTTCGGTGTTGATCTTATCCCTTTTCCTCTTTTCACAATGCTTTCCCATTCCGATGCACCTCATAATCTTTCACTTCTTGTTATTCAATTGTTCTGGAGTGTTGAAGTTATCTCAGAAGATTCGCTTTTCCATTCCCAATCCGTACAAGCTATCTGGAGATAATTATCTCATTCAAGCCATTTATTTCAACCGATGCAATCTCTCTTCCAAGCGACCTTTTTAACGGTGGTTCTTTTGAGTGGGCCCTAACCCACAGGTCTTTTCCCAGGATCTTACCTGACTCTTTTAATTTCCCCGGAGTTATTCTCAATTCTTTTCAAGTGTGACGTAAGAATGGATTCCATCAGTCACATGCCTTTTCCAAGATCAATTTCAAACCATTTCATTGTTGAATCAACCTCTTTGCTTTTCATTCTACCAGAGTATCTCAACAATTTTGGTGGTGTTTCTCGTCGTCATTCTCGAATTTCTGAAGACCGAAGAAGAGTTTCTCTTTAATCTTGCTCCATTCTCTTCAAGATTCATGGTTCTAGCTTGATGCCATCCTCTCATAAGTGTTTCCGATTGTGAGAATCCTTTTCACCCATCCGGAAAAATTCAGGAGTCTTTTCAGTTTGATTCTTCTGAGCCCATCATCTCAGAATTATTCATTCCAGCTTTCAGCTCTTGTTCCCCAAATCTTACCGGTGCATCGTTCAAGTATTCACTAATCAGTTCATGATCTCTCTGTTCTCTTGTATCTAAATCCCCTCAAATATCTTCATTCGTTTTCCAATTCTTCCTGGTGAATTGTGCCTTTGCTACGTTCATTCTCAATTCTTACGGTGGTTCGTTCAAGAGTTCTCTTCCTTCGTTATTATATAGATTCATTCGTCTTCCCGAATCCTACCGGCGGATCGTTGAAGACCTTCCCAAGTTTGCGCTATATCTCTATCTGTAATCATTTTTCTATGAGAATAAGTAGTATGCCTAATCCGTTGCTTGTCATCAATATAAATTGGTGAAGGATACGCATAACATAATTCTTGTTCTTGTTTCATCCAAGTGATTAACTCCTTCTTTCGGAGTTTGTTCATGATGAATAAATTCTCGGTTTCAATTGTTCATCTTTCTTTCCGGAGTTCCAAGTTTTGTCGGTTATATCATTTCAAAGCTTCATCTTATCACTGCAAGGTTTCACCTTGTATTTGCAACTTCTCTTCCTTTTATCATCCTTTTCTTACCGGAGTTCTTCATGGAGGCTCTACATGATGCTTCATCAAGGATTATTTTCATTCTTCAATTGTTCATAAAGTTTTCTCGCGGAGTTAAGATCCGTCAAGCCATACTTCAAAATAAACATGGCGTTCCAACACATGTTTTGTTTTGAGGAGTTCAAGTATTCTTCATCTTGCATTCCGAAGTGCAATTCTTTCTACCTTATCTCTTGAGATGGTGTTATGTCACTCTTGGCAATTTCTCTTTGTGTTTCATGATTCACATGTTGTCAAGAATGAGATATTTTAAATCCACCAATCTCTTCGTTGGAGTCATCTTGTGTCATGTTTTCACCTAAAGCTTTCCCTAAGGATTGTTGCTATTATGGTGCTTATCAATGATCCAAGTTTTCTCCTATCCTCTTGGTGAAAGAAGTTTTCATCGCCTTGGTGCTCTCACTCAAATCAATAGCTTTCTTTAGTGGCCGTTTGTCACCTCATAATGTTGAGATGTTTCCATAAGCCCACTACAAGGTTATTCTTTTCGTTGTTGGTTTTCCAACAACTCCGTTATATCCTTAATTTTTAAGGGTGCTTTCCAAACTCATTTATGGTAGAAGTTGTCATTTTCTTCTCCATTCATTTATTCCAATGATCTATCTTCTATTCATTCTTTCGGAGGCATTGTAATGTTGCTCTCTTCGACCCATCATCTCGTTTTGTCAAGACCATGTTCTTTTCATGCTTATCCATTTAACCGGAGTGTTGTGTCATCTCTTCAAGTTCTTTTCATCTTATCAAGTTTTCCTTCCATTTTCAGTCGGAGTGCCGTCCAAATTATATCATTCTTAATCCTACTCTATTTTGTTTCAACCGGAGTGGTTTCGAATTCTATCTTGTCCCTTAAACTCTTGATTCATGTCTTTGCAACCTTCAAGTTCCTGTAATGTTCCGTGTTCCTCTTTTCTAACGGACTGTTCGCAATCTCTTTCATTCCATTGTATTTTTTCTTTCAATTTGCTCAACCTCTCAAGGTTCGTGGTTTCACTCGTTCGTCAAAGAAGCAACTTAGTTTTACCTCTTTCTTCTTTCGTTTTTCTATCCGGTGCCATCCTAGATCTCGGGACGAGATCCTCTCGTAGTGGTGGAGTGTTGTGGCGCCCAAGACCGGAGCTTGATTGCCTTCGGGGTTTCGAGTTTTGTCATGTGTTTTGTTTTGTTTGTGCATTGCTCATGTCATCTCTTGCATTGCATCATGTCATCATGCCATCATATCATTAATTTTTATAACTCAACTAAATAAATGGCATGGATCCTTGATCCATTTAAATCGAGGATATTCACAATGGTGATTTCTCTTTATAACATACCCTCCGTTATTTAGGAGATATTATAAAATATTCCATTGTTTTGGAATCACCATAACCCACTTGCAGAATAAATCCCATGCCTTTTCTGCTCGAGTTGACCTCAAAACCTTGCCAATATTTCTTTCATCATATTCGGAGCTCCACCAAAATCTGAACATTTTGGACCTTCCCAAACCTCACTTCCTATTCAAATCATTTGAATTTAAATCAAATGAGTTTGAATTTAAACTTCAATCATGCCTCTTTTATTTTCCTGGATCGAGCTCATTTTTGCGAGTTGGGAAAATTATCTATCTTAAATTTTTCCCCTAATCTCTCTTTATTTTTCTCTGTTCTGTTTTTTCTTTTTAAATTTTAAGAGAGAGAGAGAGAGGTAAGCCCAGCAGGCCATCTAGGCTCCTCCGCAGGCCTCTGGCCACTTCTTTCCCCACTGGGCCGGCCTCCCAAGGCCCAGCCGGCGCCCAGCTCTAACCCTAGCCGCACGCAGCGCCGTCCCCTCGATCCATCTCCTCCTCCTCCTCGTTCCCGCAGCGCTCGATCCCCTCGTCCTCCCTCTTCCCGATCCCCATCTCTGCTTCTCCTCTCCTCCGCGACGCTCCCGCCGGAGCCCCGCAGGCCCGCGCCGTCGCCTCCTCCTCATCGAGCCAGGGAGTGGAGCTCCCTGCGCCCGGTCCCCTCGCCGGCTTGTCGCTCCCCTGCCGTCTCCGGCGCCGCAGCACCGGAGCTTCTCCTTCCCCCGCGACCCCGAGCCCCAAGCGCCGCCTCGTCTCCTCTGCTACGCCCGCACCTCGCCTGCAACTTCTCCGCGCCGGCAACCTCCTTCGCGCCTCCCTGCTTAGTCCGTTTGCCGTGCCACCATGCTCCATGTCGCCCTCGCCTCGTCGGTTTCTTCTCCGACCAGATGCGCCCGAGGAGCTCCCCGAGCGAGCGAGCGAGCCCGTGGCCCCGCGTTCCTCGCGCTCGAACGCCTTCCATGGCCTCCGGCCTCTGCTCCGCCCGTCGCCTCTGCTGCCCTCCTCGACGTCCTGCTCGTCCTCGTGTGTGCCATGGACGTGTGCCGCCACTGGCCTCTGCTGAGCGCGTCCCGTCTCCCTCGCCGACGCCCTGCCTCTTGGTGTTTTGATCCACCACCACATCGTGGCCGATTTTGTTGCTTCATTGTCGGGCATGAGTTGCCTTGCTGCTGTCCACCAGAGGCCCTTTTGCCTTTCTTCGTTTTGGATCAGCCAGTATGAGACGCCAAGTACCAGTCAACGAGGACCGCCAAGTTCATCTTCTGCCGTTTCGAATTCACCAAGTACCACAACGCCGATAACCATACAGACCGCCAAGAACGACTACGGGATTCACCAAGTACCTTTCGGATCGTCAAGTTCATCTACGTGCATGTACGACTACTTCCACGATGATGCGAGTACAAGTACCCTCTTCGTGGTTTTTGCCAAGTACCTCGATGCGGAGCCCTCGGATCCGTCAAGTCCAACAACGACGGTGTACAACTACGGCGGCGCCTAACGCTCTCGAACCCAGTACCTCGACGACCCGCCAAGTACCCCTTCGGATTGCGAGTACCTCTACCGACGACCCGTGAGCGTGTACAACTTCAGTCGCGAGCGTCTACTTCCCTCTATGAAACTTCGACCGCTTGAGATGAAGGCCGCGCTTCAAAGGTATACCGCGGAGCGACCGCCCGTGAGCGAATGCTTGTATGTTGTATGAGATGCCCGTTTGCACCGTGTCCGAAATTTGTCGCTCGCTTGTTCCTCCTCGTTTCCATGCCATCGTCTCGTGGGAACCCGGTAACCGGGAACACCCCACCATCTTGCTCAACTCGCTCACGCCCACTTCTTTTGCACCGGTATCTCCGTGAGCTACCGGAACCGAAATGTTGCCGTGGCATCATTTTCGGATTCATTGCCGTGGCACCATTTTTGTTTCGCCGCCGTGGCACCCTTTCGTTCCGCTATGGTGACCAAATGCTTCATAATGCTCATGTCACCTTTTAATAAAAATTGCATAAAACTTGCACATGTCATCCGCATCATGATAACAACATTTAAATGTTTAAAATTGTTGTTTGCATTAATTTGCATAATTGCCATGCTAAAATGATTTATTTCATAACTAAATAATCGTAGCTCGGATTTAAATAAATTATATATGTAAATGGGTTAGAAAAATGCCTAGTTTAACATGGTGTTCTTGTTTGGCATGTTTAACAACATTAAAATTGTGTTTAGGGCAGAACAGTAGCAAATTCGAAATATGCATATGAGGATTTTTCCGGAATTGTTGTTGTTGTTTCCGGCCTCATTTAATCTTGCCTAAATAGTTAGTTTCATATGCTTCACCCCCTTGCCATGTTTAATAACATTTAATATTGTTGGGTAGCATAACCGAGAGAGAACTAAATATTTGAATGTGGTGTTCCGTCAATATGCAACTCGTTGCATATTGAGCTCCACTTAACTTGTAGTGTTGTTTGTGCATATTGCCATGCCATGCCTCATTAAAACGGACATGCATCATACTTGTTTGTGCATCATGACATGTTTATGTGATGGTTGTTTACCATGTTGTTTGCTTCTTTCCGGTTTGCTTCTCTCGTTAGCTTCGGTTCCGTTCCGGAGTTGTGAGGATTCATTCGACTTCGTCCGTTTGTCTTCTTCATGGACTCTTTCTTCTTCCTTGCGGGATTTCAGGCAAGATGACCATACCCTCGAAATCACTTCTATCTTTGCTTGCTAGATGCTCGCTCTTTTGCTATGCCTATGCTACGATGCCTACCACTTGCTATATCATGCCTCCCATGTTGCCATGACAAGCCCCTAACCATCCTTTCCTAGCAAACCGTTGTTTGGCTATGTTACCGCTTTGCTCAGCCCCTCTTATAGCGTTGTTAGTTGCAGGTGAAGATGAAGTTTGTTCCTTGTTGGAACATGGAGATGTTGTTCCTTGTTGGAACATGCTTATTTGTTGGGATATCACAATATATCTTATTTTATTAATGCATCTATATACTTGGTAAAGGGTGGAAGGCTCGGCCTTATGCCTGGTGTTTTGTTCCACTCTTGCCGCCCTAGTTTCCGTCATACCGGTGTTATGTTCCCGGATTTTGCGTTCCTTACGGTTGGGTGATTTATGGGACCCCTTGACAGTTCGCTTTGAATAAGACTCCTCCAAAGAAGGCCCAACATTGGTTTTACCATTTGCCACCTAAGCCTTTTCCCTTGGGTTCTGCGAGACTCAAGGGTCATCTTTATTTTAACCCCGGCCAGTTCTCCTCCGAGTGCTGGTCCAAACTAAACCACTTGCGGTGCCGCCCGAGGCAACTTGGGCTATCGTCGGTTGCCGTGCGTAGTGTTCATCCGGTGTGCCACGAGAACGAGATATGTGCAACTCCATCGATTTGTCGGCACATTCGGTGGCTTTGCTGGTCTTGTTTTATTCTTTGTCGAAATGTCTTGTAGTCCGGGATTCCGAGACTGATCGGGTTTTCGGTAGAAGGAATATCCTTCGTTGACCGTGAGAGCTTATCATGGGCTAAGTTGGGACACCCTGCGGGTATTATCTTTGAAAGCCGTGCCCGCGGTTATGAGGCAGATGGGAATTTGTTAATGTCGGTTGTAGAAAACCGAAGTTGATCTTAATTAAAATACACCAACTGCGTGTGTAACGTGATGGTCTCTTCTCGGCGGTCCGGGAAGTGAACACGTGTTGGAGTTATGCTTGGCGTAAGTAGTTTCAGGATCACTTCTTGATCGCTACTAGCTTCACGACCGTGCTTTGCTTCTCTTCTCGCTCTCTTTTTGCGTATGGTAGCCACCATATATGCTAGTCGCTTGCTGCAGCTCCACCTCACTACCCTGTCCTACCTTTAAGCTTAAATAGTCTTGATCTCGCTGGTGTGAGATTGCTGAGTCCCGTGACTCACGTGATACTTCAAAACCAGTTGGCGGTGCCGATGAGACCGTCAGGTGATGCATCCGAGCTCAAGGAGGAGCTCGATGAAGATCTTGTTCATTGTGTTGTTTCGTTTGATCGATCGATAGTGGAGCCAGTTGGGACGATCGGGGATCATGTAGCATTTGGGGTAGTCTTCTTTTATTTTGGTTCCGTAGTCGGTCATTGATTGTATCTGTATGATGTAATGCTTTACTCATGTATTGTGTGAAGTGGCGATTGTAAGACAACTATGTATCTCTTTCCCTTATGTATTACATGGGGTTGTGTGAAGATTACCTCACTTGCGACATTGCTTTCAATGCGGTTATGCCTCTAAGTCGTGCTTCGACACGTGGGAGATATAGCCGCATCGAGGGCGTTACACAAGGCGCGCTCGGGCTTGGCTTCGAGGCGAAGCCAAAGGTCAAGTGCGGAGCGCCGCGGGCCCCAATAGCCTGCGGCCTTGGTCGATGCGTGGCAGTTGATTGGACGTGGGCGTCTCCACTTCCACACGCTGCCTCAGCAACTGCCCGACTTGACAAGTCCTTGCGACATGCAAGGAAAAACCATCATTACCTGTGATCATGGGGGGAGCTGGTTGGCCTTCTCGTGCCATAAATGGGAGGGGGCGGAGCCCCCGTTGCCCTTCTCTTCCCGTTCCTCTTGCTCCTTCTTACTCGCACTTCTGCCGACACCAATGGCGCCCATCCGAAGGTTCTCCATGGCGGAGAAAGGAAAGACCCCCCTCGAAGGGCTGGTGCCGCTCCCGCCAAAGAAGAGGCCGGTCTACCGCCGTGACGCAGCGGCGATGCAGGTGGTGATGAGGCCTTGGTGCGAGCGGCCTCCTCCTGGGTATCCATTACCCCTGTACGCCCAAGCCGGGGGCTCAGGAGGGAGAGACGACGAGCGTCGGCACGTGCGCCACGGCCATGGTCGCCGTGCCGTGGTGGCGCGCGCCATCGCCCCCAGAGTCCACGCCACGGACTACTGGCACTGGCTCGTGCTGTGGGCGGCGATGACCCCGAGCTCTTGGATCCGTTTCCCTTCCTTCCTCTCAACCGAGATGCCGCCGAAGGGGCCCCTCGAGATTTGGCTGCAGCACACAGACTGCGATGCACCGGCGACTGGAGCGGAGGTTGCGGTCGTTTACTCGGGGAAGATCTTCATGACCCGAGGCTGGGGTGAGGTCTCCCGAGTGTTTCGCGTGGAGGGCGCCCTCGCGATCCACTTCACGTACGACGGTGCCTCCACTTTATTCTTCAAGGTATTCGATGCAGAAGGCCGCCGTCTGGAGTGTTGCCCCAAGTGGGATCAACAGGCTAGCGCCACACCGGGACGAGGCTCTGCTGCTTTCGCGCCAGCAGCAGCTCCTCACAAGCAGCGGCGACACTAGGGAGTCCAGCGATTCTCCTGAGATCTACGAGACCCCGGAGATGAGCGACGACAGCTACGTGCCCCCAAGCTCCCGCCGAGCTCGGAGCAGGGCCGCAACGTCAGGTCGCCGCCGCCGCTGATCTGGATGAGGTTGGAGCCGGCCTCTGGTGGCCCACTATTGATGATGGCGTCATCCACAGGGGCGCATGTAGTTAGGATTCCCTAAGCTCTTGCCTTTTGTTCTCTGCGAGGAATCAAGAAGCACCCCGTGTGGGTGTGTAAAGATTTTGTAACGTCTCCTATCAGTATTGCCTTTATCATGAACTTGCGCGGGCGCGAGTCCTGCTTCAGCTTGGTCTCCCTTTCCTAACTCGTGACGACCTAGTGCTCCACGCTGACAGGTCCCAGTCCCCAGGCAGCCTGCAGCCGTCGCTGGTATGCCAGGTCGCGTGTCGTGGTCAAGGCCAGGAGGTGAGCGGCCCGAGGTCCAGTAAGAGCTCCTGAGGCGCGATGCTCAGGAGGTCCCCTTTAGCGCCCAAGCAGCCGTCGAGAGGTAGGAAAGGGGGGGTGACGTTGTTGCAGTAGGGCTGCGGTTAGAACGGTTCTCAATCCTTAGTGGTTTAGCCGACCCGGGCTCGGGACTTATCTTGACGGTCCAGAGCCGATTCCTCATGATGAGCCAGATTCGTGCGTAGGCGTCCAAAGCATAGCTAGGCCGGGACCATGCGAGCCTCCTCCCTTCTCCACGCTCTACTTCGTGCTCTACGTCCTCAGGTCCCGGCCCTCGAGCGAGCTCAGCCGCCGCTGGTATGCTAGGTCGCGTGCCGTGGTCAAGGCCTGGGGGTGAGGGCTGGAGAGCCAGCAAGAACCCCTGAGTCACGATGCTCAGGAGCCCCCCTTTTAACGCACAAGCGGATTACATGGGAGAAGAGGGAGCTCGCGGTTCCGCCTGCCGTCGCCTTCAGGAGATTCCTGCAAGCCAGCACAAGGAGAGACACAGTTTGCCACTATGGTTGCCGGTCCGCCACCGGTTGCTTTGCGAGGAGATGAAGGCACTGAGGGCCTGGTGAGGTGACGTGCGCGGGGCAGGCCGCGAGCCAGAGCTCGACCGCTCAGGTTTGTCGATGTTGCAGGGACGGGCCCGAGCACAAGCGTCGTGCCAGCATGAGTAGCCCCCGTGGCGGGTGAGAATCAAGCAGATAATAGCCTTAGGTAGATTAAGCATGAAAAGCATACTGGCTTAAGTAAATGCAGGGAAGATACATGCCATTGGGTCAGGCCCGAGCGACTTGGGGATGATGCAGCCCGAGGGGCGCCCCCAGCAAGGTAAGCTAAAGACATAAAAAGGGATACATGCCATGGGGACAGACCCACGTGGCCTGGGAATGATGCAGCCCTGAGGGTGCTCCCAGCTAAACAAACTTTGAAAATGTCACCTGATTCTGTTGATGAAGGAGAGTTGGGGCAGCTGAAGGTACACGGTAAAGGGTTGCACCTCACGAGCCACCGGGGCCCTGAGCCTCGGGAGTCTCTAGGGGTCCAGGCAGTTCCTTGAGGACTATCTCCATCTCCGTCAGGACGGCGTGGTGCCTGGCCTCCTGAGTCGCCAGGGCGTGCCACAAGTTGCGCTGATAGGCAGACACCACGCTCGGCAGGCCAAAAGGCATGCGAACGTAGCTGTGCGGTGGACCCTCGCAACGTCCCACGCGCGAAGGCTAGAAGAGCTCCTGAGATGCGACCCTGTTGAGCCCTGGGACGTCGATGCAGAAGCGCAACACAGCATCCTCGCCTGGATGGGGAGTTGCACCTGGTGAGCTGCGGCCGCAGCACATGGCCCTTGCGTCTTGTAGTTCCTGAGTGGTCTCGGTGATGAACTCCTGAGCGGTGGGCGCTCCTCGCCCTGTGTTCTCCCGAGGGAAACGTGCCGTGAAGCACGCCTCCAAGTGGTGCCCAAGTGCCTCCCTCGTGATGTTGGCAAGGCCTGAGGCCCTCCAGAAGAGATCCCCCGAGCCCTGCCCGAGGAGGGCGCTGGGCGCACTTTCCTATGTGATGGAGGGAGGCGCCCCAGGCGCGGGCGCCGATCCTGACGAGGCGCCGCTTGCCTGAGGCCCTGCACGGTGCAGCTGCTTCTTCTTCTTGGGGGTGGCCTCAGGAGGGCGCTCGCCCTTACTGTTGGGGTCGTCAGTTGTTGTAGCTTGAAAGGCACGCTCGAGGGAGCACCATGCGTCTCTTTCTTCGCACGAAACTGTGATGATCCCGCTGCTTCTTGGCATCTTGAGGACATTGTAGCCGTGACGAGTCACCGCCATGAACTTTGCCAGGGCTGGGTACCCGAGGATCGCATTATATGGCAGGCAAATGTAGGCGACGTCGAAGTCGATAGGCTCAGTGCGGTAGTTGTCGCACTGTCCGAAGGTAACGGGGAGGCGGACCTGCCCGATCGTGATAGTGGAGCCGTCGGTCACTCCTGAGAATGGCTTGGCGAGCTGAAGCTGATCATACGGCACTTGGAGGTTGTCAAACGTGTCGACGGACAGGATGTTGAGCCCTGCGCCGCCGTCAATGAGGGTCTTGGTGGCTTGCACGTTGCTGATGACTGGTGAACAAAGCATCGAGAGGGCGCTAGCGGTGGCCGCGCACTTGAGCTGATCTACCGAGCTGAACGTGATGGGGCACTTGGACCATCTGGGCGGGCGCGTGGCCTTGAGCTTGGGGAGGACTGCATTCACTTCACGAGCAAACTGTTTGAAGATACGCTGTGAGGCTGGGGCTTGAGCTCCGCCCAAGATGCTTGCGATGGCACGCGGTTCCTCGAAGCCCCCAGCCCCCACGTCTTGATGGTGGTCGTCATTCCTTCTTGGTGGTGGCGGTAGTGGAGGAAGACCGGCGTTGTCCTGAGGACGATCCTCACGAGGCTGATCCCTCCAGGCGCCCTCGCGAGGCTGATCCTGCCAGTGGTCCTCCCGAGGCCGGTCGCGCCACTCCTGGCGTGGGCCACGGTTGTCCGAACGTCCGCCACCACGTCCTCCGCCTCGGTCGTAGCCCCGGTCATTGCGCTTGGGGCGTCGACCGAAGCGTCCTTCGCGAATGGCTCTGAGCTCTTGACAATTGCTGGTGTTGTGGTTATGCAGGTTATGGAAAGCACAGAACGGTCGGCTGCTCTTGGATGACTTGGCCTGGTCTGTGCCGCGCTTGGTGTCCGGCTCCGCTGCAAGCACGGCTGCTCCCTTGCGCTTCACGTCCTTGTCCTTGGCTTTCTTCTCCTCCAGGCCCGCTTCTGGGAGCTCAAGAAGGGAGAGGCGCCCCTCCTCAGCTCTTGCGCACTTGGTCGCCAGGTTGAACAACTCCAGAGACGTGCACAACTCCTCGTGGATGGCGAGCTCCTCCTTCATCTTGAGGTCGCGGACGCCATCAGAGAACACGGAGATGATGGCCTCGTCCGTCACCTTGGGGATCTTGAGGCGAACATTGTTGAAGCATTGGATGTACTTCTGGAGGGTCTCTCCTGGTTGTTTGACGCGGCGTAGGTCACCCGCGGCCGGTGGGCGGTCGCGAGTGCCCTGGAAGTTGACCACGAAACGGTCGCGCATCTCGTTCCAGGAGGAGGTCGAGCCTGGAGGCAGGTTCAGGAGCCAGGAGCGGGCACCATCCTTGAGAACCATGGGGAACCAGTTCGCCATGACTTTCTCGTCGCTGTTGGCCGCCTCGATGCTCAGCTCGTAGAGCTGTAGGAACTCCGCGAGGTCGGGAGTGCCGTTGTAGCGAGGAAGCAGATCCGGCTTGAACTTGCCCGACCAAGCGACGCTACACAGCTCAGGGGTGAAGGCGCGGCAACCTGCCGTGGTCACCGGGATTCTGTGCTGGTGGACGCCGGACGCGGTAGGTCGTGCCGTGGGGCCGCGCTGTAGGACCTTGAAGTATGTCCATAAGGGGGGGGGTGATTAGACTACTTGACCAAATAAAATCTATGCCTTTTCCCAATTTTAGACTTTGGCAGAATTTAGCTATCTTTGAACAATTCAAGCAATCATCACGCAATTCAAGCAAACATGCAACGAGTATATAGGTAGCGGAAAATAAAGCATGCAACTTGCAAGAATGTAAATGGAAGGGTTTGGAGGATTCAAACGCAATTGGAGACACAGATGTTTTTGTCGTGGTTCTGATAGGTGGTGCTATCGTACATCCACGTTGATGGAGACTTCAACCCATATAGGGTAACGGTTGCGCGAGTCCATGGACGGCTCCTACACGAAGGGTCCACGAAGAAGCAACCTTGTCTATCCCACCATGGCCATCGCCCACGAAGGATTTGCCTCACTAGCGGTAGATCTTCACGAAGTAGGCGATCTCCTTGCCCTTACAAACTCCTTGGTTCAACTCCACAATCTTGTCGGAGGCTCCCAAGTGACACCTAGCCAATCTAGGAGACACCACTCTCCAAGAAGTAACAAATGGTGTGTTGATGATGAACTCCTTGCTCTTGTGCTTCAAATGATAGTCTCCCCAACACTCAACTCTCTCTCATAGGATTTGGATCTGGTGGAAGGAATATTTGAGTGGAAAGAAACTTGGGGAAGGCTAGAGATCAAGATTCATATGGTTGGAATGGAATATCTTGGCCTCAACACATGAGTAGGTGGTTCTCTCTCAGAACTGGTAAGTTGGAAGTGTAGGTTTGTTCTGATGGCTCTCTCCATGAATGAAGAGGAGGTGGAGGGGTATATATAGCCTCCACACAAAATCTAACCGTTACACACAATTTACCAAACTCGGTGGGACCGAATCATCAAACTCGGTCAGGCCGATTTAGTAAACCTAGTGACCGTTAGGGTTTTCGGTGGGACTGACATGCAACTCGGTAGGACCGGTATGGTTAGGGTTAGGGCATAAAGTAATCTCGGTGAGACCGATTACACAAACTCGGTGAGACCAAATTTGGTAATTAGCTAACCAGAGAGTTGGTCAGGTAAACTCGGTGGGACCGATTTGCTCTTTCGGTGAGACCGAAAAGTTACAAAAGGGAAACAGAGAGTTTACATTGTAATGTCGGTGAGACCGATCGCTCACTTTGGTTAGACCGAAACGTTACGAAGGGAAACAAAGAGATTACAATCTCATCTCGGTGAGACCGAGATCCCTATCGGTGAGACCGATTTGCCTAGGGTTTGTGGCAGTGGCTATGACATCTGAACTCGGTGGCGCCGGGTAGAAAGAATTGGTAGGGCCGAGTTTGACTTTGGGTTCAGGTCATATGTGGATGTGAGAAAGTAGTGGAGGGTTTTGGAGCATATCACTTAGCACATGAAGCAAAAGGCTCATTAAGCAACACCTCATCCCTCCTTGATAGTATTGGCTTTTCCTATAGACTCAATGTGATCTTGGATCACTAAAATGTAAAAGTAGAGTCTTGAGCTTTTGAGCTTGAGCCAATCCTTTATCCTTGATATTTTGAGGGATCCACTTTCATCATCCATGCCATGCCATTCATTGAGCTTTCCTGAAATATTTGTCTTGGAATAGCATTAGCTCAATGAGCTATATGTTGTTATGAATTACCAAAGCCACCTAGGGATAGTTGCACTTTCAATCTCCCCCTTTTTGGTAATTGATGACAACATATAGATCAAAGTTTCGACAAATGATAATAAAATTTGAAAAACATCGTCGCTTTAAGAAGTATGTGATAAGCAACAGCTCCCCTTAAATTTGTGCATAGTAATATTTGCTTTGGACTGCAAATGCACAAGGAATTAGGCTCATGGGTTACTCTCTCATGTCACATACATCTTGGTGGAGCGCTCAAAATAACAAAGATTGAATACATGCACTCATCACCAAGCAAAGTTAATGATCATATAAGGATAAATAAGATAATATCATAACGAGCATAAGTGTAGCTTATGATCAAACACATGATCATCAATGTCTCACAGGTAATCGCATAGTATCTCAACCAATCAAAAGCAAATAAAGTTCAACCAAAAAGACAAGAGAGAACAAAAGCAAATCTCTGTCTCTCGAAGCCTAGGATCTATACATTTTTCTCCCCCTTTGGCAACAAGTTACAAAAAAGTTCCTAGAAAATGCATAGGACTATATTGTCTCTCAGGCTTGGTCTTCTGGTGGTGGTGGTGGTGTCCGGAGAACTCCAAGAACAAAGGCTTCAGTCGATGTAGAAGGAGCTGAAGGAGTTGGTGCTAGAGCTGGTGAAGTGACTCTGGTGTCTTGAACTGGCTCTGCAGCTGATCTCTGAGCTCGTGGCACTCTGGCAAATGCATCAGTCGTTGTCCTGCCCTTCCTCTCCTGCATGTCATCCTGTAGCTGCTCCACAGCTGACTGAATCTCAATCACTTTGACATCAAGATCATAGAATTTTTGTTCCATGATTCTTTCCAGGCTCTCCTGGTTTTGAGTTAGGGTGGCCAACCCCTTCTCAATCCATGAGTTGATGCTATCAAGTAACCAAGCTGCTCCTGCTTGTTCTTCAGAAAGTATTCAGATGCCTCTGCTTGAGTTGGCATCTTGGCAGCCTTCTCTTTCCTTGCTTTCTCCTTCTTCTCTTGCGCTTGCACTGATGTTGGTTCATTCTCAATCATGACAACTTGATTGTCCTCATAGTCAGGATAGAGAACCATGTGTTCCTTATCCAACAGATACTTTCCTGTGCCCATCTTTGAGTTTATCAACTCCTGAATCTGTGGGGCATATCCACAGCTCCTCTTCTGGTCTGCTGCAGTCCTCTTGATAGTTTCAACTATGAGGCTCATGACTTTGAATTTCTGAGGCACATCAAAAACATGAAGCAAATTGATTGCATGCCCTCTGATCATGTTGTAGTCACCTGATTTGGGCAAAAGAGTGTGCCTCAGGATCCAGTTGATTGTAGGCAGCCCTGACAGAAGATAATGAACTGATCCAAACTTGAAGGACTCAAGTGCATCATCTAGGATTTCCTTGTACATGTGTGACATTGAGTTGTGACCCATCTTCTTCTTGGCATAAATGTCCAAGTCATCTTCATCTTCCTTTGGGACATTGATCAGACTTGCCCATTCCTCTATGGTTGACTGATATCGTGTTCCTTCAGACATCCACACTATCCTGCCATCTGGATAGAAATGTGCTGTGGAGTAGAATTGCATAATGAGCTCGTCGTTCCAATTTGTGAGCTTCTGCCCAACAAAATCTGCAACTCCACAAGCACTGAAGCTGTCATACACTCCAGGATAGTGTTCTTCATTCTCCTGAATGTAGGTCCAGTCGATCCACCTCATATCACAAACTATGAGCTTCTTATCCAACAAGATAGTCTCATAGAAGTCCTGTTGTTCCTTGGTGTGGAACCTGTAATCCACAGCAGTCCTTCTCCTGGTGGCATATGGATCTGACTCTCTCCATAGCCTCAACCCTTGATCTCTCCTGATCTTCATGTTCTCAGCCACAGGATGAGCATCATTGTGGTCTGGGATCTTTGGTTTGAGCTTCCTTAGGACCTGCCCTTCTTCATCTTCCTCAACATCAACCTCAGGCATTGGAGCCTTGTTCTTCTCAGTTGCTGGTATACTCCTGGTATTTCTCTTTGGTGCACTCTTGGGCTTGGGGGCAGCTTTGGGCTTTGAAGTTGCAGCCCCTGACTTTATGGCACCACCCATCAGCTTTTGTGCCTTGGGTGCAGGCTCAGCAACCTCTTCTTCTTCCTCTTCCTCCATCACAGATGGTTTCCCAATCACTCTGGCCATGGTCTTCTTGACCCTTTCCTTCCTTTTCTTTCCTTCAGCAGCAGCAGGTTCTTTGGGTTGGGATTCCAAAGAAGCTTGAGTGGAGACTCTGGCTTTGGACATGGGTTGTCTACCTGCTGGCCTTTTGATCTTCATTCCAGGCTTAACTGCTGTTGAGCTGTACTCTTTCTTGAGCACTTTCTTCTTGGGCTGGCCTCATCCTCGGCTGCCACATAATCCTCATCCTCGGACTCGAGGTCTTCTTATTCCTTGTCCTTGTGGCAGCCTTGGGCAAATTCTTTGGGAGTGCTTCGCTCCCCTCATCTGAGCTGCTAGAGGGACTAGTGCCCTCACTCATGTGAATCTGCTCTTGACACTGTTCGGCTGTCACTTTGGTATGACATGCTGCCTTGTTGATTGCTGACCACATGAATAGTTATATATGAGGTAGAGTGGATGAGCATCACAAAATGCAGAGATTTTGCAAAGAATGATTCAAAAACTTAGTTTTAGTTTCCACGAAAAAGCATTTGGATCTACCGATTTTCAAACTCGGTGATACCAAGCAGTTTGGAACCTAAACTAGTGAACTCGGTCGAGACCAGTCACGCTTCGATGGCACCGAGACTGATAGGTTTTCACAAAGTTCTAAAATCGGTCACACCGATTTGTAATTCTCGGTCAGACCGAGACTTACTAGTGCAATGGCGTTAGCCAAATCGGTGGGACCGAGTTTTTTTAACTTGGTGGGTCCGAGATGGTTTCGGCGGAAACCTAACCCTAAATTTTTGAATCATACCTATTCTAGGGATTGTTTTGACTGGATAGAAGTGTTTCAATCGTGGCAAGATGCATTACGAATACAATGTGCTGAGAATCGGACGAGGATGGCACAATGATCGAGTTCATACCCTAGTTCGGCGGTGAACTCGCTACGGCGGCAACGGCAGAGGAGAATTCCATTGACGGAGGCGGAGACCAGCGACTGGAGGCGGCTGGCGACGAAGTCGATGATCCGTAGACCAAGTAGGCAGAGCGAGCTATGCGCGGCCGAGGAGTTTCGGAGAAATTTTTCCAAAATTTGCCCGTGTGATATATATAGCCCGACACTATCGGTGTGACCGAGTTGAACAACTCGGTGGCACCGAGATGCATAATTGTTAACAGTTACAGCAACTCGGTGTGACCAAAAAGTTAAAATCAGTTGCACCGAGATTGAAAACCTAGATCGACTTAGTGATCTCGGTATGACCGAAATGGAGGAATCGGTCAGACCGAAAATCACAAAGAAGTTTTGGAAGTTTAAGTCTATGACGAATCAGGGACTCTGAGTGCTCCTCACACAGAGTGGTTCGAATCTGACTTGGTCAAATTTTGTGATGTAGCATGAATAGAGTTTGAGATGAGAAGAGCATAGATAGCTAGATAAGGTTCTTAGGCATTCTTGTCCATCCACTTGGCAAAAGAAAAAGAAACCAATCAATCAAACAACAAGTGGATGTCCTCGAATGAGTAAAATATGCAACCAACATGCTCACACAATAAAATGACAAATGAAATTTGTGACAAAGCATGCACAACCAATTCTAGCATCTATCAAACAATTAGCAATGACTAGGTCATCTATATATGAGTATATTGACTTAGGAGTCAAATGAGAACATTTGATCATAGGTCATACTCATCGTTTAAGCTCAAGTGGGGTTACCACTTTTACATAAAGCATTTATGTGTTCACATCATTAGAGTTGCTTTGGCTCAATTCTTAGAGATAAGCTCCCCCTAGATGTGAGATCCCCCCTTAGAGGGATAAACTAACCTTGGGTTGTCGTTGATGACTTCATGTAGGTGTTGAAGATGTGGATGCTCAATGTTGATGTAGATCTTTTGGAGCAATCCTTTGGAGTGAGTTGCACTTTCAATACCTACACGGGTTAGTCCCACAAGGAACAAACAAGAATATCCATGGACATAGAGTGATGCACACACAAAATGATGTCCATGAAAACATTAGGTTACCTTGTCCCTTGCCTTACCAACATGAGGGTTTGTGACTTCTTGAACTAGTGCAAGATATGGAAGTTGATTGCACTTGTCCTCGCCATAATGATATGAGTGAAAAATGTTGGCGGAGTCACCCTCAAGAACTATCTAGTTCTTGTTCTTCAGAATCCACATCATATTGATGGGAATCCTTGGTGTAGTAGTTGTGCTTGATGAAGTAGAACTTGACGTAGTCTTGGGAACCCACTTGACCAAGGCCTTAGGTGCTTCTTCAAATGCATCAATCTCCTCTTGAAGCTTGTCCTTGCCTTTGTTCTTGTGGTCTTGTGGTGGAAGATCATCTTGTGCTTGTGTTCCCTTGAAGGAAGTAGGATCATACTTCTCTTGTTGAGGAACAAACTTCGTCTTGGGGTATTGATCTTCTTCCCACTCAACTCCATTGGCATTGAACTTTCGTTCAAAACCAACACCTTGATTCTTCCAGTGCCTTCCTTGCTTGCGTACAATTTCCTCAAATTGCTTACTCTCGGCAAGGCTCTTGTATACACCTTTCTCTATAATTCCCTTCAATAAGCTGTTTTCTTGCTCAAGTGTAACTTGGCTAAGAGAATCATTAGTGGAATCAAGAGAACTACTAGAAGCAACAATATTGGATTTAGCATTGTTATTGTTACTACTAGAAGAAGAATCTTTCTTGTTCTTGTTACTAGACTTGACTTGAGGCATGTAAGTAGATAAGAGTAAACGCTTGGCAATGTAAGAAGAACTTTTCTTACGAAGATCATCATTGATCGCTTTTAGGAACTCATGCTCTTGCTCAAGATTGAGCTTTTCAAAGCTTAACTTTTCATGAGCCCTTAAAAGTTCTTGATGATCTTCGAAGATAGTTTCATGAGCTAACTTAAGAGTGTTTAGTTCTTTAGTTAGACTCTCAATTTTCTCCTTATCATTGTCGTTTGTTTCATCTTGATTAGCATGATTAATTGACGTTTCATCATAGTATTCATCACTAGAGTTGTCAACAAGTAAATCATCATCACCTAGCATGTCATCTTCATCACTACTAAAATCAACATACTCGGGGTGTGTTACCTTAGGACCTTTGGCCATGAAGCATCTTCCAATTCCTTCATTTGGTGATTCAAATATGTCGTAGGAGTTGGTTTGACACAAGTGCTAAACCGGCAACACCTTCATCTTGAGTGTATTCGGAGTCGGAGTGATAGCTTCTCTCGGAGTGATTGTCGGAGTCGGAGCCGGATACCCATTCACCAACATGAGCTTGATGTCTTTGTTTTGTGTAGCTCTTTGATGACTTGTCCTTCCTTTCCAAATCCTTGCTTCTCCGTGAGGGTCTTCGTTCATAATGATCATCTCTACTCCTTCTCTCTCTTGGTGGTGATTCTTCTCTTCTACTTGTTCTCTTGGGAGAATCTTCTCTTCTTTTGTAGGGTGCCGTACACTCATTGGAATAGTGTCCGGGTCTCCCACAATTGTAGCAATTTCGCTCTCGACTAGAAGATCTTTTGTCATTGTAGGACCTTGGAGCTTCTTTCTTTCCTTCTACTCTTGTAGAATTTGTTGAAGTTCTTCACCATTAAGATCAATTCTTCATTGAAGGTTTGTTTCTCACTTGATGATGTGGGGGCTTCACATGAGGCTTTGTAAGCACCACTTGACTTGTTGTGAAGTTCCTCCTTATCCTTGAGTGACATCTCATGAGCAACAATTCTTCCAATGACTTCTGTTGGCTTGAGATATTTGTAATTTGGCATCATTTGGATCAATGTGCACACGGTATCATATTTTCCATCCAATGCTCTTAGGATCTTCTTGATGATGAATCTGTCGGTCATCTCTTCACTTCCTAAGCCGGCAATCTCATTTGTGATAAGAGCAAGCCTAGAGTACATTTCAGCGATACCTTCACCATCCTTCATTTTGAACTTGTCAAGCTGACTTTGGAGCACATCAACTTGGATTCCTTGACGGTCGGTACCTTCATGCATATCAATCAAAGTATCCCAAATTTCCTTTGCATTCTCAAGACGGCTGATTTTGTTGAATTCTTCGAGGCACAATCCGTTGAAGAGGATATCACAAGCTTGAGAATTGTATTGCAACATCTTCAACTCTTCCGCACTAGCTTCACAGTTCGGTTCTCTCCCATCAAAGAATTCACCTTGCAAAGCAATACACACAATAGCTCAAACGGCGGGGTTATGTCCGAGAATATGCATTTTCATCTTATGCTTCCAACTAGCAAAATTAATGCCATCAAAGTAAGGACCTCTACAGTGATAATTTCCCTCGCTAGACGCCATACTCTCCTAGGTTGTGAAACCAAGGCTATGACCACCAAAAGCTATGGAAATCAAAGCAAATGGAGACCAAAGCTCTGATACCACTTGTAGGACCTTAAAGTATGTCTAGAGGGGGGGGGTGATTAGACTACTTGACCAAATAAAAGTTATGCCTTTTCCCAATTTTAGACTTTGGCAGATTTTAGCTATCTTTGAACAATTCAAGCAATCATCACTCAATTCAAGCAAGCATGCAAAGAGTATATAGGCAGCGGAAAATAAAGCATGCAACTTGCAAGAATGTAAAGGGAAGGGTTTGGAGGATTCAAACGCAATTGGAGACACGGATGTTTTTGTCGTGGTTCCGATAGGTGGTGCTATCGTACATCCACGTTGATGGAGACTTCAACCCACGAGGGTAACGTTCTTGCTGAGTCCACGGAGGGCTCCACCCACGAAGAGTCCATGAAGAAGCAACCTTGTCTATCCCACCATGGTCGTCGCCCACGAAGGACTTGCCTCACTAGCGGTAGATCTTCACGAAGTAGGCGATCTCCTTGCCCTTACAAACTCCTTGGTTCAACTCCACAATCTTGTCGGAGGCTCCCAAGTGACACCTAGCCAATCTAGGAGACACCACTCTCCAAGAAGTAACAAATGGTGTGTTGATGATGAACTCCTTGCTCTTGTGCTTCAAATGATAGCTCCCCAACACTCAACTCTCTCTCATAGGATTTGGATCTGGTGGAAAGAATATTTGAGTGGAAAGCAACTTGGGGAAGGCTAGAGATCAAGATTCATATGGTTGGAATGGAATATCTTGGCCTCAACACATGAGTAGGTGGTTCTCTCTCAGAACTGGTAAGTTGGAAGTGTAGGTTTGTTCTGATGGCTCTCTCCACGAATGAAGAGGAGGTGGAGGGGTATATATAGCCTCCACACAAAATCTAACCGTTACACACAATTTACCAAACTCGGTGGGACCGAATCATCAAAATCAGTCAGACCGATTTAGTAAACCTTGTGACCATTAGGGTTTTCGGTGGGACTGACATGCAACTCGGTAGGACCGATATGGTTAGGGTTAGGGTTTAACGTAATCTCGGTGAGACCGATTACACAAACTCGGTGAGATCGAATTTGGTAATTAGCTAACCAGAGAGTTGGTCGGGTAAACTCGGTGGGACTGATTTGCTCTTTCGGTGAGACTGTAAAGTTACAAAAGGGAAACAGAGAGTTTACATTGTAATCTCGGTGGGACCGATCGCTCACTTCGGTTAGACAGAAACGTTACGAAGGGAAACAGAGAGATTACAATCCCATCTCGGTGAGACCGAGATCCCTATCGGTGAGACTGATTTGCCTAGGGTTTGTGGCAGTGGCTATCACATCTGAACTCGGTGGCGCCGGGTAGAAAGAATCGGTAGGGCCGGGTTTGACTTTGGGTTTAGGTCATATGTGGATGTGAGAAAGTAGTGGAGGGTTTTGGAGCATATCACTAAGCACATGAAGCAAAAGGCTCATTAAGTAACACCTCATCCCTCCTTGATAGTATTGGCTTTTCCTATAGACTCAATGTGATCTTGGATCACTAAAAGGTAAAATGTAGAGTCTTGAGCTTTTGAGCTTGAGCCAATCCTTTGTCCCTGATATTTTGAGGGATCCACTTTCATCATCCATGCCATGCCATTCATTGAGCTTTCCTAAAATATTTGTCTTGGAATAGCATTAGCGCAATGAGCTATATGTTGTTATGAATTACCAAAACCACCTAGGGATAGTTGCACTTTCACGCGCGCCTGGGCGCCAAGACTCCGTCTTGGGGCAGAGGTTGTGGAGGTGCTCCATGGGCGATGCCGCCCGTGGCTGGCGGAGGGCGTGGCAGCGAGAGGGACGGCGCAGGGGAGCCCCCTGCGGCGCTGACAACCTCGGCGATGCGGTCGAGCCAGTCCTCGTAGAGGTCGTCGACGGGGCGGTAGCGCAGGAGCTCGCGCGCCATGCACAGAGCAGCCTGTGCGTCCACGGGAGCGCGACGAGCGTGGGAAGACGAACCAGCCGGGATCAGTGATGGAGTGGCAGTGCGGCCGTCCCGCCGCACCGAGGGGTGCAGCAAGGATGCTTGCTGCTCGTTCCCCGCCGGGTCGGTGGCAGAGTTGGGGCCAGCAACGGAGAACGGCGGGGTGGCCAGCCGACAGGGGCGGTCTGAGCAACGCGGGCGGTGAGGGCAGCCCGGCGCTCAGCGCGAGCGCGGCGAGCTTCCGCCATGGAGACGATGAAGCAATGGGACGCTGAACGACGGAAGGGAAGCTCCGGCGCACCCCTACCTGGCGCGCGAAATGTCAGATCACGGGTTCCGGCAAAACCCTCAAGGTTCAAACACTGGGGTGTGCACGAAGATCTCCCCCTACCGATCCACGTCCTAGCTTCGCTAAGATCTCAAGGGCTAGCTCAACGAACTCGCAACATAAAGGACACAAGATTTATACTGGTTCGGGCCACCGTTGTGGTGTAATACCCTACTCCAGTGTGGTGGTGGTGGTGGATTGCCTCCTGGGCTGAAGATGAATAGTACAATGGGGAGAACAGCCTCCTGAGGCAAGGTGTTCTTGTGCTTGGCAAACTTGTGTGGCTGAGGATTCGATGCCTACTACTGTGGTGGCTAGCCCTATTTATAGAGGCCCTGGTCCTCTTCCCAAAGATTGAGCGGGAAGGGAGCCAACAACGGCCAATTTGAAAGGGGACAACTAGTATAGCGTATCCTGACAAAAGAAGTCTTCGCCTGCAAATGGCTTTGGTGGTGACGCCGCCTTGGGCTCTATGGTGACCTCCGTCTTGTCGTCCTGCTGATCTTGGTCTCGTTGCACTTATATGGAAACCTTTGCTTGACGCCTTGGTACACCGCACCTGCGCTTGCCTCCTTTGCACCAAATAGGAAACAAGGACACTGTGCGCGTTGGCCCCCTCCTGATCTCGATCGTTATGGCTCACGTCATGAGAACCTCGCAAGGTTTGCCTTGCCTTGATCTCTCTTCCCCTCGCGAGCCAACCTGGTGAGGTCGCTCCCGAAGGGGTCTTGTGCCATCCGCCTCGCGAGGCTTGGCCCCTCTCGAGGGTCTTGAGTGTTTGTTGGTGAAGATGGGTCGTACGGGCCCGCTCGTAGAGCCACGCTGTGCGCCGCAGGCAAGCAAGTCTGGGGACCCCCGTTCCCAGAACATCGACATATACTATTGCTTGGTTTGACACGGGGTGCTCATGATTTATACTTATGTAGTGAAGGCGGAGTCATGCCATGCTTACATAATTCAGTGAGTAGGGATAACATTCGTTGAGCATCGTATATTTTGAAAAAGTAATGATTATGTTCTTATAATCGTGGATATTATTATGTTGATGTCAATTACTTCATTGTTTCTCAATATTTATACTGTCAAGAGATTACATAATAAACATGCGAGGAAGCATTCAACATAAAAAAGTTCCATTTTTATCATTTACCTACTCGACTTACCTACTCGAGAACGAGCAAGAATTAAGCTTGGGGATGCTGATACGTCTCCAACGTATCTATTACTTTTGATTGATTCATGATACTATATTACCTATCTTAGATACTTTATATGCAATTATATATATCATATTTGGGGACTAACCTATTAACTCAGCGCCTAGTGCCAGTTGTTGTTTTTTTGCTTGCTTTTCGCTTTTCGCAAAATCATTACCAAACGAAGTACAAACACGATGAAACTTTATGATGTGTTTTTCTGGACTAGAAGGGGCACTAGAACGTTCGGGATGAGGCTAGAAGATCTACGGGAGATTGATGAGCTCACTCGGCATGCCCCAGGGGGTGCTCCTGAGCTCGTGAGTCCCACACTGCTCCGATTGACCTAATTCCAACTCCATAATTTTCCAAAGATTCCCAAACAAACAAAGAGCCACCCAAAACACTTTTTCTGCCTTTGAAAGCTTTTGTTCTTTCCCGATCCCATCTGGAGGCCTTTTTCGGTACTCTGCCGGGGGAGCAATCGAACACAAAGGGATTCTACATCATCCTTGTTGCACCTCCAATGATGTGTGAGTAGTTTATAACATACCTACGGGTCCATAGCTAGTAGCTAGATCGCTTCTTCTTTCTCTCCGATCTTCAATACCATGTTCTCCATGATCTTGACGATCTCCATGGAGTATATCTGACGTAAAGTTCTTTTGTGGTGTGTTTGTTGGGATCCGATCAATTGTGGGTTTATGATCAGATTATTCATTGAAAGTAATTGAGTCTTTACTGAATTTTATTATGCATGATTGTTATAGCTTTGTATTTCTATTCGATCTATCCATTTGGTTTGGCCAACTAGATTGATTTATCTTTAGTGGGAGAGACGCTTTGTAGTGGGTTCAATCTTGCGGTGTCCTCATCTCATGACAAAGGGATAGCGAGGCACATATTTGTATTGTTGCCATTAAGGGTAAAACATTGGGGTATATTCATATTGCTTGAGTTTATTTTGTCTACATGATGGCATCTTGCTTAAAGCGTTACTCTATTTATCATGAACTATATACCATAGATGCATGCAGGATAGCGGTCGATTGGTGGAGTAATAGTAGTAGATGTAGAATCGTATCGGTCTAGTCGTCACAGACGTAATGCCTATATACATGATCATTGCCAGGAATAACATCATAGCTATGCGCTTTTCTATCAATTGCCCAACAGTTATTTGTCTACCCATCGTATGCTATTTATTCGAGAGAGAAGCCTCTAGTGAAAACTATGGGCCCCGGGTCTACTTTTTATCATATATTAAAATAAAAAACTTTGCTGCAATTTTTTCTTTATTTATTTTATTTTGGGTTTTAATTATGTATCACTACGAGATTTGATCCTTGCAATTAACCGCTGAGGGATTGACGACCCCTTGATCGCGTTGGGTGCAAGTATTTGTTATTTTGTATGTAGGAACTGCTAATGAGGTGTTGCGTGGTTCTCCTACTGGAATGATTACCTTGGTTCTTAACTGAGGGAAATACTTATCTCTACTGTACTGCATCATCCTCTCCTCTTCTAGGAAATCCCCACGCAGCTCACAACACTACAAAAAAAAGACACATCCGTGACATTTTGGGCCGAACAAATTTTTTTCCTGTGATACATATGACACTTCTATGACGGTATCATCATAGATGTGGTGGGATCCTACTTCTATGACAAAAAATCATGATAGAAAATGGGCTTTTCGTCCTGGGCGGGCCGGTGACGCAGCTGCATGACATTCTTTGGGCCGTCCATGACGGAAAAAACCGTGGTAGAAGCGAGGGGATTTGAGGGAGTTGCGGTTACGGTGGGAGGTTAGGGGCGGCGATCGTGTTTCTCTCAATGCGTCGCGCATGTGTGTGGGCGTGGCTCTAACTTAACCTAAGCAAGGCGTTGGGCTCTAATCGAACCCGGCGATTACCTTTGCGAACTACGCGTTATTGAACCCGAGCGATCGATCGATGGCTGTTAATCTGAACCCGATGGAGCAATTCCTTCGCTGCTACTGCTAATCAAGCTGATCGATTGGATGAGCAGTGGCGTTGCGGGAGGGGGTGGATGAGCGATGGCGGTGGCGTTGCCTCTGGATGAACAGGACCCGTGGTGTGGAGGCTGGATGAACATTAGGCGGTGGAGGGGTGGCCGTGGAGGGTGGTTGAACAGGACCCGTGGTGTGGAGGGCTGGATGAGCAGTGAGCGGTGGAGGGTACCCATGGAGGGTGGTTGAGCAATGGCCGGTGGAGTAGCGCGGTGGAGGCTGGATGAACAGGAGCCTGTGGAGGCTGGAGGAGGTCGACGGTAGCCCGTGGAGGCTGGAGGAGGTCGACGGTGGAGATGAACAATATCCCGTGGAGTCCCTTTTTGCGGTATGCCACACCCCTCCCGATGAACATGACCCCCGTTTCGACCGTAGGAGGTCTGTTTCGTCCGTTTTGCGGTATGCCACACCCTCCCGATCAACAGGACCCCCGTTTCGACCGTAGGAGGTCCGTTTCGTCCGTTTTGCGGTACGCCACACCCCTCCCGATCAACAGGACCCCCGTTTCGACCGTAGGAGGTTCGTTTCCTCCGTTTTGCGGTACGCCACACCCCTCCCGATCAACAGGACCCCGTTCCGAATGTAGGAGGTCCGTTTCCTCCATTGTGCGGTACGTCAGGCCTCGTTTCCATCGCCTGTTCCGTCCAAGCCCTCCCGATGAACACGACCACGCATTCCGTTCTGGCCCAGCCGGTTGGCTCCCCATGAACATGACGACGACGTTGTTTCTCCATTCCGACCTAGCCATGTACGTATGCGCGAGTAGGCGTTCGAGACCCTGCCCGTATGTACGTACGTGGCCGCATTTTCTTTCTTGCACCCTCGCCGCTGTACATACGTGTACATGCTACGTGCGCGCCTCTACATCGACACGTGCGCGCCTTTACTACGACACGTGCGCGCCTCTACATCGACCAGTATGTACGTACACGTTCGCGACCAGAATGACAACGCTTTGTATGCTTCGACCAGGTGGGTCCCGACTGTCACGCACTTCCTTGCCTGCGAAGATGTAGCTGGTGGGTCCCAGCAGTCAGGGGGCGAATATTTTTTTTGGCTCAGACACACTTCCTTGCGTGCGAAGATGTAGCTGGTGGGTCCCAGCAGTCAGGAGGGAAACGTTTTTTTCGCGAAATACGGTGGCCCGTCCGGTGGGTCCCTGCTGTCAGGTGGAGGAATCATTATTTTTCGCGTAATAAGGAGGCACTTCCTTGCTGCGGCCGTGGACCCAGCTGTCAACCTCTCGACGTATAATCCACGTCCGATGGAAGTCGTTCCTTGACCACGTTGACCACGCCGCGATGAGAGCACCAGGGCGGTGGACGACGGAGAGGCCTAGGAAGGGGATGACGCGGAGCCGGTGAAGACGCGGCAGTGGATGCCCACGCGGAGAGGAGTATGAGTATTCACTCGTTCGGCTGCGGTGTGAGGCTGCCGTCGCCGCAGGGCCTGGCCTAAGGTGGGAATAATAGGGGACGGTGAGGCCTCCGCGGCAGCCTGATTAGCCACGGGAGGCGGGGAGCGGCGGCATGACCGGCATTTGCTTTGGTAGCCGGAGCAAGAATACCAGAGGTTGAAGAAGCACTACGGCCGTTGGATGGACATCGTCACGGTCACTTTGGAGCTAGAATCGTTCATATTGACTAAGTTGACAAAGCCCTCCGTCCTCGTCAACTTAGTAGGCCCACAAGTCAGCTTCCCACCAAGGTGAGTCCCAGCTAGCAGGGGGAGTATTCATTTTTTTGTGCGTAATAAAGAGGCACTTCCGGTGGGTCCGAGCGGACAGCGGGGGGAACGTTTTTTCGTGAAATACAGTGGCCCGTCCTGTGGGTCCTAGTAGTCAGGGCGGAAACGTTTTTTTCATGAAATAAGGTGGCCCGTCCGGTGGGTCCCTGCTGTCAGGTGGAGGAATAATTATTTTGCGCGTAATAAGGAGGCACTTCCTTGCGGCCGCCGTGGATCCAGCAGTCAGGCTCTCCACGTACAGTACTTTTCCGATGGAAGTTGGTCGTTGACCACGTTGACCACGCCGCGCCGAGAGCACCAGGGCGATGGATGACGGCGATGCCTAGGAAGGGGACGACGCGGAGCCGGGGAAGACGCAGAAGCGGAAGCCTGCGCGGAGAGGAGTACGAGGGTTCACTGGTTCGGCTGCGGTGTGAGGCTGCCGTCGCTGCAGAATAACAGGGGGTGTGGGTGAGTGGAGGGATGGCCTGGACAGCGGTGGGAGTAGTATGGGGGCGGTGAGGCCTCCGCGGCAGCACAGCCAGCCACGGGAGGCAGGAGCAGGCGGCATGACCGGCGCTCCTTTGGGCGGCTGGACCAAGAAGACTAGAGGTTGAAGAAGCACTACGGCCGTTGGATGGACATCGTACGGTCACTGAAGCTAGAATCATTTATATTGACTAAGTTGACAAAGCCCTTGGTACGCTCCAACTTAGTAGGCCCACAGGTCAGCCTCCGAAACGGCGCACCCCAGATGTCAGGGGGAGGAATCATTTTTTGGGCAGCCGAAGCTAAGAATATCCGAGATTGAAGAAGAAGCACGACATCCAACGGCCACTGCTGCTAGAACCGTGTGTTCACTATAATAAGTTGACAAAGCCTTGAATACGCGTCAACTTATTTTTTTAAGGGACGCGTCACTTAGTAGGCCCACAAGTGTGTGGCAGAGAATTTATAGCCCATTTGTGTTTTGTAAGAATGTACAACCCAGTTTTGAATTCTAATGGAATTTACAACAGCCCATTTACAGTTTGTTAAAAGTACAACCCATTTTCTAGCTAGGACAACGATTAATAATTTCAACCAACCGTTGAAGACAGAATTTAATAAAATTTCCCACATTTTGATGGGATCCGAAATATTTTTATCCCGAAATTTCTAAGATTAAATATAAATTTGTATTACGTAAAAATCCAACGAAACATTATACAAGAACAATGAAAATTTAAGATTTTCAAAATCCATAAATAATATTTTATAAACTAATTTCGTGTTTGGTGCATTTTTATAGTTACTGCCCAGTTTTTATAATTACATCCGATTTATTATTTTAAAGCCCATTTTCCTGTTAAGCCTAATGCATCCCTCCTAGGAAAGATTTGCAGCCAGTGAGCGGAGAATAACAAGTTGACCTTGCACGGTATTCCTCAAAAGAGCGTATAGCTGGGCTAGCCATTTTCATCTTGAAAAAAGTAGTATCTGGGCTGGATATCGGCCTGGGCTAGACAGGCCATAGCCCACCCAGCTAATACCCTGCTCTCCTCGAACAACAACAAAATCATCGCCAAGAAAAACTCTGCGGTGCTCACGCTGAAAAACACAAATCTTGCTCGAGCTGCTTGGTCCCAATATCGGCCGCACCTTGTGCAATTCTCACGTTTATATTGACTACATAGGTTGATAATGGTGTGGGACCGTGATGTCGTGAAACCAGGAGAAAGCCAAAAAAATATAGTTGTACATAATAAGGAGGCACTTGCGTACGTACGGCTATGGCCCTAGTGGGTCCCTAGTGTCATCCAGTCAAAATAAAGTCATCTCCTGAATCCTCATGTTCGTTGACCATGTTAACAATGCTCGACGCCACGGCGAGCGCAACAACTCGAAGGACAACGGAGAGGGCCTCGCGGGCCCTACGGAGGTCCGATCTGCGCCCGCTGCTCATTCAGAAGCCAGGATCGCCGGACACCTATGAGCACCTTCGAAACCGAGACGGCATGAAGCGGTAAGGCGGCGCTTGGGAGCTCTGGTTTGTTTCAAACCTGTATTAACATACAAGTGTAATTTACTCGTCATCGGAAGGCCCGAGGTCTATAAGTAAAATCGGCGGATACGCGTTTAATTTGAGAGACCAGATGTATATTTTACGAAAGCATCGCTATATGGACGACATTACCAGACGATACATGCACGACGTGCGTATCATGCCATCCATGGGCAAGGCTGAAACAGCAGCTAACGGCTGGATTAGCAATCGTCTGAGTGTCGTTCAGCGTTTTTATCGTGTGTGAAGTACTTCCGATATTTTACTAGTCGAAATCGACCAACCAAGCGCCTTCGCCCGAGACCATCTGCTTTAATTTACAAGCGTCAGTTTTACAAGCAGTTTTGGTTAGAAAACAACGATCCAATCACGGCCTAATATCATGAGTTGGTCGGAGATCATATGGTTTCACGTCTAACCTACCCGACATGTCGTATAGGCTATGAATGAGGGCCTGTTTGGTTCCAAATAAGTCACCAACTTATAAGTCGAAAAGTGAAAAAAGTGACTTATTTTGCCAAACAGACCCGACTTATAAGTCACCTCAACTTATAAGTCATAAGTTGCTCCACCCCAACTTAAAACTTATAAGTCATCCCCTTTTGCGTGGGTCCCACCACCTGCATGATGTTGATTGGTGTGGGAAGGTGTGTCAGGTGACTTATAAGTCAGGTGACAACCAAACAGGCGTGACTTATAAGTCACTGGTTTTAAGTCACCTGACTTATAAGTCGTGACTTATTGAACCAAACAGGCTCAAACATCGACGATGAACTTCTTCGCACGGAAACAACGTAAGAGGATGATCTTCTTAACAAGCAAATCAACGGCATTAGATCGACATGCAAAACAATACGAAGCATTATTCTCGGGAGGCACGGTGAACAGCTCGTGATGCCGCATGCCACAACATTCCAAGCTCAACTTTGCAATCAAACACAAGGCCCGGCATTACATAGACAATATTCGTAACAAACTCTTAACAAAGGATTATCTCAGCAGAGTAACTATTTACTTCTAAACTGAACACAGAATAGGAAAAACACTTGACGCTGCTCACAAAGAAGGGCGTCCCACTCAAAAATATCAAATGCATGTCTTCTGGCTAACATCAATGAGCAAATTTTGACAAGGTTTTCCAATTCCAATATATTAAACTAACGTCTTCTTGCTAACATCAATGATTAAACTTTGGAAAGCTTTTCCCATTCAAAATATGTAATGCCTATGATCGTGGAGTCCTGTCGCTTCTTGCTAACATCAATGATTAAACTTTGACAAGCTTTTCACATTCAAAATATGTAATGCCTATGATCGTGGAGTCCTGTCGCTTCTTGTACTTGTTTGGGCACTTTTTGCCCAGGGCACTCCACTTGTTGTTAAATTGCCAATGGTCTCTGCAGACTAGTCATGTCACCGGTGTCTAATATTTATGGCACCGGCTGTAGCAATGGAGGGATTCGGTGCCAAACTAAGAAAAGGTGAAATTGGCACCTCTTTTGGCCTACATAGTGGAAGGCCTAATACTCTGTAAAGCTTCTCGGTCATTCCTTCTGTAATGTAGCGCAAACAGTGACTGCTTCTTTGTGCAAAGTGGAACGACCAACTCGCCCCAGTAATGCAGCAGTTTGCCTTGGACACATTGGCTCCTTTTGTGCAGTTGAATTAAATTTGAAGTCAGAATAAAACCGAGCTTTAATTGTGATATCCCTGTAAGCAACAAAAGGTATAAGGGAAACAATTACTGAGAAATAACGGTTGATGACTTGTACTCCCAAAAGAAAAACATCTACTGATCTACCTTATCTTAATGGGAAACAAAGCAGGAGAGTAGCAATTCTCAATCAGTGTGATTCATTAATATTAATCGAGACATTATCTTAACAATGCCTTGTTTCAACGTGTATAAAGAACTAAAAGCGCAAAAGTATCATTCCTAAAATAATGCGATCGATTCATTTTAACAGAGACATTATCTTAACAATACCTTGGTTAAACATGTAGAAAGAACTACAAAGTAGGATAGTACCATTCCTAACAAGTCTTGCAGTTTTGAACTAAGATTCAGTAGTTAATTAATTCGAGAGTGGCATTGCTTAATTTTACCAAAGGCATTAGATTAACGAAAAGAATAAACAGTTCGAGGGAGAGTGGGCGCAACAACGGTATGTGCTTCCATCTACTTATAAAGGGGTGATGCAGAGTTTGTTGTAACAAAGCAACAAGCATCATGTCAGGTTGGTCCCATTTTGTTCACTACTTAATGGGAAAAGACAGCAATACAATAGCTTCAATTCAACATTTATTTAAAACAGTACCAATACAAGTAGCACAACATTTCAAAGCACACTGCATAATCATGTGGATGAAGGCCTGTACTGACCTTTCATGAGACCACCAGGATAAAATACGAATCTGCCAACACGAATAGGAAATCCAATCTCGTTTTGTGCAGTTGCACTAAAATCAAGCAAAGTGTTTCGCGTGGCGAAGCAAAATGTCGCAATAGCAACAAATTGAATAGATATCCCTGTTTAAACAAAGGCAAAAAGGAATCAATTCTCGGCTAATGAAGGAGGATGAAACATGCGCCACAAAATGGTAATCCCGCCAATCCCTAACAAGTGTTGCAGTTTTGAAATAAGATTCAGTAGTTAATTACGAGAGTGGCATCAATTACTGGCTTATAAAGGGGTGATGCTGAATTTGTTGTAACAAAGCAACAAGCATCATGTCCAGGTTGGTCCCATTTTGTTCACTACTTAATGGGAAAAGACAGTAATACAATAGATTCAATTCAACATTTGTTTAAAACAGTACCAAAACAAGTAGCACAACATCTCAAAGCACACTGCACATCATGTGGATGAGACCAAGATTTGAAACAACTCGCCATGAAGAGTGGAAACAAATCTCGATCTCCTTTGTGCAGTTCCACAAAATTAAGCAAAGTCACCGTGTGACATTCAAGTTGAACTGCACAAAACACTCTTAAAACATAAGTGTTTGAGTAGCGAAGCAAAATGTTGCAATAGCAACAAGTTGAATCGATACCCCTGTTTTAACAGAGGCAAAAAAGGAAACAATTACTTGCCGATAAAGGAGGATGAAACAAACGGTGACAAAAAGAAGCATCTAACTTATCTTGGATGGAAAACAAAGTAGGATAGTAGCATTTCTAAAACGGTTGCATTGATTCATATTAACAGAGACATTCTCCTGAAACAAGATTCGTTAAAAAAAATGTAATTTACTTTTAATAGTGGCATTGCTTCAATTTTCCGGCGGCATTCTTAGATTAACAACAGCAAAATAGCTGTATGGGACATGCCAGCACCATGTGCGTCCACACGTATAAATGGGTGATGCAGAGTATGTAGCCAAGCAGCATATATGCGTTGGTTGAAGGAAATATGCCCTAGAGGCAATAATAATGTTATTATTTATTTCCTTATATCATGATAAATGTTTATTATTCATGCTAGAATTGTATTAACCGGAAACATAATACATGTGTGAATACATAAACCTACAGAGTGTCACTAGTATGCCTCTACTTGACTAGCTCGTTAATCAAAGATTGTTATGTTTCCTAACCATGAACAAGGAGTTGTTATTTGATTAACGGGATCACATCATTGGTTGAATGATCTGATTGACATGACCCATTCCATTAGCATAGCACCTGATCGTATAGTTTGTTGCTAGTGCTTTTCTTCATGACTTATACATGTTCCTATGACTATGAGATTATGCAACTCCCGTTGCCCGAGGAACACTTTGGGTGCTACCAAACGTCACAACGAATCGGGTGATTATAAAGGTACATTACAGGTGTCTCCGAAGGTACATGTTGGGTTGGCATATTTGAGATTAGGATTTGTCACTCCGATTGTCGGAGAGGTATCTCTGGCCCTCTCGGTAATGCACATCACATAAGCCTTGCAAGCATTGCAACTAAATGTGTTAGTTGTGAGATGATGTATTACGGAACGAGAAAAGAGACTTGCCATGAACGAGATTGAACTAGGTATTGGATACCGACGATCGAATCTCGGGCAAGTAACATACCGATGACAAAGGGAACAACGTATGTTGTTATGCGGTCTCGACCGATAAAGATCTTCGTAGAATATGTAGGAGCCAATATGGGCATCCAGGTCCCGCTATTGGTTATTGACCGAGAGGTGTCTCGGTCATGTCTACATAGTTCTCGAACCCGTAGGGTCCGCACGCTTAACGTTTCGATGATGGTTATTATGAGTTTATATGATATTGATGTACCGAAGGTTGTTCGGAGTCCCGGATAAGATCACGGACATGACGAGGAGTCTCGAAATGGTCGAGACATAAAGATTGATATATTGGAAGCCTATGTTTGGACTCCGGAATCACTCCGGGTGAAATTGGGAATTTTACCGAGTACCGGGGTTACGGAACCTCCGGGGTCAATGGGCCATGATGGGCCTTAGTGGGAAAGAGAAAAGGGGGCCATAGTGCTGGCCGCACCTTCCCCCTTTCCCTAGTCCTATTAGGACTAGGAGAAGGGGGCGCCCCCTCTCTCTCTCTCTTCCCACTTGGGGAAACCTAGTTGGACTAGGATTGGGGGGGAATCCTACTCCTAGTAGGAGTAGGAAACCCCAGTGCGCCTCCTCTCTCTGCCGGCCAGCCCTCCCTTCCCTCCTTTATATACAGGGCAGGGGGCACCCCATGACACACAAGTTGATCATTGAGATCGTTCCTTAGCCGTGTCGGTGCCCCTTCCACCAAACTACACCTCGAATATACCGTTGCGGAGCTTAGCGAAGCCCCGCGCCGTGGAACATCATCATCGTCTGCCACGCCGTCGTCTTGACGAAACTCTCCTCAACACTCGGCTGGATCGGAGTTCGAGGGACGCCATCGAGCTGAGCGTGTGCAGAACTCGGAGGTGCCGTGACGTTCGGTACTTGGATCGGTTGGATCGGGAAGAAGTACGACTACTTCCTCTCGTTGCATCAACGCTTCCGTTGCTGGTCTCACGAGGGTACGTAGACAACACTCTCATCTCGTTGCTATGCATCACCATGGTCTTGCGTGATCGTAGGAAAATTTTTGAAATTACTACGTTCCCCAACAGGGCATCCGAGCCTGGTTTTATGCGTTGATGTCATGTGCACGAGTAGAACACAAGTGAGTTGTGGACGATACAAGTCATACTGCCTACCAAAGATGTCATACTTTGGTTCAGCGGTATTGTGAGATGAAGCGGCCGGACCGACATTACGCGACGCTTCTGCGAGACTGGTTTCACCGCTCCGAGCACTCGTTGCTTAAAGGTGACCGGCGGTGTCTGTCTCTCTCACTTTAGTTGAATCGAGTGTGGCTCGCCGGTCCTTGAGAAGGTTAAACGGAGTCTATTTGACGAAGTATCGTTGTGGTTTTGATGCGTAGGTAAGATCGGTTCTTGCTCAGCCCGTAGCAGCCACGTAAAATTTGCAACAACAAAGTAGAGGACGTCTAACTTGTTTTTGCAGGGCATGTTGTGATGTGATATGGTCAAGACATGATGCTGAATTTTATTGTATGAGATGATCATGTTTTGTAACCGGGTTATCGGCAATCGGCAGGAGCCATATGGTTGTCGCTTTATTGTATGCAATGCAATCGCCTGTAATGCTTTACTTTATCACTAAGCGGTAGCGATAGTCGAGAAGCATAAGATTGGCGAGGCGACAACGATGCTACGATGGAGATCAAGGTGTCGCGCGGTGACGATGGTGATCATGACGGTGCTTCGGAGATGGAGATCACAAGCACAAGATGATGATGGCCATATCATATCACTTATATTGATTGCATGTGATGTTAATCCTTTATGCATCTTATTTTGCTTTGATTGACGGTAGCATTATAAGATGATCCCTTACTAAATTATCAAGAAGTGTTCTCCCGAGTATGCACCGTTATGAAAGTTCTTCGTCTTTGAGACACCACGTGATGATCGGGTGTGATAGGCTCTACGTTCAAATACAACGGGTGCAAAACAGTTGCACACGCAGAATACTCAGGTTATACTTGACGAGCTATGCATATAAGATATGACCTCGAACACGGAGACCGAAGGTCGAGCGTGAATCATATAGTAGATATGATCAACATATTGATGTTCACCATTGAAACTACTCCATCACACGTGATGATCGGTCATGGTGTAGTTGATATGGATCACGCAATCACTTAGAGAATTGAAGGGATATTTTTCTAAGTGGGAGTTCTTAAGTAATATGATTAATTGAACTTTAATTTATCATGAACTTAGTCCCGGTAGTATTTTGCAAATTATGTTGTAGATCAATAGCTCGCGTTGTTGCTTCCCTATGTTTTCATATGTGTTCCTAGAGAAAATTGTATTGAAAGATGTTAGTAGCAATGATGCGGATTGGATCCGTGATCTGAGGTTTATCCTCATTGCTGCGCAGAAGAATTATGTCCTTAATGCACCGCTAGGTGACAGACCTATTGCAGGAGCAGATGCGCACGTTATGAACGTTTGGCTAGCTCAATATGAGCGAATCTGACGTTATGAACGTTTGGCCAGCTCAATATGATGACTACTTGATAGTTTAGTGCACCATGCTTAACGGCTTAGAATCGGGACTTCAAAGACGTTTTGAACGTCATGGACCATATGAGATGTTCCAGGAATTGAAGTTAATATTTCAAGCAAATACCGAGTTGAGAGATATGAAGTCTCCAACAAGTTCTATAGCTAAAAGATGGAGGAGAATCGCTCAACTAGTGAGCATGTGCTCAGATTGTCCGAGTACTTCAATCGCTTGAATCAAGTGGGAGTTAATCTTCCGATAAGATAGTGATTGACAGAATTCTCTAGTCACCATCACTAAGTTAGTAGAACTTCGTGATGAACTATAGTATGCAAGGGATGACGAAAAAGATTCTCGAGCTCTTCGCGATGCTAAAATCGACGAAGGTAGAAATCAAGAAAAACATCAAGTGTTGATGGTTGACAAGACCACTAGTCTCAAGGAAATTGGCAAAGGGAAGAAGGGGAACTTCAAAAGGAACGGCAAGCAAGTTGCTGCTCGAGTGAAGAAGCCCAAGTCTAGACCTAAGCCCGAGACCGAGTACTTTTGCTGCAATGGAACTGGTCACCGAAGCGTAACTACCCCTGAATATTTGGTGGATAAGAAGGATGGCAAAGTGAACAAGGTTATATTTGATATACAGGTTATTGATGTGTGCCTTACTAGTGTTTATAGTGGCCCCGAGTATTTGATACTGCTCGGTTGCTAAGATTAGTAACTCAAACAGGAGTTACTGAGAATAAGCAGAGACTAGTTGAAGGGAAGTGACGATGAGTGTTGGAAGTAGTTCCAAGATTGATATGATCATCATCGCACACTCCCTATACTTTCGGATTAGTGTGGAACCTAAATAAGTGTTATTTGGTGTTGAGCATAAATATGATTTGATCATGTTTATTGCAATACGGTTATTCATTTAAGTAAGAGAATAAATTGTTGTTCTGCTTACATGAATAAAACCTTATATGGTTACACACCCAATGAAAATAGTTCATTGGATCTCGATCATAGTGATACACATATTCATAATATTGAAACCAAAAGATGCAAAGTTAATAATGATAGTGCAACTTATTTGTGGCAATCGCCGTTTAGGTCATATTGGTGTAAAGCGCATGAAGAAAACTCCATGCTTGATGGACTTTTGGAATCACTTGATTATGAATCATTTGATGCTTGCGAACCGTGCCTTTTGGGCAAGATGACTAAAACTCCGTTCTCCGGAACAATGGAACAAGCTACTTGACTTATTGGGAATAATACATACCGATGTATGCGATCCAATGAGTGTTGATGCTCGTGGCAAGTATCGTTATTTTCTGACCTTCACAAGATGATTTGAGCAGATATGGGTATATCTACTTGATGAAACATAAGTCTGAAATAGTTGAAAGGTTCAAAGAATTTCAGAGTGAAGTGGAAAATCATCGTAACAAGAAAATAAAGTTTCTGCGATCTGATCGTGGAGATGAATATTCGAGTTCTGAGTTTGGTCTTCAATGAAAACAATGTGGAATAGTTTCACAGCTCACGCCACCGGAACACCACAACGTTATGGTGTGTCCGAACGTCAGAACCGTACTTTATTATGATATGGTGCGATCTATGATGTATCTTACCGATTTACCACTATCGCTTTTGGGGTTATGCATTAGAGACAGCTGCATTCACGTTTAATAGGGCAACCATCTAAATCCGTTGAGATGACACCGTATGAACTATGGTTTAGCAATAAACCTAAGCTGTCGTTTCTTAAAGTTTGGAGTTGTGATGCTTATGTGAAAAGGTTTTCACCGATAAGCTCGAACCCAAATCGAGAAGTGCGTCTTCATAGAATACCCAAAAGAAAATGTTGGGTATACCTTCTATCACAGATCCGAAGGCAAGTTTTTGCTAAGATGGATCCTTTCTAGAGAAGAAGTTTCTCTCGAAAGAAGTGAGTGGGAGGAAAGTAGAACTTGATGAGGTAATTGTACCTTCTCCCTTATTGGAAAGTAGTTCATCACGAAATCAGTTCGATGATTCCTACACCAATTAGTGAGGAAGTTAATGATGATGATCATGAAACTTCAGATCAAGTTGCTACCAAACCTCGTAGGTCTTCCAGAGTAAGATCCGCACTGAGTGGTACGGTAATCCTATTCTAAAAGTCATGTTACTAGACCATGATGAACCTACGAACTATGAGGAAGCGATGATGAGCCCAGATTCCGCGAAATGGTTTGAGACCATGAAATCTGAGATGGGATCCATGTATGAGAACAAAGTATGGACTTTGGTTGACTTGCCGATGATCGGCAAGCCATTGAGAATAAATGGATCTTCAAGAGGAAGACGGACACCGATAGTAGTGTTACTATCTACAAAGCTCGACTTGTGCAAAAAGGTTTTGACAAGTTCAAGGTGTTGACTACAATGAGATTTTCTCAATTGTAGCGATGCTTAAGTCTGTCTCAATCATGTTAGCAATTGCCACATTTTATGAAATCGGCAAATGGATGTCAAAACTACATTCTTTAATGGATTTATTAAAGAAGAGTTGTATATGATGCAACGAGAAGGTTTTGTCAATCCTAAAGGAGCTAACAAAATGTGCAAGCTCCAATGATCCATCTATGGACTGGTGCAAGCATCTCGGAGTTAGATAAACGCTTTGATAGTGTGATCAAAGCATATGGTTTTATACGGACTTTTGGAGAAACCTGTATTTACAAGAAAGTGAGTGGGAGCACTACAGCATTTCGATAAGTATATGTGAATGACATATTGTTGATCGAAATAATGTAGAATTATTCTGCAAAGCATAAAGGAGTATTTGAAAGGAGTTTTTCAAAGAAGGACCTCGGTGAAGCTGCTTACATATTGAGCATCAAGATCTATAGAGATAGATCAAAGACGCTTGATAAGTTTTTCAATGAATACATACCTTGACAAGATTTTGAAGTAGTTCAAAATGGAACAGTCAAAGAAAGAGTTCTTGCCTGTGTTACAAGGTGTGAGATTGAGTAAGACTCAAAACCCGACCACGGCAGAAGATAGAAAGAGAATGAAAGTCATTCCCTATGCATCAGCCATAGGTTCCATAAAGTATGTCATGTTGTGTACTGGATCTATTGCATACCCTACCACTAAGATTGGCAAGGAGTGCAATAGAGATCTAGGAGTAGATCAATGGACATCGGTCAAAATTATCCTTAGTAGAATAAGGATATGTTTCTCGATTATGGAAGTGAAAAAGGTTAAATCGTAAAAGGTTACGTCGATGCAAGTTTTAACACTAATCTAGATGACTCTGAGTCTCAATCTGGATACATATTGAAAGTGGGAGCAATTAGCTAGAGTAGCTCCGTGCGAGCATTGTAGACATAGAAATTTGCAAAATACTTACGGCTCTGAATGTAACAGACCGCTGACTAAAATTATCTCACAAGCAAAACATGATCACACCTTAGTACTCTTTGGGTGTTAATCACATAGCGATGTGAACTAGATTACTGACTCTAGTAAACCCTTTGGGTGTTGGTCACATGTCGATGTGAACTATGGGTGTTAACCACATATAGATGTGAACTATTGATGTTAAATCACATGGCGATGTGAACTAGATTATTGACTCTAGTGCAAGTGGGAGACTGAAGGAAATATGCCCTAGAGGCAATAATAATGTTATTATTTATTTCCTTATATCATGATAAATGTTTATTATTCATGCTAGAATTGTATTAACCGGAAACATAATACATGTGTGAATACATAAACCTACAGAGTGTCACTAGTATGCCTCTACTTGACTAGCTCGTTAATCAAAGATGGTTATGTTTCCTAACCATGAACAAGGAGTTGTTATTTGATTAACGGGATCACATCATTGGTTGAATGATCTGATTGACATGACCCATTCCATTAGCATAGCACCTGATCGTATAGTTTGTTGCTAGTGCTTTTCTTCATGACTTATACATGTTCCTATGACTATGAGATTATGCAACTCCGTTTGCCCGAGGAACACTTTGGGTGCTACCAAACGTCACAACGTGGCTCGGGTGATTATAAAGGTACATTACAGGTGTCTCCGAAGGTACATGTTGGGTTGGCATATTTGAGATTAGGATTTGTCACTCCGATTGTCGGAGAGGTATCTCTGGGCCCTCTCGGTAATGCACATCACATAAGCCTTGCAAGCATTGCAACTAAATGTGTTAGTTGTGAGATGATGTATTACGGACGAGAAAAGAGACTTGCCAATGTGAGATTGAACTAGGTATTGGATACCGACGATCGAATCTCGGGCAAGTAACATACCGATGACAAAGGAACAACGATGTTGTTATGCGGTCGACCGATAAAGATCTTCGTAGAATATGTAGGAGCCAATATGGGCATCCAGGTCCCGCTATTGGTTATTGACCGAGAGGTGTCTCGGTCATGTCTACATAGTTCTCGAACCCGTAGGGTCCGCACGCTTAACGCTTGATGGCAGTTATTATGAGTTTATATGATATTGATGTACGAAGGTTGTTCGAGTCCCGGATGAGATCACGGACATGACGAGGAGTCTCGAAATGGTCGAGACATAAAGATTGATATATTGGAAGCCTATGTTTGACTCGGAATCACTCCGGGTGAAATTGGGAATTTTACCGAGTACCGGGGTTACTGGAACCTCCGGGGGTCAATGGGCCATGATGGGCCTTAGTGGGAAAGAGAAAGGGGGCCATAGTGCTGGCGCACCTTCCCCTTTCCCTAGTCCTATTAGGACTAGGAGAAGGGGCTCCTCTCTCTCTCTTCCCTTAGGGAAACCTAGTTGGACTAGGATTGGGGGAATCCTACTCCTAGTAGGAGTAGGAAACCCCGTGCGCCTCTCTCTGGCCGGCCAGCCCCTCCCTTCCTCCTTTATATACAGGGCAGGGGGCACCCCATGACACACAAGTTGATCATTGAGATCGTTCCTTAGCCGTGTGCGGTGCCCCTTCCACCAAACTACACCTCGAATATACCGTTGCGGAGCTTAAGCGAAGCCCTGCGCGGTGGAACATCATCATCGTCACCACGCCGTCGTCTTGACGAAACTCTCCTCAACACTCGGCTGGATCGGAGTTCGAGGGACGTCATCGAGCTGAACGTGTGCAGAACTCGGAGGTGCCGTACGTTCGGTACTTGGATCGGTTGGATCGGGAAGAAGTACGACTACTTCCTCTACATTGCATCAACGCTTCCGTTGCTGGTCTACGAGGGTACGTAGACAACACTCTCATCTCGTTGCTATGCATCACCATGGTCTTGCGTGATCGTAGGAAATTTTTTGAAATTACTACGTTCCCCAACATTGGTGCCATATTTGTTCTCTTCGAACCTTTTTTCTAAGTGAGGGCAACAAATCTAGTCCTGCACAAACTACCAGACCCCCTAGTTTCTTTCCCTTTTCAACAAAGAGATCGGTTCTATGTGTGCATTGGGTTACCCCCTTTTTCCCCTTTTCGACCTACAAGGCGGCTGGATAGCCAGTCTATACTACTTTCCGCCCCTCCTTTCCTCATTGAACCATGTCCTAGATTCTTGCTCCAGCCCACCGCACCCTTCTTTCCTCTTTGAACCAAGGCCTAGATTCGACTACAGATCGAAAAAGATCCACATGCATCTAGAGTAACGACGGTTTCAAAGAAACTTATACCTTAGGGTCATCGGGATGTGGCAAGGCGTGCGGCGGGAGGCCGGATCTGCCCACACTATGTACGGCAGCGAGGAAGAAGGGGTCAGTGGCCCTCCCGCACAGGAGCTGGGTGAAAGAGAACAGCGCAGCCGACAATGGATTGCCTCCCTCGTCGAAGGCGATAGAGTGAACGTTGCACCTCCTCCCCTTCCCGGCGCGACGGGATACGGACGCCTCCTTCACCAACTGTGAGGGGGGAGAGAGAGACAAGAGGCCAATGCAGTCTTGTTTAGATCTGGTGAAGAGAGGGTGAGAGACTGTGAATATAGCAAACCCTAGCAAATGAACGTTGAGCCTCCAGCGTGTAACATATATGTAGTGCGGCGAGCGTGTGGAGAGTGCAAACCCTAGCGAACAAGCGCTGAGGCTCCCGCTTATATATATACTACTGTAGTACGAACTAAGCTCCGGCGCCTTCACTGCACCTGCTTTTGGCTGTATGACAGGTGAGCCAGCCACATTTTGGGCCCACCTGTCATAAACCCAAAGGCAGGAGCACTAAGTCAAGCCGCGTCCATATAGTACTCTCGTGTATACGAGTAATATATACTAGTGGAGTGGTTTTCTTATTCTCTCCATAACAATCGTTTTAAATTGCGTAAGTACGAAACGAAATTCTTTATCTAATGTACAATGAAGAAAACTAGTACTACTTCCCATGAACTAACGATCCACGCCCACGCGTCCTGGTCGGACTTCCTGTCCTTCACGTGTGGTACACTACCATCCCTTAAGTGAACAACCACAAATGCGCCAAATTATCGGAAACGTGTGAGAGTGTGTACAAATAAAGAATTTTAATTTCAATTATCGGAAAGGTTTGAGACTATTATAAAGTTTGACTTTAGTCAAATCTAATATGCAGAGTAAATAAAAATGGAGGGCTACTACGTCCATCCGGGTTTTTAGTCCACACAATTTTCTAAATCAAAGTTAATAGCTGGACAAATAAAATTACAGGGGAGCTGGAGACAAAGTTGTGAGAAGGCTTAGAAATCAATACAAAACTTATGCTCTTAGTACCAACGTCAATCCTTCTTCGAGGAAACATTTGGTTCATAGACAATTGTGTGATAAAATTGCACCAACGTGAAAGATGACTGCGTCTCCAACACAACCAAGGTGAACTGACGAAGGATATCATCTTTGTGCGTAACAAGCAAAGAGCACTGATGGAAGACAGCTTGTTTTCATTGAAAATCGATCAGCTTCACTAGCCGACGCAACCACGAGGTGCAACCATGAGCATCGATAGGTCATCATGGTGATGCATTATCCATTTGGCATCTTCGTCCGCGCTAGCGCCGGCTCCAAGAGGACGGTGCGCATCGGCTCCCTCCGTCACCGACGGCGACAACGTCAATGCTGCATCTCCTCACCTCCCGCAGCGGACGGGATTCGGGCATTCGGCCGGATCTGTGACCACCGGTGAGGAGAGAGATAGAATGGACACTGTCATCTTGTTTTGATATGGAGAGGGTGAGAGAGCGAGATGCGAGAAACTCTATCAAACAAGAGGCTATAATGGAGTAAACAAATCTCTCCATAGCATTGCTTTTAAATAGAATACGCGCGTTCCCGGAAAAAAGAAACGAAAACTGGCGGACAATTTTTTAAGGGTCTGTCTAGGACACATCTAGATGTGACTTAGTTATGTCACATCTAAGTTGATGTCCACTCTGTTTCTGGTCTATTTTTTCCTAGTTTTTTTTGTTTCTTGTTGCTAAATTATATACTTGTGGGAGCTTAGGTGTGATATCCTTAAATAACATCTAGATGTGAATTAGACAAACTGATTTTCTAAAGTACCAAGAAAGAAAACTCGACCAAAAACACGCCCCCGCTTCCAGGTCGCGAGAGTCGTCGAGCACACACACACATAGACATAGACATGCATATCAGTGTTTACGTAAAATTCCATTTCCATCTCCATCTCCAATCATATTTGTCCAACTAGCACATTATTTACGTTGTTAATTATATACGCAACAATATTAACGTACATCATCTCTTGTTTGTGCACGTCTGGACCGCTGCCACGGCCGGTCCTAACCAACCCGAACCCTCTTCATCACCCGCGCGTGCTTCCCGCCCGAAACGGTCAGTGCCGCATTCATGCCGGGCCAGAGCGGACGCGACCTCTCACTGGCGCTAGCATTGAAGCGTCGCGCCGGCCGAGAGAGCATCGCCCGCGCCGCTTCTGGGTGCACGCGGCTGCTCCACTTTCAAAGGTCGCAATAGCCGGCTACAACATGTATGTAAAAAGTTCTTGGGAGTCCGTGCTACAGCTAGCTGTCCTCCCCCAACTCGTCAATCTCTTCCAGTAGTGCTAGTAGTACTCCATGGCGCGATCCATCGACAAGCAGGCAGGAAAGTTATTGTATACTCGGTTTGCGATGAGTGGCATGCCGAGTGACCGTGTGGAATCGAGTCGTGGAGGAGGGTGAGACACGAACACGACAGACGTGATTTAAACATTGGTTTTGCTTGATGGTGCGATCCAATGAAACGAAACGTTGGTTTCTCTCCGTTTCCATTTTTTCCCCAGAAAAACGGAAACTTTCCACTCCATTTTCATTCCTATTCCAAGGTTGCCCCGTTACAACATTCCATCAAATACAAAGGAAAACTAACACGCATGCTGATCCATCTCAATGATTCACAGATCATAGACAATATTTACTTCACAACTAAAGAAAAAAGTTGTGAGAGCGTGTACGAAAGAAAAACTACTGATGGGGTCACTATGACTTAAATCCTAAACCCTAAACATGATTTAATTCCCTGGCCAGGTAGAACCTGTCGAAGGAAAGACGGCTGGCACCCTCGGATCATACGATGCTTTTGTGCAGTTCCACTAAAATTGACCTGAGCATCCCTGATGGCAAAGATATTGAAGAAGTGTGATTAGAATAATAGTACGGCACTAGTTCATGAGACATAAACTCATCACAAGTAGAAGCCGGTAGAAGTAGAGAAAGATCGACATGGAGATGGAGCTACGGCAGTGGAGCAAGCCGGCTCCAAAAGGAAGATGGACTACCTGGGACGTCGGGCTGTAGCTAGAAGGGCGGTTGGGACGCGGCATCGGCCCATACCGCGGTGTCCCCCGATTGGGACGCACCGACTGTGGGTTTTCTCCCTCGCCGATGTGGACCGCGTCTACACAGAACATTGTTCCCTTCCCCCAGCTGCGAGATCAGGCGGTCGTTCTATGCTTGTGAAGAGAGCAACCTTAGCAAGCAGGCTTGTAGCTTAGGCTCCTGCAAGTGTATATATAGTGGTTTTCTTTTTCTCTCCATATCAACCATTTTATGTTGCGTACGTGTCATTCAAGAGTGAAATGATGGTTGCTTCTTCCGACTAACTTACTGTGTGATTTGACTGCTCCTTAGTGGCCCCTACACGCACTCCCCCTACGTGTATGCAACAGTCCTGCGCACACATGGGCGCAAAAAAGCAGCGTGGCGCCCTAATGCATGCATGTCCGAGCACACGACAGAACACACACGGTCACGCTAAGTGCTCAACCTACACGTGCATGCACACACATACTCACTCAGGGTGAGCTAGTGACCGTATAAACACCGAAAAATATATATTGAGCGCAATGAGCGTATTATGAAGTCCATTGACCGTATTATTACAAATATACAGTGACAGACAGTGTATTTATCTCGTTTGAAATTAATCCATACTAACCGGAGAGGAGGCAATATGGACTAGCATTACTTGCGCGCGGTGGCTCACAGGACAAGGAGAAACTTTTGACTAATGCAAGCTCTCCCTCGCTCAAAGCGGTGGGCGTGCAACAGTTAATTCGGTGTCGATTGCGTAAGCATACACTATACTACTAGTGCTACTATTGTTCGACTTCTCGAATAGGCGAACAACCAAGCGCAAAGTTTACTAGTACTAGTACTACTAATATTATAGTCTATAAAGGTACGTACTATACTAGTACTAGGAACCGGATGGAGGAGCGTCTGCACTCTTATTATAATTTTAAAATGTGATAAAGCAATCTTCAACACATTTGGTTCTCTTCGAGGTTTCTCGCATGTGATAATGGAAGTTGATTGCATGGAACACTCGCCACAATTCTCGCTTAATTCTGGCTCATATCCTGTTACAAATAGTAGCGCTCAGTAATATTTCCTCTTTTTTTTATTCAGCATGTAAACAGGTCAGCAAACCTTGCGGCGCATCTTCGTGTGAACCGTGCTTGCTGCACTTTGAATGTGGCCGAGAGCTGGCTTGATGAAACACCTCGCTTCCTACTTCTTTTTTTGCGGGGTACCTCGCTTCCTAGTGACCAGTGCCTTGGCTGATCATCCTAAGAATGCTTATATATGAATAAAGCTCTCTCATTTACCCGCAAAAAAGATTAAGCCATATTAACCAGAAAGGAGGGAGTATGGACTAGCACTACTTTTTGGTGTGTCCCGTCAACTCGCAGAACGAGGAGAAGCTTGCAGGACAAGGTGAAGCTTGCTTACGCCTTTTGACTAATGCAAACTACCCTCGGTGGACATGCATCAGTCCATTCGGTGTCAGATTGTCAGAGGCATACTCTGTAGTACCTAACATGCGGAGTACCATCATTGTTCGACTTCACAAAGAGGCGAAGAGCCAAGCGCAGTAGTACGAGTAGTACTACTACTAGAACCGCATGGTGGAGCGTCTGTACTCTTATATTTTTTTTAATCTCTAATAAAGTACACGTTTATTCTGGAGAAGGGCGGAAAACGGCAGCCCAACATGTAATGAATGATATCGATCAACCAACCATGCTCGAATATATCTTGGCCTCCATGCGAACCCGTCTGTGTGTTCTCGCTCCTCGTCTCTCTCAAGGAACGGCGGGTTGGCTCTTTGCCGTCAATTGAGATCGGTTTTCTCACACTCCTGTCCCATATGTCAGTGATATGCCAAGAGGAGGTGCGTTGACCGACTGGCCATACGCATACTTGGTTTTGAACCTTCATACTACTCCTCCCTCCGTCACAGCTTTACGTGTGGCGCTTCATTATGATGCATTTCTCTCAATGCATTTCCACCACCAGAGAGACTTTAGATGCGTTTGGTTTAATGCTCAGTTAATTAGGGCGTGGTAACCACAATCAAGTCCACAATTTTCTCTCCATGTACTCTGTACTATAGTACTACGGAGTGGAGTAAGTGCATGCATGTGTGTACCCGGGGTGGAAGCACTGCATGCATGTGTGTACGCATTATTCCCTCTAGTAATAGACGCCGTGCTATAACTACCAATGCTATTTTTCAGGCCGATCGCTAGTCACCTTGGTCCGCAGATCTTTTTTCTTTTTTCGAAGCACGCTGTATAAACAAAGGACGGATGGAGTATGAGCGGATTCAAAGAAGAGCGTATTGATGGTTGCTTCTTGAGCAACTTACGATTAGGAAAGGTGGGGCTTACGATTTGACTGCTCATTACTCACTATTAATGCAGCATAACGACGGGCTGAGTCTCCCATGCGGTTGTGCACTACCCCTTGGTTCTTAAATATACTCCGGAGTATATTTGTCTTTCTAGAGATTTCAACGAGTGACTACTCAAATATTTGTCTTTTTAGAGATTTCAAATGGACTGGCACATACACATGTATATACATATTTTAGAGTGTAGATTCTCGCATTTTGCTCCGTATGTAGTCACTTGTTGAAATCTCTAGAAAGACGAACAGAATATTTAGGAACAGAGGGAGTACACATACGAAGCAAAATGAGTGAATCTACAATCTAAAATATGCCCATTTGAAATTTGTAAAAATACAAATATTTAGGAACGAAGGAGTATAATTTTGTGCATGGCACATGGACCCGGATGATGAAGAGGCTTCTGGCAAGGCTATCAAGCTTCCATCATTTTTTTACATAATTGACGTACTATACAAATAATTTTCCAGCGAGATATGAAATTGTAAAATGGTGTGAGCTTTCAGCTTCAGTTTCGCGTGTCCTGCCATCGATGCTCTTTCGGAAACAATAAAAAACTAACTTCCTTGCTAATGCATGTCAATTATTAGCAGATCCGAGCTAATAATTACATCACAACTGAAGATAGAGTTGTGAGAAGGTGTTAAATTAAAATTGATCCATGCTTTCATTGGCAGCAACGTCCCCCCAGCTCTGTCTAAATCAACAAGGCATGTTGGGAAAAAAGTAGTTGTCTGGAGCATGCAACATTCCGATCATTTTGTGCAGTTCCACTAAAATAGAGTTGAGCATCCCTGTTCCAAAGATATTAAGTGTGATTACGATAATAGAGGACTGTTGATAAAACAATAAACACATAAATAGAAGCCGGTCACCTTTGCAGTCTCTCTTAAGACTAACTAGTTGGAGAAGATTAGGCTCGGAGTTGGATGAGGAGGATAGAGCAAAACCAATCTCCCTTTGTGCAGTCGAAATGAAATGTAGAGACGTTGCCCATGTGACATTTTAGTACATCTGCACAAAACACTCTTAAGAAAAAAGTGATTTGTGCAGTTCACCAAAAGGTCGCAATAGCATCGAGGTGAAATGGATAGCCCTGTTTGAAAAAAAAGGTAGAAAGGAAACAATTACTGGCCAATAACAGTTGATGACACATGCGACGACAAAAAAGAAGCATATTCCTTGACCTAAGGGAAGATAACAACATGGTTGTGTTTGTCTAAAACAGTGTGAGGACGAGAATGCAATATGGAAAGTACACTTGACGAGCTACATTTTGGGCAAAGAACTATGGAAGATCCACATGCAGCGACGTGGGAAGACGGGCAGTGGAGCAAGGCCGGAGGGGATACCTGAAGGTCGTCGGGATGTAACTAGGTGAGCAGCGGCAGGCTGAATCTGTGAGCAGGTGGCGTAGGCCCTGCCGCGCCGGAGCTTGGTCAGAGAGAACGACGTGTACCGCAGATCGGGACGTGCTGCCTTGGCTCCGTCGAATGGAGAAACGATGCACTTCCTCCCTTTCCCCTAGCGGACGGGATGCGGCCGGATTAGTGACCAACGGTTAGAGAGAGAGAGAGGCCACCGCACTCCATTTCCCTCGGCGGACGGGATGCGGCCGGATCAGTGACCAACGGTGAGAGAGAGAGAGAGGCCACCGCAGCCTTGTGTGAGATACTCTGAAGAGCGACAAACCAGGCACGCAAGGTTCCATTGTATATAGTGAGCGGACTACCTTTTTCTCCATAAAAATCGTTTTATATTCTGTGTACGTGCCATTGAGCGCTATAACTTTATTTAAAAATAACGCGGCAACGCGTCAAGTCGAACTTTGTTTCGTGCAGGCGTGGTACACGAGCTCCCTAGGTAAACAACCGCTACAGGCGTTCAAATTAGCACGTGGGCATTTTTCATTTTTCTTTTGATGTACATATCTTGTATATTTGTATAGTTAATAAAATTTGAAAGAGTTGTGGGGTTTTATACCCTACAGTACCAGGTCAAAAAAAATTAGCACGTGGGCTGCCATTTCGTAAAGAAATGAGCTCCACCGTGTACCCGCGTGGGTGTGGCTGGGCATGAAGCGTGAGTACGTGCACGGTGCACCTATTCTATTCTTGTATACATACGCCACCTACGTGGGGTTCTGTGAGAGAGATACAAACCTAGAGAGATATAGTGTGTGGGTTCTTGAGTGTTTTTTTTTGGGGGTTCAATCAAAAATGTAACATATGCAATGTGTGTAGAGTCCTGGATATAACATATATATAGAGGGGGCGATCCACGAGAAGAGAGTGGAGGTATCACCGGCTTGAGGTGTCCATAGAATCGAAAAGAGGAATGATGTGTGTGTGTGCGCGCACGATCGATAAAGAGTGCCATCGAATTTGTGTGTGCCCACGTCAAAGATATAGAGTGGCTGGCCCTCTTGGAGCGTGAGAGGGACATGCAGCAGGTTTGTCCCTGTGGCATGGATACCTACCAGCAGCTCGACTATCGGTGTGTGGTGGGGAAGAGGAGGCCCAATTAACTATAGAGGTACAATGGCTGGTATATGTGTGGAGGAGGAGAGGCCTACCTCATGTATTAAGGAGATCGACCGCCTCATGTATTAAGGGAGATCGATCGGCATCCATGCATATGTGCAGGAGAGGAATAAGGTTGGGAGAGAGACAGAGCTAGAGTGTTGGAGGGGTGGTAGTGGTTGCTTCTAACAAATGGTGGGATAGGCTTGCTAGACAAGCGGAGGGCACGCCCGCAATATCAATAAGAGAGGAGATGGATGCTTGTTGTTTGTGCACGTGCGTGTGAGAGACGGGTTAGGAGGCATGCACGAATGATGAGGGGGGACCATGTGGCTGTGGTAAGCACACATAACTACATAGGAAGATCAATCGCCCTTTGTTAGAGAAAGGAGAGACATAACTTGTGAGGTACGTCGATCGATGGGGGATAGTTAAAGTCGATCCAGGTATATTTTGGGAGATCGATCGGTATACATGCATGTGTGTGTTAGAAGCAAACGAGGCACGAGGAGAAGGATAGAGATAGAGGGATGCATGTAGGAGGTGGTGCGAGAGGCATACTATATCGGCGGGGAGGAGTGTGCGAGTGCGAACGATGAAAAGAGTGGTGGGAGTGAGGCATGGGCGGTGACAAGAGAAGAGGGAAGCTTGTGTTTATGCTAGGCACACCTGGCTAGAGAGGCATATCGATCGATGTGTGCCGTAAAGAAGGAGATGGGGCCTACACACACGTGTGTGAACGACCTAAAGTGAAACGTATTTAATTTGCTGATGGAGCTAGAGAATGCTGAGGGAGGGTGAGAGGGATGCGGGCGTGTGCGTGCACAAGAGAAAGTTAGAGCTAGCTACAAAGATAAGAGGGTTGTGTTGTCGGCGTTCTGGGAACGGGGGTCCCCATACTTGCCTGCCTGCGGCCTGCGGAGTGGCTCAAAGGGGGCCCAGGACGGCCCATCCTCATCAACGCAAGCTCAAGACCATCGCGAGGGGCCAAGACTCGCGGGGCGGACGACCAAGAGCTTACTCAGGCACGGCCTCGTCAGGCTGGCTCATGAGGAGGCGGAAAGTTCAAGGCAGGGTACCTCGCGAGGTGCCCATGACGCAAGCCATGACGACCAAGGGCGCCAGTCGGGCGCTTGCCCGCGCAGCGTCCTCCTTTCCTCCTAGGTGCAAAGGGAGCAGGCGCAGGCGAGAGCATCAAGCAAAGGAATCCGTTTCGGTGCAACAAGACCAAGACCGGCCCCAACGGCCGGAAGGGAGTCATCGTGGAGCCCAAGCATGCATCACCACCAGAGCCTTTGGCAGGCGAGGACCAACTTTAGTCAGGATAAGTGTACCCGCTGTTCCCCTTCAAAATGGCCAATTGTCGGCGCCCTTCCCGCTCAATATTTGGGAAGAGGCCCAGGGCCTTCGCCTATAAATAGGGGTAGCCACACTCAGAGAGGGGGATCTTGGATCAGCCCCCCGGTATGAGGTCGGAATCCTCACCAAGGAACCAGTAGTTAGAGCAACGAAACACCTCCTAGCAGTTCATCACATCCACCAAGAACAGACCCTCGCGAGGCTGTTCTTCCCTGTACTGTTCCTCAATAGCCCCAGAGGCAATTCACCACGCCACAAACTAGAGTAGGGTATTACACCACAACGGTGGCCCGAACTAGTATAAATCTTGCGTCTCTTGTGCTGTTCTTTCTAGTAGTTTAGGTCCCTGCGATTCGGAGAGGTACGAGACGGTGGAGGGTTGGATCTCCGCGCGCACCCCAGAGTTCGAACCTTAAGGGTCTGCCGGAACCCGAAATCCGACATGTGTGGGTGTAAAAGACGAATAGAGATCATATATACTTCATTATAAAAAGCAAATTCGGATATTTGAAGAATTTATCATAGTGTTTTAAACCGACGCATGTGTGAATATATATAACGGTGATACACATGGTGTGTTTATGAACATGTTATACTACATTTAATATATTTTATCTCTACTCTTATAAAAAACGGAGTTGTTGATGATGGTGTGCCTGCCATCCTACATTATAGGCCGTCCGATTTATATCTGGCGGATAGCAAGGAAACTATGATGGTTGAAGTTGGCAACAATCATTATTGTAGATTCTTATTGAAATAGAGAAACGATTTCAAATTTAGTTTGAATTGCAGCGGTAGTATAGACATTGGGAATGCACTAAAATGTTGGTATGAGTAGGTTACATGCATTATACAACAAGTGAAAAAAATTAATCGGACATAACATGGATTCATACTCCCTCCTTCCATCTATATAGGGCGTAATGAGATTTTTAAGACCGCCTTTGACTATTGACAAGATTAATAGTACATGACATGTACAATGTGAAAATTATATCATTGAAAGAACCTTCCACTGACGAAGTTAATGGTGTGCTTTCTGTAAGTTGCATGTCATATATCATTGCTCTAATATTTGGTCAAAGTTAGCATCGAAAAACACATTAGGCCCTATATAGATGGAAGGAGGGAGTAGCTTTGAATAGCATTTGTATAGTAAAACAGGGCAAGACTCTCTCTTTGTGTGGTGTGAATAGTTTTATTTTTTTCTTTTTCTTTTTGGTTGAGGGAAGTGCGAATTGATTTGGTACGTACAAGTACAATATTACTACACGTTAGGCTTGTCCCTAAAATTCAACCCGCGTCTTGTTATATCCTGAAAATTCAGATATCGTGCTCCCAAAACTGGCGCCTTCACAACCCGCGCCTTGCTATCCCGAAATTACAACGCGTGCGAAAACTCCCTCCAGCTGCCAAATCCCGACGCGCGAAATCCCCCTTCTAACCCTGAGTCGAAAGGGCTACTAGTTCAAATCGGTGGGGGGTACTTTTGTAACACACCCTACATTTTGGACAAGCGCGTCCCTAAGTCATGCTTCACCCCCTTTTCGCCATTTGAAATCCCAGGCCGCCATAACCTCTCCGCTCCAGCCGCGTAACCCCACCCTCCTCCGTCCGCCACGTCACCGCTGCCCAGCCGGAGCCTCTTCCCCGACGACGTCGTCCACCGCAATAGCTCGATGTCCCTCGTCCACCTCCCCGGATGAGGATCCGTCGTCCATCTCGCCGTCCCGCCGGTTCAGCCGCCCTGTCCTCCACCTCCAAGGAGCTGCTCCGACGATCACCTCGTCTATTGAGGCTGCTCCATCCCCACAGCGCCGCCTTAACCTGCTCCACCGGAACCGCAGCATCCTCACCGACTCCTCGGACGAAGCCGAGGCCTACTCGGCGCCACCGGGTACACTCATCACATCGCACCTTCTCCTTAACTCGACCTCCCGGCGCCGACGATCCCCATCCCCGCATGGAGCGGCTACCTTGAAGCCGGCTCCGCGAGCGAAATCTCCACGGCGGCTGTCCCCCAGTGCGAGGCCCCTTCGGCAGCGGCGTCCATACCAGCCGGATCTGCTGCTGCTGCTCCGGCTCCCGCTCACTCGCTCGCGCTGCTGCTGCTGCTGCTGCTGCTGCTCCGGCTCTCGCTCGATCGCTCGCTCGCGCAGCAGCAGCTGCTGCTCCCCCCCTCGCTCGTGCTGCAGCTCTGCTCTGATTAAGCCACACTTCAGTCGACTGAATCGACTTTTGGGTCATCGATTTTCGAGGGTTGGGGGGCTCATGGGAGTTAAGGAAGAACCACCTGCAGCGGGACGGGGCTCGCGGAGAGGTACCCCACTATCTATCTTAGGGTTCGTGGTGGGGGGGGGGGGGGGGCCTAAAGGGCTGGCAGGCGGCGGTGGCGAGTTGTTTGGGCGGCGAGGCGGCGCTGGGCAGCCGGTTCAGCCGGTGGTGGCTGGCGGCTCGAGGGGTGCAGTTGAAGATGAACTGCAGGCCCTCCCTAAACTACATGTCAAGTGCCTCTCTGCTACCATTGCGTTCAGTTTATTGAGAGCATTCAGATTCCACAAGAAATTTAAGTTTCGACGCTTAAGTTCAGAGTCAACAGTTTTTACCTCATCTGTTGTAGTCAGGTGGTTTTTGGTGATCTTAATTTTACATCCATTTTACATCATCTACGGGAGATGCTATTAGAATCCCACTTGAGATTGACGACGTCTGTCTTGTGCTGCTTCAGCCTTGATGTCTTACGGCTCACCGGAGCTGCTCCAACGACAGAATGATCCATCACAACAGAGCAGTGCCCTGGACGCCGTCTACATATTCCTCAGATCTTCCTCCACACCTCCGACAGCTACCTCTACCTCAACTGCTTCAGCGACCAACCCAATGATGCTGAGGTCGACACGACTACGGCAAAGAGGTTGTACACTTGTTGCATCACTTATTACTATACATCACGTCGATCCATTAGGGCTATTTTGGTTCAACGGAAAAATGTCGATCCACTGGTTGTTACCATCACTCTAAATTTCTGCATGCTCTCCTTACATAATCTCACCATAATTTTTTCGTATGCATGTCAGATATTGTACACAGTCATGCTGAACATGTAGAGAAAAAGAGAAGAGTTTTGCGTGGCAATACAATGTCATGCAGACATCGCTCCATGGTGGGTTCAATGGCAAACCCTCCCCACCCTCTCCAGTTGTAATCCAGAGGAAGATATCTGTTACAGGCGTATTCTGACGCCACGACCATCCTATTTACCCCCAAGGTGTTTGTTCTGCCTTGGCATGATGATGTTAGTCATATCATGCATATGTTGCCTTGCAGTGCCTACTTTTGACATCATATATGTCATCTGCAGTTTAGACATGTTCTGTAATGCCACCTGTTTAGTTTCTATATCATATATGGAAATTATGCAGTCTCATGTGTTTTAGCCATCCATAATATATGTGAAATGTGCAATGCCATCCTGTTTAACCAGGCATCATATATTTGAATGATATCTTGCCCATCCTTTTCTTCATTACATTTCCATTTGTCGACAATGTTTGTACATTAAACTACTCTTCCTGTGAATCAGCCATTTGGGTGGGAGATGGAAAAATCTGGAGAGAAAACAAGGCCTTAAGAGCAGAGAGTGCTACCTGTCGAAGCAGATCTCTTGTTGGGTCCCGAGAGCTCCTCAGAGATGGATTCAGAGACAGGTGACCAGTCCTATTCCCCCACTGAGCTGTATGCTCTAACTTGGCACGGTTATACTGCTCATATCATGCATACAGTGTCTTGCATTGCATAGTTTAGACATCATATACACAATATTCAACACCATGTTCTTAGTTCAGACATCATATCGAATGCCCTCTGTTTAGCATATAAATCACATATGTGAATTAAATGATGCGATCCTGATTACTTAGATAACATGTAGGTGAATTATGTCATGCGATCCTGTTTAGTTATTCATCATATCTTTGAATTATGTTATGCTATACTATCCAGTTTAGATAGACATCATATATGTGAAATTATGTCATGCTATCCATTTTAGTTAAACAATATACATGTCAACTATTTCATGCCCTCTTTTTCCACACTATCTATTGCATCATCTCTCATACAATGTCTGTACATTCAACTATGTTTCCTGTTTATCAGCCATTTGAATTGGAGCGGTGATGCCATATCTAGCGGAATAAAACACGGTCTTCAAAAAACAGTGCTACCTCTTGGTGGAGATAGCACCCGGTTGTACATGCACAAGAACCAGCCCTACCACACATAACCCAAACTCTCAGATTGTACCCCTCTGCGATGGACAGAGAACCAGCTTCACCCAATCTAACCCCAACCCAGTGATAGTAACCCAGTTCCTTTTGACACAGCACCATCTCCACCATAGAGCTCCCAAACAAGAGCAGTTAGTAAGGCAGCTCCGGTGCCCAAAGGGCCATACTATCACGGCGAACCCCAACTCCACCAGTTAAATACGCCTATTCCTGTGGAGGAAGCACAACCAACCAGTCGTAGTTTAGCATCTATCGCATTTGATGTTGTTAAATCGTATGTCGTATCTTCCTATCTTGGAAATATTATCTTGAAGATGAAGGAAAATGCCGATTCAGGTGTTTGTCCAGGAGTTATGTGTAAGTAATGTTATTCATGGCAATTACTTTGCTTCGTCCCATACATCCTACCTCCATGATAGTTATAATACATCAAATTTTCCCATTTTTCTCTATAGAGAAGGACCGATTTGGAAACTCGGGATGAGGTAACATGTGCTAATACCTCTGCTATCTTCAAGAATGCTTGGTGGCGATGTCGAATTTACAAGAAAACGTACTTCACCGCAAAGAAACTCATCAAATTCCCTAACGTTCTCCTGAGACACATTCTTTGGGCGATGACTGGAACGCCTTGTTTTGTCTTGGTCCGAACCAAGAATGTGGTAAGGTCTATGATCTCATTTTCTATTTTAAGTATTTTATTCTTGCGTCTTCTTGTACTGCTTCATATAGAACAAGTGCCTAAACCTGAAGAACAAATGTTCTAATTTAAGATTCCATTGCTATCATAGTTCAAAAAAGCGCTAGGCATTAATTGTGCGTTTTGCCACCGCCTTGCGCTTTACTGACCAAAGCGCATGCTTATGCGCAGTTATGCACAGATTATGCGTAGTTATGCGCAATACGTTTTGCCAACGCCTAGAGCCTAGGCGCGCCTTTTTTAACTATGATTGCTTTGCTCTTGTATCACTGTATTTACTCATACAAACTTATTTTTAAATTGAAGGATCCAATCGAAACTCCAATGGCACAGCAGGTATGTTCACGCATGTTTCTTTAACATGTTTGTTCTTATCAATAGCTCTGTTGATTTCAATTTCAATTGTGTATACAGTTGACTTTCATATCATGCACATTACTAGCATCACAACAGAGCCAATAGTGTTGTTGTACATGTAGACCCGTGGTACCCATCTGAAATCTTGTTGTGCCGTGTAGTTTCCCACAGTTTGTATTCTTTCACTACTCCTTTGTCTTGAACTGATATGATTTGAACCGTGTCTCTATTTTGATTTGGCAAGACAATGCAGTGACCATAGGACATAGATATATGTTTGTTTGATGCTTTTATTATGTACTAGTACTTGGCAATAGAAGACTTGGTAGTTTAATCATGTCCACCTTACTAATGAACTGGTTCACGAAATGAGTTTCATAAACTAGTACATGCTAAACTTGTTATGTGTGCCTTGTTTCTTCTTTTAGAATCTTGTGAGAATATTGGGGAAGAGTGCCTTATTAAGAAATGGTAAAGGAAGTAATGCGAGATAAGGTTCGGATAGTGACACATCCTTGTTGGTCTCCAACAAAGCTGATAAAACAGCTAAGGAAGACTATCTTGAAGACAATGAGACAACCCCAAAGTCCTGTCTTGGTTTAGTGTTCGAGCATCGCCACTACCGCATGCACAAGCTATTCAAACTCCTTTATCAATCAGTTCGTTTTCTTGAGTCTCAACTACAAGCTGAAAGACATCGATCAGCTGTGCTGCGACAAGAAGCGGAAGGACTGCGGAAGTCCCTGGAGCATTCAGATGCATACTTTCTAATGCAACAACAAGCATTGGAGGATTTTAGCACCAAACAGGACAAAGCTAATCAGCTTGCTAAGCTTATTGCCAGTATGGTGGATCCCAGGATAACGTTTCCTGAGCTCTTCTGAAGTTGTTTCAGTTATGCTCTTGTTTTGCTGCCGCGTTTATTTGCACTCGTGGCCAATTTTGACGGCCAGTGTATGTAATATGCTGCTTTGTTCCCTATATTTGCACTGGTGGCGAACTTTGATGCCCAGTGGATGTAATATGTGTAATAGCGGCAATAGGCTAGCCTTAATTGCTTGCTTATTTATTTCCTTATTGTCTTGTTTAGTTGTTTGCTTGTAGTCACTGCAGTTCTTTTTCTGTGTTTTTCTAGTGGCCACAATAGCCTATTTTTGGTAACTAGGCCAAAATAATCATGGCAACACACGGACTGTTGTAACCATGGGTGTCGGTGTCAAAACCGGCGGATCTCGGGTAGGGGGTCCCGAACTATGCGTCTAGGCGGATGGTGACAGGAGACAAGGGACATGATGTTTTTACCCAGGTTCGGGCCCTCTCGATGGAGGTAAAACCCTACTCCTGCTTGATTAATATTGGTGATATGGGTAGTACAAGAATAGATCTACCATGAGATCAGAGAGGCTAAACCCTAGAAGCTAGCCTATGGTATGATTGTTGTTTGTCCTACGGACTAAAACCCTCCAGTTTATATAGACACCGGAGAGGGCTAGGGTTACACAGAGTCGGTTACAATGGGAGGAGATCTACATATCCGTATCGCCAAACTTGCCTTCCACGCCAAGGAAAGTCCCATCCGGACACGGGACGAAGTCTTCAATCTTGTATCTTCATAGTCCAGGAGTCCGACCAAAGGTTATAGTTCGGCTATCAGGACACCCCCTAATCCGGGACTCCCTCAGTGGCCCCCGAACCAGGCTTCAATGACGATGAGTCCGGCGTGTAGATTTGTCTTCGGCATTGCAAGGCGGGTTCTTCTCCAAATTCTGTGTACCTGTTGAATAGTGTCCGGCTTCTCGTGAATATTGTGCTCCTTGGCTTTCACGCCCAATAATGGCTGTCTTCCACGTGTCAAACGAATGCAAAAAGCCAGGGTGTTTTTACTTTTACCCCCCTAGCTGTGCAAATAAGCTGCCTTATAAAAGAGACGAGGATTTAGATCCGAATCACACCGTCTTCCCTTCGCGAGCATTCATCGGAGCGCATCCAATATAAATCCATCCATCATGGCCAGTCGACGCAGCTCCTCCTCTCGCCCTCCCAACCCTCAGCCTGGAGATTGGGAGAGATGTTCCGTCCCACACAGCGAGCTAGTGACGCTCCAAACCAAGGGATTTCTTCCCCCAGCCTTCATGGTTCCGGTTCGAGCCAGACTCGCCACCTATAATGGCGGAAAGCAGGCGGAGAGCGTCCCCAATCCCTCCCAAGGAGAGCGGGTATACCTTGTCCCTTATTTAATAAGAGGCTCGGATTTCCAATTCATCCGTTTCTCCGGGGCTCACAGTTCTACGACCTCCAAGCGCACAACCTTCGCTTTGCCTCCATATTGCATATTGCGGGCTTCGTAGCCCTTTGCGAGCTGTTCTTGGGTGTCGAGGCTCATTTCACGCTGTGGAAGAATCTGTTCTGCCTTGTGCCCCGTTCTCAGGAGGGGTCGATATATCAAGTGGGCGGGCGAACTATGGCGCATCGCCGGGACGGATATCTATCCGGAACCCCAAGGAAGCGTCCAAGACCGGCCTTGAATGGTTTTATATAGAAGATGACCCTCTGCGGGACCTGTTCGGATCGGCCTCCCGAGTTCAATAATGCTCCCTTGAAGAAGCGCCTAAGTGGCGTCCACACAGTCCTCGGAGGAAAATGACAAGGGCGTCCTCTACGATGAGCCGGATAAGGTTGTTAGCTCATTCCGGACTGACCATGACCGGGGTCATGGCCACATGCATTATGCGGGGGGTGCAGCCGCTTCAGTATAGAGGCCACCCCATGTGGGATTTCAACGGGGAGGATGATGCCACCCGCTGCGGCCGTAAGGGGCCGGGATCGGTTGCTACTCTGACGAAGGCCTTGTCCGCATTGTACAAGGGAGAAGAGGAGGAGTTTCTCTGCGTCAATCCACAGGGCGGATTTTCTATGTACAATCCTCCAAGCTGAGTAAGCGGACACTTCTTTTTGCCCATCCATTCCATATTCCCATAGTTAAGTACCTTATCTTGTGATTTCGATGCAGGAATTGCGCCGGGCCGTAAAGGATATAAACAGCCCTCCTCCACAACCCGAGGATCCGGAACGGTCCCTTGATCCGGCCTCCCAAGAGGATCCGGACATATCCGTGGAGCTGATCGATGGGGTATTTTACCAACTGAGCATCGACAATGCCTTGGTCGCCATTACGGCCGATTACCCCGGAATATTTCCAGCCTCACACGTAACTGAGACCGAAGTCCCAATACTTTGAAAATGATCCCTCCGTGCTTATTTTTGATCACCGTATATCAATGGTGTTTTGCAGGGGGAGCCCTTGAGGCGGAAGGCCGAGCCTGCGGTGGCTAGCCAACAAGGGGCAGCAAGGCCCAGCAGGCTGAAAAGAAGTGTGGTCTGGATTGAGACGCCGGCGCAACGGTATGGCGTGCCATCTTACTCCCAGGTTTTATTTCGGGGAGGTATACTAACGCTCGTGCTCCCTTCAGGAAAAAGAGCGCTCGCCGGACTATATCCGGAGAGGTTGCCAATCAAGCCTCCACCAGCCAGGCTCCAAAGCCAGGTCCAGAAGCGGAGGCGAACACGAGGCGTGCGTCGGACACTCCTCCGACAGAGGATGCCGAAAGACTATCTGCCACCAATTCCGAGGTGGAGAGTGCCATGCATCACAGGCGTCGCCGGATAGTTCTTCGTGACGCATGTTTCTCCCAAGAGGCATTGGATGCCTTCAATTCAGGAGATGCGCACCTCTGTGCCGCTCAAAATGGTCTAGCCAGAGCCACGGAGCAGTATGTGAAAGACATACGGGTGAGAAAATTTGATGGTTATATGTACCAGTAGCTCCCGAGACTTGAAATAGTTAGAATAACTGATTAAGGATCATTTGTTATGCAGGATCTTACAAAAAAAATACCCAACAGTCCTAGGAGCTAGAAGAGTGCAAAGCCCAACTCGAGGCCGCACTAGCCGCTGCAGGTGAGGCCAAGGAGACCCCCTCTGGTAATATACGCTTGGAAAGATAAGTATGTTGTGAAGTGCGGCGTGTGTGTAAATCTGACAATATAATTGCAGATGGCGCCGGAGTAGATCCGGACAAGCAACAACTCTTGCGCCGGTTAAAGGCCGGGGAGAGTATGCTTACGAGGGTGAGGCGGGAGAAGAATAGTCTCAAGATGCCAACACCCGGCTGGGCGAGGAACTAAAGGATGTTCGTGCCCGGTAGCCGGACTCCGTGAAGGAGAATCGGCGGCTTCGGCTGCATTTTAGTAAGTGCTTGAACAAACTTTGAAAAAGAGTTCGGCGAGGAAGTCAACTAACAGAGTTATGTCTGTAGGTATGTTCATAGGTCGTCCTGCATAGGAAATTCCCGATTCTACGGGTGACCTTCTTCCCGAGCTCTTACAACTGCACGGACGAGGGCAGGTGATGAAAGGCGTCGCCCAGGCCTTGTGGCCATCTGTCTCCCTGCCCGAAGGCCTTGGAAAGCTTGCGAGAGAGAGCTTAAGGGGCGGCGGTTCCCGTTTATGGAAGAATCGGCCTGCCGTCAAAGGCGCCAGGAGGCCTCGGCCATGGTGAAGATGTGGTACACGGGCTGACCCAAACCACATGGCGAGGTCGGACTGTGGGGCCCGATGGGAAGGAGATCCTGTGAGCTTAGTGTGCGTCCAAGTAGAATTGGCATAAAGTATTCCCAACAGGATCAAACTAGACAGCCTATTAGATGGTATTGAGGAGAATACACCCAGTCAAATTGACTATGTAATTGAATGATGACATGTAAAAATGCCTTCTAGCCGGATTGTAGATCGTTTGTCATGGCGGACCTTTTCGCTTCAACCTCGGGACCCTATAGTCCGGAGTGTGTCCGAATACCCTCATGGTTATGTAAGAACCGGGGCATGCGTGGAGACCAGGCATAAGGGTCATTAGTGCTTGAACAGACAAGTGCCCAACTAGTTATGTTATATTACATGGTTAGTAAGAAACATCTTAGGGAGAATAGTTCCGTTAGGGGTTCCTTTCCCTGGGAGGCATGCCTTAAAGTGCATGTCCGAACTGCAAAAAAAGCAGAAAAGCATCTGGGGGCAGATAAATAAATAAGTGAGAAATCATCTTTAGTTCACCGAACGAATATTCCCTTAAGAACACTAGCTTTCGGCTTCACCCAGTCTGAGGTACACATCCGGTTGACCCGCAGTAACAATCGCAGAGGTGCTCCCTTTACCACCTAGCCGAACAATCAGGAACGTAGGGGTAAGCACAGGAGCCAGGCAACCCAGCTTGACCAAAACTTAAGTCATATCGATGCATATAATGGTGAATAAAAGGTACGGGCGGAAGCGTGACACATGTGTTAGGCATGAAGCCCATACAAATAAGCTTCATTAAAGAAGCCCTAGGTATAATGGCGCGGATAAGCGCGTCAAGTGTGTGCAAACAATGCGTGAACGAGCCTTTGAAGGCTGTAAGAGAAAAAGAGGGAGAAGGAGAGAAATATAAGACAGCTACTGTGTAAAAAATAGAAAGAGGAAGGAGACGAACTCAGAATCCGGCGCTAGGCGTAGAATCTTCGGAGACGGGCTGCGTTCCATGGATTCGGCTCGAGTCGGTTATCCGAGTATCCGATGCATCTCGCAAACGGTACGCTCCACCGGTCAGGACTTGGTCGATAATAAAAAGCCCTTCCCATTTGGGCTTGAGTTTGTCCTTTTTCTCGTCCGGCAGGTGTAGAACTAACTCGCCAACATTGTAAGTTTTGGCCCGTACTTCTCTGCTTTGATATCTTCGAGCCTGCTGTTGATAGAATGCGGAACGGGCTTTTGCCACGCCATGCTCCTCCTCCAAGGCGTCCAAACTGTCCTGCCGATCGAGCTCGGCTTCTCTTTCTTCGTACATGCGCACGCGAGGTGAGTCATGAATTATGTCGCAGGCCAGAGCTGCCTCTACGCCGTATACCATAAAGAATGGTGTGAATCCGGTGGTGCGATTCGGCGTGGTCCGCAGCCCCCAGAGTACGAAGTCGAGCTCCTCTACCCAGTGCGTCTTAGATTCCTTGAGGGTCCGCATTAATCTGGGTTTGATGCCGCTCATGACTAGACCATTTGCTCGCTCGACTTGACCGTTAGTTTGAGGGTGATAGACTGAAGCATAGTCGAGCTTGATGCCCATGTTTTTGCACCAGAGTTTGACCTCGTCGACCGTGAAGTTCATGCCGTTATCAGTGATGATGCTGTGGGGGACGCCATAACGGTGTACGAGCCCTGATATGAAGTCTATCACCGGTCCGGATTCGGCCGTCTTAACAGGCTTGGCCTCTATCCATTTGGTGAATTTATCCACCATGACTAGTAGGTATTTTTGCTTGTGGGTTCCTCCTTTAAGGGATCCAACCATGTCAAGCCCCCAGACCGCGAAGGGCCAGGTGATGGGTATAGTTTGGAGGGCGGTGGGTGGCATGTGTCTTTGGTTAGCAAAGAGCTGGCAACCAACGCATCGTTGGACTAAGTCTGAGCATCTGCACAGGTCGTCGGCCAATAAAATCCTGTCTGAAGGCCTTGCTTACAAGGGCCGGGCTGCGGCGTGGTGCCCGCCCGAGTCAACATGAATTTCAGCGAGAAGATTCCGCCCTTCCTCTTCGGAGATACACCTTTGAAGGACTCCGGTTGTGCTTTTCTTATAAAGCTCTCCCTCATGGACTTTATAGGCTTTAGACCGCCGCACTATGCAGCGTGCCTCGTTTTGGTCCTCGGGAAGTTCCTACCTGGTTAGGTAGGCTAGGAATGGTTCAGTCCACGGGGCAATGACTGCCATTATTACGTGGGCTGAAGATGTTACTTCGTTGGCAGAGCCTCCAATTGTGTCAGAATGTTCGATGTCGGGCAGTGCTATTGGGTCCGGGCTGTTATTTCCGGACTCCCCTTCCCATAATACGGATGGCTTGAACAACCTCTCTAAGAAGATATTGGGGGGGACGGCATCGCGCTTTGCGCCAATGCGTGCCAAGGCGTCTGCTGCTGATTGTTTTCCGGGCTATATGGTGAAATTGAGCCCTTGAACCGAGATGACATTTTTAGGATGGCGTTGCGATAAGCTGCCATTTTCGGATCCTTGGCATCAAAGTCTCCATTTATTTGGGATATCGGGAGGTTCGAATCCCCGCGCACCTCTAGGCGTTGAATGCCCATGGATACTGCCATCCGGAGACCACGTAGAAGGGCCTCGTATTCGGCTGCGTTGTTGGAGTCCGTATACATTATCTGGAGTATGTATTGAACTGTGTCTCCTGTTGGGGACATCAGAACGACGCCAGCCCCCAGACCAGCCAACATTTTGGAGCCGTCGAAGTGCATGATCTAGTTGGAATACGTGCCGTACTCTTTAGGGAGTTGAAGCTGATCCATTCGACAGCGAAGTCGGCCAAAACTTGCGACTTAATGGCTCACCGTGGCTTATAGGTTATGTCGAGCGGGAGGAGCTCAATGGCCCATTTGGCAATCCGGCCCGTCGGCGTCGCGATTGTTTATAATGTCGTTAAGAGGTACTTGAGGCTCTTGTTATCGAACACTCTTGAAAGTAGTGTCGCAGCTTCGGGATGCCATAAACACTGCGTCGCTATCTTTTGATAATCGGATACCGTGACTTGCATGGAGTGAGGACGGTGGACACGTAGTAAACTGGTTTTGAAGGGGAACTTGTGTCCGTCCGTTTCTCGTTCGACAACGAGCACCGCTTACAACTTGATGTGTTGCCACGATGTATAATAGCATTGGTTCGCCCATGTTGGTAGCGGCGGAACGGGTTTGTTGCCAATATGGCTTTTACTTCTTCGAGTCCTGCCGTGGCGGCATCCGTCCACTCGAAGTGCTCGGTGCGCCGAGGAGGCGATAAAGGGTAATGCCTTTTCTCCCAAGCAGGAGATAAAGCGGCTCGAGCGCTACACATCGATAAATTTTGTATTTGTTTGAGGTCCTTTGGGATATCCAATTGTGACAGAGCTCGGATCTTGGCTGGGTTTGCTTCAATTCCTCTACGGATACAATGAAGCCCAAGAGCTTTCCGGCGATGCGCCGAAAACTCACTTTCGGGTTAACCTTGATGTCATATGTTGAAGATTATCGAATGTGAGCCTCAAGTCGTCTACTAGAGTTTCGACATGCTTGGTTTTGGCGACCACATCATCTCGTATGCCTCCACTGTTTTGCCGATCTGGTTTGCGGACATGTACGAATCATGCGCTGATATGTTGCGCGGCGTTTTTGAGCCGAAGGGCATTGTGTTGAAGCGAGAATGGGCGTATGGGGTGATAAATGCCGTTCTGCGGCTTGGTCAGGCTCTACCATCTTGATTTGATGGTAGCGGAGTATGCATCGAGAAACACAATGAATCGTGTCCTCTGATGCGCGATAATTTGATTGATGCGGGGAGGAAGGGATCCTTTGGGCAAGCCTTGTTGAGGTCCTTGAAATCGGCGCATAAGCGCCGGATTTTGTCCTTCTTTGGTATCATCACCAGGTTTGCTAGCTTGTCTGGATGTTTTATATCTCGTTGAATCCGGCCTCCAATAGTTTGGCTAGCTCCTCTCCATGGCTTGTCTCTTAGGTTCGGGCTTGCGAAGAGCTGTTTGGTGGCTTGAATCCTTTTAGGATGTTTAGGCTGTGCTCGGGCAGCGGCGTGGGATTCTGGCATGTCGAGCGGTGCCGAGCAAAATGTCCCAATTTTGCGTAGGAATTCTCGTAGTCTGGCGTCTACATAAGGGTTTAATTGTGCCCGATGGATGCGTTTTGTAGGGTCCGTTAGGTGGACTTGGAATTTGACTATTTAAATCCGGTGGTTTAAAGGAGGTGGACTTGGATCTTTTATCGAGTATCACATTGTCCCTGTTCACCGTGGGCGCCAGCAGCGATCGGTTCCTCGCCGCTAGGAGCCGGATAGTGCCTCAAGGGCTAGTCTGGCTGTCTTATTTTGGTAGCAGTGCTATGTCGGGTCACTAGCAAGAGTGATGATTCCGTTGGGCCGGGCATTTTGAGCTTCATGTACCCGTAATGGGGTATAGCTTGAAAAATTGTGAGCGCCTCTCGCCCTAATAGGCGTGGTATCCGATCTGAGCAGGCCACTTGGAGCGTGACCTCCTCGGACCTGTAATTATCCGGCGTCTGAACACCACATCCGGTGTTATTTTTCCTGTCATGTACGCTTCCCGTTGGGTATTATTCCTCTAAAGGTTGTGCTGCTTCGCTCAATGCGGTTCGATCTATTTCCATTTTTGAAGGTTTCCTCATAAATGAGGTTCAATCCGCTGCCACCGTCCATGAGTACCTTGGTAAAGCGAAAGCCGTCCACTATTGGGCCGAGGACCAATCTCTTTGGTGCTCGGGCTATTCAAATTTAGGTTCATCACTGGCATTAAAGGTAATAGCCGTGTCACCCCATGGATTTATTGTTGCTACTTGGTAGACTTGGCAAGGCTGCGGAGTGTTAGTTTTCGCATATTGTTTGATCACGAAAGTCTAAGGACTATTAATACCGTCTTGGTATCCACAGGGCTGGTGCTCTGTGGATGCTTGGGTTAAAGCTCTTCGCCATTTTGGCCACTGCGGAGTATCCAACATGCTCTAAGGCTATGAGTTGGTGTGGTGCCCTCTGTACTATGAATTTCTGAGGTCCGTTGAGCCATCCCTCGATGCGGTTCCATGCCCGTAGAAGTTTTTTGTTTTGGTGTTTAACACAGGATTGGTGATAATGCACGCTTTTATTTGGACTGGGTTTGTATTGAGGGCGGATTGTCCCAAAATCTTACTTGTTTTCCGAGCGCTTTCCATCGCACAATACTTTAGTACTATGGGCGCCAAGTCAACAAAGCGGTAATTTCACGGCGACCTATGGCTTTGAGGATTCTCTTGTCCGTGCAATTATTGCGAGAAGAATGAAATTACGTCTTCCTCGCGGCGAGTCCTTTATCCTGTTCATAACCGGGAGGAATCGGCCCGATAATGATGTCTTGTTTCCTCGGGCTCTTGCCTAATTTTGGATAGATCGCCTATGTTGGGTGGGTAGGTGGAATTAGATCGAAACCTCACCCAATCTGAGGCTCAAGGGCCAAGGTTTCGAACTTCGGAGGCTTGGATTCTTGGATGTTGTCCAATGAATCTAGCTGTTGCATGACTCTAAGTTCTGGTCTTGAGTGTCGTCCTCCTCCTCGGGTATCCGGCTTGGAGGGATCGGGAATCGGACATAGCTAGTCCTTAAGATAGATGAAGGGTCGCGCATTGTTCCTCCACCACAACAGCGTGATGGGTGACACAGGGAGAGTTAATCTCTCAGATTGGGTTTAGGCCCAATCTGATGCGTAATCATCGCGACTCCCGAGCGGCGATGTGATCCGAGGCTCGTTTAAGGAAGAGAGATCCGTCGGATCTAATTGCTTGATGAGTTCGAGTTAACGTGAAGATTGCTTCCGATGACCGAGAAGTCATTGTCGGTATGACGAGCGAGCGGTCATAAGAAAACCTCCTAGCGGAGAGTTTGGCCGATAGCCAAAGCTCCTTTAACAACGATGTCGTCTTTAAAGGCGGGATGAGGCATCCTTCGATGGCGGCGGCACAGAGGAACTCTCAATGAAAGCACCAATGTCGGTGTCAAAACCGGCGGATCTCGGGTAGGGGTCCCGAACTGTGCATCTAGGCGGATGGTGACGGAGACAAGGGACACGATGTTTTACCCAGTTGGGCCCTCTTGATGGAGGTAAAACCCTACTCTGCTTGATTAATATTGGTGATATGGGTAGTACAAGAGTAGATCTACCACGAGATCGAGAGGCTAAACCCTAGAAGCTAGCCTATGGTATGATTGTTGTTAGTCCTCTGGACTAAAACCCTCTGGTTTATATAGACATCGGAGAGGGCTAGGGTTACCTGAGTCGGTTACCATGGGAGAGATCTACATATCCGTATCGTAAGCTTGCCTTCCGCCAAGGAAAGTCCCATCCGGACACGGGGCGAAGTCTTCAATCTTGTATCTTCATAGTCCGAGTCGGCCAAAGGTTATAGTTCGGCTATCCGGACACCCCTAATCAGGACTCCTCAATGGGCCTCCTGCGGGCCGTGTGATCCATGGGCCTTACGTTGGCCGTGGGACCATTGGCCTTCTATCTGGGCCGTGGGATCCATCGGCCTTCTATCACGGGCCTTAGGGATCAATGGGCCTTCTGACGGCTGTAGGGTCCATGGGCCTTCTACAGACGTCGATCCATGGGCCTTCTACAGGCGTATCATCATTTACGCCAATCATGGGTCGTACTATTAAATTGGATCATAACGAATTCGTTAATAGGCCGTGTTGATAACTCTATGAAAACAGCCAGGTTTTTTTGACATAAGCATTAGCGTATTAACGGTCCACAAGCGGCCGACCGTAACGACGGGCTGAATTTGGCCCTAAGCGAGAAAATAGCGATGTGGGCGTATGTAACGAATCGGCAAATGAGCCCAAGAATCAATGGGCCTGAGAAGGCGAAAGATAACTTGGGCTGGAAGCGGCCCAATGGAATAACGGTCCGTTAATGGGTATAAAGTGATACCTTTGTTCATTCACGGGCGAGTTTCAACACGGGCGTTAATGGGCCAAAGTTACAAAGGTCCTCATATGGGCGAAAGAAGTCATGGGCCACATGGGGTTGGAAGTTAAAAGCGGGCTGAATCATATTGGGCGGCCCAGAGATGATGCTATTGGGCCTAATTGGATAGGGTAAACGGGCCTGGGTTAGCGAGCTGTAAATGGGCTATATGCGAACATGCCGTTAACGAGCTTTTAAATGGGCGACCCGCCACCTTTGACCAAGTCAAGCAGGCCGGCCTTTTCACGGGAATGGGCCTCTGTTGGGCCGTGCCACGTGTCGCCCGTATCATAGGCGCCTTGGTCCAATGGCGGATGACATACATCCCAGCGATGAGCGACACGTGTTTCCACCAGCCAATGATGATTTTACATGTGGAAAATCCCCATTGGTCGAGGGCTGATAACGGGTTATCGGATCAAAACCCGACCGATAAGCTTAACAGCGTTCCGTTACGGTGGATGCCGCGTGTCGGTCACCCTTGGCGAAAGCACTTACGTGACGATGCGATTATCGTCATGGAAGTGGACACTTCGTGATGATAATTTTGGTAATGTCATGGAACACTTCTAAGACAACACAGGTATGACTATCTTGATTCTGTCATAAATTTGTCATGGATGTACATGCATGACAAAAAAGGCGACCTACTGTGACAAACACGTATCATCACGGAAGTGTATTTTTTTGTAGTGCAAGTAGCACCTTCTCATTATCGGAGGAGTCCAGGCCGTGTCCGTTGGCGATAGACGTGAGCTCCGCGAGGGAAATGGTGGCGCCTTGGCTGTCGTCAACCCACTGGGCGGGATAATGGTTCGTCGGTGGCACATAGGTGGTGCAGCTGGCCATCACTGGTGCAGAGACCTGCTATACAAACGGTATTCAACCCCTTTCTGTGACGGCATTTGGAATCGTCGCCAAGTGAGTGTGATCGATAGGGGAGTCCTTCCCACACGACCTAGAAACCGTCGGGGATAGGCCCTCCTGGCACACAGGCTGGGAAAAATGAGCTCGGGTGCGATCTGGCAAGGCATCAAAACCCAATCGTTTCCATTCGTTTGTACATCCCACACGGTGAATCCCAGAAAAACATTTCCGTTCGTATGTATGTCACACACAAATTTTTGTGAGGAAACATATGCGCAAGGTGGCCTAACGCAAACAGTTCTCTATCGGAAGCCATGTGTGATTGTTAGTTGATCGAACACGCCTACTTTCTAGAAACTGTGTGGGTTGTTTGAGTTCATCACCCACGGCGGTGTCTAAGTAACCGTGTGCAATAGAAAACCCCAATAAGCAGGGTAATTAGCCTATTATTGATAATCCATGTAGTAATCAAATTAATATTTCTTATAAAACACACTAGATATTTCATATCCGTATAACGACAACCAGGATTTCATAATCGAATTACATCAGATAGCTTCGGCACTCAGTTACGCCATTACACAACAGCACCAAGTTTCACATGCAACATCGAAAACCTTTGGAAAGTAGCATCATACACGGTAAATGGACAGATGAATCTGATCTGAGAAACTGCAGAAGCGGAAGGCAAATATTGAGCCTCAAGTGATGTTGAATGTCCTTGCAACCTTAGGCCAGTGGCTATGGATAATTGCCCGCCCAACCTTCGTCCTCTTAAGGAAGACTTCAGTATTGTACCATGGGTGTTGAATGAATACCTTCCTCGCCTCCTGACCATGCAGGTGGTTTGAGAGGTAATCATCGGTGAACTACTTTGAAAAGTACTGAAAACAAAGATATGCATAAATCGCTGCTATAAATTTTTGAACGGCGCATGGGGTAAAAACAAGGTAAAAGAGTTAGTACCATCCTATAGTTGACTGATGTCTTCTTCATTATGCAAACAAAGATCTTGTTGTTATTTGTCGCAAGTTTCTTCATCCTAACAATCTTTCTGAGTTTCTTGACTTGACTGATATTCATGGACATCTCATTTCCCCATATGCAAAATGGTTCAAACAGTGGGTCTAAGCTTCTGATAATAGGACCTACATGTGCAAGACCAAATTGTAAGAAACCTAAATATTAGAATGATTCCTGCAACTGCACAATAATGTGCTATTAGCGAAAGGACCATGCATAAGCAAACCTCGATGGTAAACCGCAGTGTCTCCCATTGTTTCCCTGCAACACACGTAAGGAAGATCTTTATCAGGTTAACTGAGAGCTGCCATACTATCAGTAGAATATGTATTGAGTACAACCAAATTTGTTTTATTACTCACATGCATAACAATACAAAATTGTACCCACAGCAAATGAAAATCAAACTGCAGAATTGAACCAAACAGTTAAATGGACAGCAGACCAAATGGACCAAAACAGTTACCGAGCACGACATTGCAGAATAGAAACATGTACTAGAAGATAAGACAATTAACAAAACAAAGAATGCTTGAGAACAGTACTATGAAATGTAGCAATTGTTGGACCAAACTGTTAAATGAACATTACATTTTAGAGGACCAAACTATTAACTTAACATTAGTGGACCAAACTGTTAACTAAACATCAAATTGCATATTAACATTACAGAGGACAAATCACTAAGGCACTGGCGGTGGCCTCGAGAAAACAGCACGAACTGTATTTTAAAGTAGACAACCGCGTGGTGGTGTCAACGGTGGCCTCGAAGACGAGGTGCTCCTCCAAGATCTAGCGGTCGGCACACAGCCATAGCGACCTCGTGTGCGCATGCGGCCGCGATTTGCTTCTCCGCTACCAGATGCTACTAAGCTCCACGTTATACTACGTGTAAAATGGCTATGGGCGGCGCTTAATTGGAGGACAGGGACAGTGATTCTGATGGAAGGTGTTGCGCTGTCGGTCGGGGCATGTGGGACGGAGGAGGAGGAGGATGGTGTAGGTGGGGTGTGGATTACCTGACCATATCGACGTGGCCGCCCATCAAGAAGAAGGGTCGACGAGGAGGAGGTCACGCAACAAGAAGAAGGGTCGCCGACGAGTAGGCGGTGCTGCAAGAAGAAGGGTCACCGGTGAGGAGGCGGCGCTGCAAGAAGAAGGGTAGCCGGCAAGGAGGCGGTGCTGCAAGAAGAAGGGTCACCGGCGAGGAGGCTTAGCTGCCAGTAAGCAGCAGTGAAGGTTTGAACTTGGAAAGCAAGGAGGAGTAGTGGAAATGTGGCTTTTGTTGGGAGGGAGGGGCGGGAAGATAGATATTTCCACGGTGGCAGAAGTGCCATGAGAAACTGGCGGGCAAGTGTGGTTCAAGCGCGGGCGATGTACTGTAGACGACGAAGCTTCCTGCGTAAGCCAGACAAGACGATGCGCCAAGATACTTTGTATCGCATCCCACACGATTCTTTCTAGTAAACTGTTTGTGGTATACCTGATTTTTTCATTATGTTTTGAAAGACAAAATGGTGTTACAGAGGAAAGGATGGTGTTTGAATTGCTAGAACATTTATGTACAGTGAACATGCAACTACATGAGTGTCGTGTTTAAATTTGGAATGATTTCGGGTTCGTTTGGCATTTTTATGCATTAATTGAGTTTCTAGGCATTTAACGTGCATAATTCAAATTTGAACTACAAGCACATGGTCCAGTGCACCAAAGTTTGTTGAAAAAACACATGTGTGTCCTTGGATGAATTTATAGGTCCCATGCAAGAAATGGGAATGAAATTCAAACATCTGGGCGTCGTGGCTTGGCCGGGAACATTGAGAAACTTGGTTTTTAAATTCCTGAAAATTCAAAACCCGCCTAAAAATCATGAAACTTGGCATGGTGTCATTTCATGGCACCAACATGCTGTGGTAAAAAAATTGGCCGCATTTGGACAAGTTTTGGTATAAGCTTCTTGCAAACAGGAGCTTCTCTCGAGAAGACTTGTGGTTCCAGAGGGGTGACGTGTCACCATTGTGTGCGAAACGATATACGCTGCCTCCCCCCTTGATTTTTTATAGAGGCAACTTAGAACTATATGAGTGTCGTCTTAAAATTTGGAATTATTCTGGGTTTGTTTGGAATTTTTATACATTAATTGAATTTCTGGTCATTTAATGTGCATAATTCAAATTTGAAGTACAAGCACATGCTCCAGTGCACCAAAGTTGCTTGAAAAATCTCATGTGTGTCCTTGGGTGAATTTCTAGGTCCCATGCAAGAAATGGGAATGAAATTCAAACATTTGGGCGTCGTGGCTCGGCCGGAAAGATTGAGAAACTTGGTTTTTTAATTCATGTAAATCCAAAACACGCCTGAAAATCATGAAACTTGGCATGGTGTCATGACATGGCACCAACATGTTGTGGTAAATTTTTTAGGCAAACTGGGACAAGCTTTGGTATAAGCTTCTTGCAAACTAGAGCTTCTCTCAAGAAGGCTCATGGTTCCGAGTGGGAATGTGTCACCTCCGTGTGCGAAATGACATAACAATGCCTTCTCCCGCCTTGATTTTTTTACACAGGCAGCTTAGACAATAGGAGTTTTGTGCTAAAATTTGGAATTATTCCGGGTTTGTTTGGCCATTTTATACATTAATTGATTTTCCAGGCATTTAATGCACATAATTCAAATTTGAAGTACAAGCGCATGCTCTAGTGCGAAAAATTTAGTTGGAAAATCATTTATGATTACTTGGGCGAACTTCAAGGTCCCATGGAAGAAGTGGGAATGGCATTCAAACATATGGGCGTCTTGGCTCGGCCGGAAACATCGAGAAACTTGGTTTTAAAATTCCGTAAATCGAACTACTTTGAAAATCATGAAACTTGGCATGGTGTCATGACATGGCACCAACATCTTTGTAGTAATTTTTACATCCGATTTGCGAAGGCACACACATTGACAATCAACAAAGTCATTTTGGAACAAGTGTTGTCACGTTACAAATACGAAACACAAGTTTTATTGAAACCGTGGGCGTTCTACTTACCAATTATGTGTCGCCATGCGTCCCCCTTTTTTTATTGGCTAGGAGGTGCCATGCGGGGTAGCTATAGGAGTACGGGAGGTGTGCGATCAGACCCCTATGTCGGTTCCATATCTGGCGTATCTCGTAGTAGAGGTCCTAAGCTAGGCGTCTTGGAGCGATGGTAACATGGACACAGGGTTTTACCCAGGTTCGGCTCTCTCGAAGAGATTATACCCTACATCCTGCTTTTGGTTGTATTGATATGGGTGTAGTACAGAGTACATGTATCTACCAAGAGATTGTTCTAATGAATATCAGATTGTCTATTGACTAGCCTGGCCTCGGTTTATATAACACACCGAAGGCCTAGGGTTTTAGGAGAGCCCTTGGCTTGAGCGCCAAGTCTTGCGGAAACTTCGTTGTATGCGGCATGGGCTGTCCGAAGTGGCCCATTAGTGAACCGCCATGGGGATCTTTGGCCTGACCCACCTGGTGTCGGGGGTTGGGTGCGACATATGCCAAAGGATGGATTATCATGGTGGGGGAGAGTAGGGCGTCGCGGTGCAGAAGCAGGATGAGGCGAAGGCATGCCTTGGCCGGATCTTACCCAGCTTCAAGGCTCTCCGTGGAGATAATACCCCTCTGCTTTCTGCTGGGGTCTCACGCATGATCACTATGGCAAAGTGGGTACAAGGTGGCTCCTTGAGCTGTTCGAGGTGAGGAAGGAGAAGGGCACGACTAGCTCTCCTCTTCCCTCTATGTGTGTCTAAAACTATTAGGGTCCAACCTCTTGCATGGGTGCCCAGGGGGTTTATATAGGCCTACCCCGAGGCCACAATGTAATCCAGTGGGCCTTGGTCCCAGCTGTCTATCTCTCAGTGTGCCGTCTTCTCCACCCATTGCTTGGGGCCCGCCGACTAGTGGGCCCCCACCGGCGGAGCCCGATCATGGGGCAGCAGGCCTGTCCGCCCGTGGTAGTCTTGCCGGCAATGATTCTTTGTGCCAGCGCCTCTAATGGCGCTAGCTTGGTCATGGGGTCATAGCAGCAGTGCTGCCGCTGACAGGCGATCCTATTGCCATTCCATCTTGTCTGAATTCTTGGCGTGCGGGGCCCGTGGGAGGGCGGCCGACTCTGAGGCCGACTCCCAGCAGGTCCGACTTAAGGCGCTCTCGCCGTCTTACGCACCCACCGGCGAGCGGGTCCCGCCATCTCTGGAGTCGTCTGAGGCGGCCGTCGTGGGCTTAGGGCGCGCCCGCAGGGGCTGATGTCGGGGCCGACATAGCAACAATGTCGCGCGGATGGAGATCTCCGTCGATCACGGCGCCTTTGTGGCCATGCCTGCCCTTAGTGAAGCGGTTCGAGGATGGGCGCAGGCGGCGTACCCCATCCGTCCGTGGTGCGTGGCAGGAGGTGGTTGGAGTCGTGGGCCGACTCCCCATAGCCGCTTCTCTGGAAGCCGCCCGGTTGAAGTCGGCTTATCTCGAAGCCGTCCACAGGACTCGGCCGTGAGGCGATCGTGGCCTTGCCCCGATTCTCAAAAGGCGGCTCTTCGTCTTGGGGACTTGAGGGGCGCAGCCTGCCCCGTTGTCTTGAAAAGTCCGAGGCTCGTGTTGGCCTACCCGTGGCCCAATACTCCGACAGTAGTCCCCGAAGTTGGTGAGGCGCCGAGGGCAACATGTCGAGGAGCCTCAACAGTTTCATCCCTCTGGTGGAAGAATCTGGGCCTTGCTCGCCGTCTTCCTCTAGGCCGACTAGCTGGAGTCGGACTCGCGGAAGGCCGTCTTGCTCCTTAAAGGGTTTGAAAGTCGTAGTGGGATCCAGGCAGCGTGCCTGATAAGCTTCCAGGCAGCTGCCCCGTGCGGACCGTCGCGTGGCGCCACGCGGCTAGGTCAGTCTGCCATCCCACGCGCGTGACGGGACAGGCCGTCAGGCGCGGCCCGCCACTACCGCGCCCCGGCATGCTAACGGATCCGTTGCGGCCGTGCCGACGGTTGGGGTTCCCCGTTGTAACTTCGTGCGGTAACCGTGGGTTAAATGCGTGAGGCGTGGGTTCTGGCGCGATTAATCACGCCCGCCCATCGGCTTCTCGGCCTATGAGCCTATAAGTAGGCGGGGAGGCGGCGAAGCCTGCGCTCCCATCTCCTGCTTCCCCTGCTCTCTTGCCTCTTCTTCCTCTTGCCGCCGCCCGCTCAAACCCACGCCACGCCATGGCGATGAGCTCTTCCTCGCTCTGCACCTCCTCCCTTGCGCTCGGCGTGTGGGATAGCTCGAGTGGATGGCGACCACATCAATTCCTCCGCCCAACGCGCCGCCTCCCGGCAAAGTCTAGTCGCGGACCAGCGCCCGTGCGTGGGAGAAATGTCGCCCGGCGGGAGGAGGCGGCGGGTCGTGTTCGCTTCGCACCTCATGCGTGGCCTAGGGTTGCCGGTGGCGGTTTCTTCCAGCGCCTTCTTGGAGTTCCACGGGCTCCAGCCGCACCACCTCACTCCGAATACTGGTGGTGCTCTGGCTGCCTTAGCCACCTTGTGCGAAGGCTTCCTCGCTTTCTCCCCACCATCAAGCTGTGGAAATTCTTCGATCAAGCTCGGCACGCGTGTCGTCGGCGTGCGGCTCTATCTTGACACCTTCATCGCGTCACGGAGATCGGTGGCGACAACCCGTTCCACCATTACGCTGATCAAGTCGGTGAAGATGTGGCAGCGATCCTATTTCTATGTGAAGGCGTGGGTCAATCGCCGCCTTACGAAGCAGCGTCTTGGCGGGGAGGCACCCGCTGGTCCCACGGTCGGACGCCCGACTCCTGCTGGCGCGACCACCGTCCTACGACTCGAGTCTTGTCTGATCGGAGGGATTGACCGAGCCGACCTGCTGGCCGCCTTAGCGTGGCGCGCGAGTCCTTCGCTCAAGGCCGACCTCATCGATCAGTCGGATGGCGGCCACCAGGACCAGATCGGCTGTGCTCCAGGACATGCCTCACGCGGAGGTGGCGGACACGGTGAACTACATTGCGAACTGCAATCTCACGGCGGATTAGCAGTTGACGCAGGAGCCGTACTCGTGGCGCTAACCCCGCTTTGTGGTAAGTTGTCTCTCTTCCTCTTACTGTTTTCTTTTCAGCGAATCCGACCTTTGATCTTTTTGGTTTTTGAGTTAGAACCCCCTCATGCAGCCTTTAGCGGCACCAGGGGCGGCCCGTGGTCGTCCCGACCCGGCGGAGAAGCGGCGTCGGCGACCCTGACTTGAAGGCGGCGGTGATGGAGGCCGGCCCGAAGGAGGAGGAGGAGGAGCTGGCGACTTTAGGCCCTCGGCTACCTTTGTCGGTAGCTGAAGATGGCAACAAGGGGAAATCGCCCATCCAACCGAAGGTCGGCCAGCGGTATGAGTTCCTCCGCCCGGCAGGTGGTCGGCGGCGAAAGGCCGGGCGGGCGGGCGAGCTTTCTTGGCGGCGGTCTAAAGTTCAAGGGGCTGCTGCGCGACCAAGCGGGAAGAAAGCGGTCGCAAAGGCCAGCTGCTTCCGCAAGGAAGTGAAAAAAAGCCATCTCAGCGTAAGTGCTTCGCTTTTGTCTTGTTTTCTTCGGTGAATCTTGTCCAAATCTTTACCGTCTTCCTCGCATCGGGGCTCCCCTTACCTTAGAGGTCGCCGCTGCCTCCGTCATGGGGTTGGCGAGGCGTCGCCACTACTCGGCGGATTGACCCGCCACCGACTTCAGGGAGGCGGACAGGCGGAACACGCAGGAGAAGCGCGGAGGAAGAAGCCGCCCGCTGGAGAAAGCGGAGGCCGAGCGGCGGCCTCCACCAGGAAGCTGGATGAGGCGAAGCCGCCCGTCGCGCAACAAGCGGCGGGCGAGGAGCCCAGCGCCTCAATCGGCGTTACTCGTCACCCGCGAGCTCCAGCGCCGCCGCCGCCCGGAGTTCACGGGGCAGGCGGAGGAGGCAGCGAGTTCCCCATCATGGAGAGGAAGGCAGCGAGACCTCCATGTCGAACGCAGCCGTGCCGCCACGCCCGCCTCCGCCCGCTATGCAGGGCCGCGCAAGGTAAACAACGCGGCGGACCCGCGGTGCCGCCGGCGAAGATGAGCCGTGGCGAAGCTGCTCCTTCAGGTTACTGGCGGTCGCCGCCGTCTCGAGAAAGCGATTTAGCGCCGCCCGCAGAACCAGCGTCGCCCGCTCGGCCATCCCATCGCCGAGGTGACTAAGCGCGCGCCCGTTGAGTGGGTGCGAGTGGCACATGCCGCGCAACGGTAACTTCGGGCGTTGGCGGCTTCTGAGCGAAGCGGCGCCATCGAAACTGCAAAGCGCTGGCGTCGCGAACCATCGTTCGGTATGCTTTCTTCTTTGAGTTTGTTTTTCTTGTTCTTCTCTGTGAGGCGCCCAGCCCACCGATTAGGTGTAATGCCGAGTTTGGGCGGCTGCTGGCGGTGACTCGGAACTCCATATGGCAATTCAAATATTTACCTTTATGCTGAAATGCTTATCACGGGAGTATCACAACCTCCGCGTCTGCCTTCAACCGCAATGTTGAGGAGCTGGGCAGCGGACCGCCGACTGTCGAAGGGCGGGGTGAATCTTCTTTCTTCTTCAGCGCGCTAAGCCTCTCCATGCTCTATAATCCCGAGATTCGGGCCGACTCTTTGAGCAGTCAGGTCGGATCTTCCCAGCGACCTTCTTAGTTGGCGACTGCGTTGTTTTACTTTTGTTTATTGAAGGCCGCGCCACTCTCCGGCAGCAGGCTGGCGAGGCCGACACCGCCTTGTGGGCCAAGGGGAGGAGTGCAGACAAGCTCACATGACAGCGACCTCTTTGGCGGAGCAAAAAGGAAACTGCTTAAGAAAGCGCGGGGCGAGGCGGAGAAAGAAAGAGGCTGCTCTCTGGCGAGTTCGGCGCTCCTCTGGACGAAAAGGAGCTGGCCCGACCTCCGGCTTCCATGAAATCGAGGACATCGTCGGCGGTGAGTTTCTTTACTTTCCTTCTTTGAGCAGCGACTATAGGTCAGGTGACTCTGATTTTGACTTGCTTCCTTTTCGTCTTGGCAGACTTCTTCCCGACCACCTTGGGCGTCAATCAAGCCATCGAGGCTGATCGCGGTAGCGGAGGCAAATGGTGCGGAGATGCTGCCGCGCCCCGGACCCTTGAGCAGCAACCGAGCGCCGAGGCTGCGTCTGCGCGGCCCATCAGATGTTGCGCGGGTTTCAGCGTGTCGGCGCCCGAGCGTCGCTGCCCTATGGCGGACATGCGATTCTGCGCCTCGGTCGAGCTGCCGGTTGGAGGTCGCGGTGGCCATCTTGAGGCTGGAAGGGTTCGCCCGGAAATGGGCCGTCGGGCCTTAAATTAAATCAAAGCGTGGTATCGAGGCTGGATCTGGACCGGCTGGCAGCGTTCGGTCGAGAGGCCGGCGAACTGCTGCTGCGGAAAACGCCCTTATTGGCGTCTTGGCGGCAATCGCCGACTACGAACACCAACATCTTCGTCCTGGCCCAGGCTGAGGGCAAGCGGCGAGGCGCCGCGGAGTGGTTGAGATGAACCGGATTATAGCGAGACTTCGGCGGAGGTGATCGCTCCGATGCGAGGAGGAAGGCGGCGGAGGGCGGAGAGTGAGGCAGGCGCCCGGAAGGCGGGCAGGCGACCAGCCTCAGCTCGACCGCGCCTCCAACAGCGAGTCGCGCCCGGCCGGGCGGCTGCCGCGGAGATGATCAAGCCGAGGCCTTGCCCGGCCCGCCCGCCCGGCGACACGCCGTCTCCTCGGCCCTCAAACCCGTCTGCCGCTTCCTAGGCTGCCGTCTTGCCTTTATTTTACCTGCTTTGATAGTCTTTGCAAAACTTGTTAATTCGCACAATTCCACCCGTGGGGTGTATTTTGAACTTCTGCTTGAAGATTCGGCCAAGGGCCTATGTTATGTAAATATTTATCTTAATTCTATCTTTCCTTGCTCATTGCTCCTATGGCTTTTTCCTTTGCCGCCTTCCCTTAGTCGCCGCCTTGCCAATCGGATAACCGCTCTGCGGACTGCCTTTGGATCAAGTGCTTGGCTACTCTTGGGAGGCAAGTATAACCATTTTTAGAGTCTTTTTAACAAGTTGGATAGAAAGCGGCAAGCCGACTACTCAAAGTCGGCTTCTGAAGAAGGCTGAAACGGCAAGCTATGTTTATGCTTTGAGTCCTTAGCCATTTTTCATGTAGGCGCCCATTCTTCCTTACTCCTGCCCACCAAGCAGTCGCTCTGTGAGCTGCTTCTGACGGAGGCAGCTTAGGCACCACACTACTTGTCCAATTGCGGAAGCATTCCATAGCGGTAGAGAGTCCCGGGCCGACTAGTCGAACCGGTGCTAGCGGCATAACAAAAAGTAACATACTCGAGGCATAATCCTTATCATACAGGATAACAAAAAGGGCGGTCCCGAGCTCGTCTCGAAGGCCCGAAATCTTATACTTTAGTACAAAAGGTAGCGTGGTACATCTTGCATCAAGCTGTAAAATCTTGGAGAAGATTTGCATTCCATAACGTTCGTCTCCTTGCGGAGTCGTCCCTCTTGCGTGCTCGGGGCTTACGGCGTCGATCGGTAGTAGGAGTCGTTGCCCGACACTTTGCGATAATGAAGGGCCTTCCCAAAGGCGCCCGACAGCTTGTCTGGCGGCTGTTCGCTGGATCGATCGGACACAAAGTTAGCCCTCTTGGAAAGATCTCGGCTGACCTTCTGTTGTAATGTGGCGCGAGCCCTGTTGGTAGATCTTTGGACGGCTGAATGCCAACAGCGGCCCTCTTCCAACAGATCGGCCCGTCTTGGCGTGCTTCTTCTGCTTCCTCCTCGGTGTAGATGGTGACTCGTGAAGTCGAACTCTATATCCGTTGGGATGACCGCTTGAGCACCGTGAAGCGAGGAAGAAGGTGTGAAGCCGGTTGACTTGTTTGGTGTCGTCTGGCGACTCGGAGGGCGGTAGCAACTCATCAAGCCAATAGCCGGCGAGCGCTCGGTGGTTCAACGGTCGAGGCTTGATGCGGACGAGGATGAGGCCGTTTACTCGCTCCACCTGGCGTTTGTGCGGATGGGCAGCGAGGCGCTAAGTCGATCGGATGCCTTGTGTCGCGCGAAAGCGGGCGAGTGCCTTTGCCAAAATTTGTGCCATTGTTGGTGATGATACTATGTGCTTTCGCCGTGCCGCGAGTCGTGATGTCGGCGATGAAAGTCACTGCGGTTGGACCATTCAACTTCTTGATGGGCTTTACTTCTATCCACTTGGTGAACTTGTCCACGCGACAAGTAAATGAATTAGAGCCACCTCGTGCTGCTTTGAATGGTCCTACCATGTCCGGGCCCCAAACAGCAAAGGGCGGCGATGGGGATAGTCTTGAGTCACGGAAGCTTGGTGATCTGACTTGGGCGGAACATCTGGCACCTTGCATTTTGCACTAATTCCTTGGCCTCTTCTATGGCAGTTGGCGGAAGAAAGCGTGTCGGAAGGCTTTGGCGGCGAGTGCTCGTGAGCCGCATGGTGGCGCCTTTTCGCCTTGATGAATGTCTTGAGAATCTCTTGGCCTTGCTCACGGCTCGAAGCAGCGGCTGGTGAACACCGTGCGCTGCGCTGACCAGCTCTCTGTTGACTATGGTGTAGGCTGCCGCTCGGCGTTGTACTTGCCGAGCCAAGATTTCGTCGGTTGGTAGCTCTGCTCACTAGGAACTTGAGGATGGGCTGGGCCCATGAGGTGCTACTATTTCTTCAGCTGCTAATCTTGCTACTTGGGCCGAGGCGGCTGGGCTGGGAGGCGGCGGGCGGAGTCATGACCGCTTGCTGGATTGATGAAGTCCCGGGCGGCGGTGCAGTCCCGGGCGAGCTCTGGAGTCTTCCATGATGGTGCTTGCTGTCCCGGGCAGGTTAAGAAGTCCCGGGCGGCCATTCTTGACATTCTTGAAACCATCTGTAAGAGTTCTCGTGCCGTCTGCCGAGGCTTTTGAGTCGGATCCGACTTCTTGAGAACCCGGCACAAAAATGGAGTCGATTCTGGTGAAGGCTGGACGAGATGGCTTGAGGCGAAGAAGAGGCGGCCGGATGGTATTACTGGCGGGTGGAGCCGATTCGTGCGAAGTGTCTACTTGGTCGTTTTCATTTCTTGATACGTGAAGGAACTTCGCACCCTCAAAATATCCACTGATTTGCTGTACAAGGAAGCGGTAGCTCGCCATGTTTGCATCTTTGGCGTCCCAATCGCGGGATATTGTTGGACCACCAAGTCGAATCGCCATAAACAGGATCGGCGAATGCCAAGTTCTTTGGCAAGCGAACCCGTGAATGGCGCCTCGTATTCGGCGGCGTTGTTGGGCGGCAAAAGCGGATCTGCGGCGCATATTTGAGCTTATCGCCTTTGGGGAAGTGAGGACAACGCTGGCTCCCAAGCGGTCGCATCTTGGAGCCATCGAAATGCATCCGCCAATGGGTGGAGTCGGTCTTTGGCGGCGAATCTTGGTCTCGGCCCGTCAGCGAGAAGTCGTCCGATGCTTGCGACTTGATGGCGGTGCGGGGCTGGTAATAGATGGTGTAGGGGCCAGCTCTATGGCCCATTTGGCCACTCGGCGAAGCATCTTGGCCCAGATGATCTCGGCTAGTGGGGCTGTGCAAGCCATAGTGATTGGATGCTCTTGAAAGTAAGGCTTCAACTTCTTGGCGGCAAAGTGCGCGTAGCACATCTTACGGTAGTGGGGTAGTTACGCTTGGAGGTCGACGATGCCGCTCGGGTAATATACGGTCTCTGGACAGGTAGCACCTTGCCTTCCTCCTTGCACTCAACTACAATGGTGTCTTGACTACCCGGTGGTGGCGGCAATGTCTGAGGAGCATGGGCTCTTTAGGAGTCGGGGCCGCTTGGCCGAGGGGAGTAGTCATCATTTTCTTCAAGCGGAGAAAAGCTTCATCCGCCTTAGTTCCATTCGAAGAAGGTGGTCTTCTTCATGAGCTGGTATAAAGGGAGAGCTTTCTCGCCCAACGGTGATGAATCGGTGATGGGCGTAAGCATCCGGTGAACTTTTGCACATCTAGCGATCGGTAGGTACTTCCATCCTCTCGATGGCCTTGATCTTCACGAGGTTGCACTCTATGCGCGTTCGGAGACCGGAAACCAAGGAGTTGGCCGGTTGGTACTCGAGCGCACTTCTCGGGGTTGAGCTTGATCTGGAATCGTAGCGGAGGTTCTCAAAGGTTTCCTTAAGGTCTTCCGGCGGTGTTCCTCGTTTTCCGTCTTCACCACCACATCGTCCCGCGTAGGCGTGGGCGTTTCTGCCGAGTTGCGAGGAGGCGCCGCATACAATGCTGAAAGGTGGCGCGGCATTCCTTAAGCGAGCGTCATGGTCGGTGTGCGAAGGCTCCAAGCGGCGTGATGAAGGCGGTCTTGATCTGTCGGCCGGGTTCGGCTTGATCGGTGATATCCTGAATATGCATCTAAGAAGCTCAACAGCTCGCATCCGGTACATGGAGTCTATCACGGATCAATTCTCGGTAAGCGAGCGAGTCCTTGGGGCAAGCTTTGTTGAGGCTTGTGTAGTCAATGCACATCCACCCTGCTTGTTCTTCTTGATTACGGGACGGTTTTGCTAACCATTACGGAAAGAACACTTCCATAAAGAAACCGGCTGCTAGGGCGGGCTATCTCTTCTCCAACAACTCTTCTCTTCTCTTGACAAGCGGCGCAAAGGCTGCTGACGGGCTTCATCAGATCGGACATGTAACTTGTGCCGGTGAATTCCGTCGGTACACAGGCATGTCTTTAGGGGACCATCGAAAATGTCCCAATTCTCACGGAGGAAATTGAGCTCGCCTTCCTATTTCTTGTCAAGGTTTGCACCTATGACAGCGAACCTCTCCAGTGCTCCGGGTCCAAGGGTATCTTCTTCGTTTCTTTGGCGGCAGGCAGGCCTCGACTTCCGACTCCTTGGGGTTGGGCGATATTCGGGCTGCTTGCGGCCATCGCCTACACCCGATCAAGCGCTTCTCAGCTGTGATCACGAGGGACTTGGCTAGCCGATTGCTTTCAGGCTGCGCCGCGACGACTTCTGTAGTCGCCCGGCTACGGTCGAATCCTTGGAACTCGGCATCTTCATCTTGAGGTAGGCGTAGTGGGGGCCGCCATGAACTTGGCCAAAGCAGGTCGGCCAAGAAGGCGTGGTCTGGACTTTCGAGGTCCACCACTTGAACCAAACTGGCTCTCGGCGGAAATGATCTTTGACCCCAAAGGGACATCTATCGAGGATCTTGCCGATCGGTGGCGGGAAAGGCCAGTACAATGCCATGGAACACAGTCCGGCTGCTCTGAAGCTGTCTTTGCTTGATTCCTAACTTCTCCATCGTGTCCTTATGCAGGATGTTGATGCTCTGCCTCCGTTTATCGGCACTTTCATGAAGCGGCCCGCCTATCTCTGGCAAGGGTGGCTCCCAAGACCAGGCGTAGGAGCCGTACTCGGCATCACCTACGGGTGGTCAGCGCTGCTCAAGCTGATAGGCCTCTCAGGACCCGGTGCATGAATTCTGGAGTATCTGATGCTCTGCATTCACCTCTTCTTCTTCTTGCCCTTGCTCGTCGATCGTCGGCCACCTTGGTGAACACCACATACCCTCTGTGCTCTTACGGGTACTCATCTTGCCTTTGCTTGGCTGGCACGATAGCGGCTCTTGGGCGTGGTGGGCGGTGGCCCGGCGAATGGGGAGGCATGAGGCCGTCTCCTTAGCGATCTTGGTTGGCGGTGGCACTTCGGGTGGTGTGGTTTGGCGGCTTCCGCGCTATGGAACTTAAGGGACCATCTAGAGTGCGCTTTCGTAAGAAGGCGGCAACGAGTTGGACTTGCCGCCTTTACAGCCGCTTAATGGAGGCTGCCCTCCAGCTCTTTGGTCTTCAAGCATGCATGCACCTGCCGGCTCTTTGGAAGCGGCTGTGGGGACCTTCGCTTGTGATCGTTCTATTGTTGTCGCCGGTTGGTGTCTCCAGCGGAGTTACGGGAACTGAGGAGCCACTTTGCTGGTCGCACTAACTTCAATCTCCGCCTTCATGGAGGAGTCGGTATAGCGTGCTTTTACGCTGGGATCAGCGGCTCGTCAAGGGTCTCCGGCTCGTCGGAAAGGAGCTTGTGCTTGAGGAGGTGCCTTCTCTACACCAGCGGTGAAGTACTCGATAGCTTGCACCTCGTGCGCCCTCGCGAGGAGTTCGGCTTCGGCCCGGTAGCGTGAGGTAGTCACGAGTTGACTTCGTTAGGGCCTTACGCGCTGTGGTGGCGAGCACAGGAGGTAAACATGCGTGCTTGTGAAGATTGCGGACGAAGCGGTGAAATCGACCCAGCTGTTGATGCTGCGGGGCTTGGCTGTTCAACCATGTCGGGCGTGCCTGGGCATGGCGGAACATACTACGGCAACACGCTTGTTGCGTTCGCTATCTTAATGACCGTGGGTAGTCGACCAGCCGATCTTCGGCTTTACTGGGCTGGTGTACTTAGGCGTATCTCGGGGAGTGTGAACCCTACGGGAAAGGGCTTGTCTCGAATCACGAGGTCGAAACAGGCGGACCCAATTCGTCTTCTTCTTCGGCGCCCGAGGATCGGTGGAGTCGGTCGATCCGATTGGCGGGTGTCGTTTCTCCGACTCCCTCTCGGCGGCCAAAGCGATGCGCCGAGTCGGATGCTCAGCGGGTGGCGGGGGACTCGCCTTTCTTTGCGAGGAGGAGGAGGCAGATAGTCGTCCCACCATTCCACTACTCTTGGGCAGCCGTCTTGGTCGCGCTCGATAGAGATATGAGTCCGACTGTGGTTGACAGCCGGATCCTTGTTTTTTCTTCCGCAGACACCGCCAGTCGGTGTCCGAGACGTCGCGCCTTGATCTCGGCGGGGAGGTAGGTCGTTGTTTTGTCGTTGCGGCGCCTCTGTGTGGCAGCCGGCCTCGTTCTGCGCGGCAGCCACGTCGAGGAGCTGCTGGACTCGCTCCGTCATCAGGTGGCGCTCTTCACCCTCGAAGTTGTCCAGCTCGTCCGCTGCCGCCTGGGTGGCGCGAATGTTCTCCGCAGGCGTGGCGTACACAGGGCGATTGGCCCCGAATAGGTTGGCGATAGCTCGCGGCGCTGTTGGACCGCGCCTGGCGGCTAGGCCGGTCGGGGCGGCGAGCCGCCCACAACCGATCCATCTCACGCTGGTAGGCCCGACAAGCGTCTCATGCTTACCCGACTTCTTGGCGCCCTCGATGAGCTGAAGGCGGCGTGCCTCCAGCATCTCGGCGTCGGCGTCTTCGAAATAAGCGCGGTCGAGGTCTTGCGAGCCGCGTCGAGAGGTCATGGCTCCTTGCTGGAATGCTCGCCATGACCGATGATGAAACGCCGTAGCGGTGCTTCGCGCTCTCCAGCGAGGAGGCGGCTCGTCGTGAACCACCCGTTGGTGGGGCAGCGTCGGCGGCGATGTCGAGTCGACCAGCATCAGGTCGGTGGAGCCCTACGGACTCCAAGTCCGTGGCAGGCTAACCCGGCGGCGTGGAGTTGGTCGAGGCCGCCGCGAGCCTCTCGGGGCCGCCCATACTGCGTCGGATGCAGGCTCGTCGGAGAGGCGAACCTCGCCGACATGTTCGGCGAGGCAGCTGGCCGCGCAGGCGATCTCAGCGCCGTGCAGCGCGTCGCCGCAGACTCCGTATGGCGTGTCGAGCCGGCTGCGCTCGCCAGGGAGGAAAAGGGTTCCCGTCTAGAGTAGGTCTCCGGACGATGGTGCACCTAGCCCCATGGTGGGCGCCAAATGTCGGGGGTTGGGTGCGACATATGCCAAAGGATGGCTCATCATGGTGAAGCGAGTAGGGCGTTGCGGTGCACAGAAGCAGGATGGCGAAGGCATGCCTTGGCGGATCTTACCCGGCCAGGGGCTCTTCGTGGAATAATACCCCTCTCTGCTCTGCGGAGTCTCCGCATGATCACTATGGCAAAGTGGGTACAAGGTTGCTCCTTGAGCTGTTCGGGGTGAGGAAGGAGAAGGGCACGGCTAGCTCTCCTCTTCCCTCTATGTGTGTCTAAAACTATTAGGGTCCACCCTCTTGCATGGGTGCCCCGGGGGGTTTATATAGGCCTACCCCGAAGTACAATAATAATCCGGCTGGGCGGGTCCCAGCAAATCATCTCTCAGTCGCCGTCTTCTCCGCCATTCTTTGGGGCCCGCCGACTAGTGGGCCCCTTGAAAAACCTAGTCATGGGGCCGTCGGGCCTGTCCGCCTTGGTAGTCTTGCCCGACAGCCGGATTCTGTGCAGCGCCTCTAATGCCTGGCTTGGTCATGGGGTCATAGCAGCAGTGCGCCACTGACGGGCCATCACTTGTTGCCATTCCACTGTCTTGTGCGGTTAATGGCGTGCGGGGGCCCGTGGGAGGGTCGGCCGACTCTGAGCCGACTCCCAGCAGGTCCGGCTTGTGGCGCTCTCGCCGTCTTACGCATCCCCGCCCGACGGCGAAATCCCGCCGTCTGCAGGTCGTGCAGACAGGCCATCGTGGGCTCGGCGCCGCCCGCAGGGCTGATGTCCGAGGCGGCATGGCAACGATCTTGCGCCCGGATGGAGATCTCCGTCGATCTGCGCCGCTTTGTGGCCATGCCTGCCGTGAAACGAGGTAAAGGATGGGCTGTCGGTGGCCGTACCCCATCCGTCCGTGGTTGCGTGAGCAGGAGGTGGTTGGAGTCGCGGGCCGACTCTCCATAGCCAGCTTCTCTGGAAGCCGCCAGTTGGGAGTCGGCTTATCTCGAAGCCGTCCCTGGGACTCGGCCGTGAGGGGTAGTCGGCGGCCTTGCTGCCGATTCTCAAAAGGCGGCTCTTCGTCTTGGGGTCTTGAGGGGCGCAGCCTGCCCCGTTGTCTTGAAAAGTCCGGGGCTCGGGTTGGCCTACCCGTGGCCCAATACTCCGGCACCTGGTCAGGAGACGATGTGGTGAGTACCTCCTAGTCTAGGACACTGTCACCCTGCGCGTTCTCATCAGGAGGAGAGCTCTTTGACCTCTATTCGCCGCCCATCTCCCTCCCAATGTCTCCACTAATGGCGCCCGAGCCCCTGTTTCACGGCATGGCTATGTCTCACTCGACTGGGATTTAAGAGAGAAAAAAGAAAATCCGAAAAGAAAGTTTTGCATGGATCTTGATGTAAGATCCGACGGACCTATATAGCATCGATTGCGACTTATAGCAAGACTGATGAATATAAGGACGATGACAGTGGATAATGATTGTCTTACATATTTAGGAAGATAATTAAGAAAAACCACATGCGGCAACGCCCGAAATACACAAGGGCAAAAGAAGAAGGCATACACCGATATGACTCGCTGATCTCTACTTTCTTGATGCATTGCTGCAGGCCACGGGAACTAATCTCTGCGGCAAGCGGCGATGAGATCTTTCGTGTCCTCCAGGCGCTGCTTGAGAGCATCCACGGATTCCTCCACCAGCCTTTGGCCCTCGATGCGGATCATGCCATTCTCGTCCATAAGTTTCTTGATGATGACGCATATCCTCTTCAACAAGGCAGTGGTCTCCTCCTGCTGCTTCACACTTCTGACGACCTTCGCCCTCAGCAGGTCGCGCTCGGCCCGGAGCTTCGCATTGCCCTCACTTAGTTGCCGGATGACATAGGTAGCCTGTTCAAACGAGGCTCTCAGGTCGTCCTGCAACCTCGCCCAACCAAGATCTGATCCATCTGCCTATGGACGATCGCATTCATCCTATAAGAGTCCTCGCCTGCCCGCGAGACATTTTCCCGGGCCTCCGCGGCACAAGAGGATATCTCTGCTGCATTCGTGGTGTGGCAGGACATCTTTGCTGCTTCCGTGGCGTGGCCGGACAAGTCTGCTGCATCGACGGTGCGCAGGGACCTCCGTGTTGCTTCAGCGGCACGTAGGGACCTCTGTGATGCTATGGCCGCGCGGTGGGACATGTCGGCAGCTTTCGCGGCGAGGCGGGACATCCCTCGTGCTTCCGCTTCCATGCTCGCCTCTCCCTGGTGGTAATCTCTCGACCCAGAACTCACCCTGGGCATGGCAGACGCAAGGGAACGATGATGAATGACTTGTTTGTTTTTTGTGGATGAGGAGTTGAGGAGGAATGTGCAACCATCTTGGAGTACTAGTATTTATAACCGAGTACAAATACGCTCCTAAGTGGGAAACCGTTTAGGTTTTGATCGATGTGAACAGGTTTGCAATTAAATATAGCGTGGTAGTAATTTGGAATGTGACGCGATTCAAAATTTATTGACGGTTCTATAATTTCAAAGTGGGGAACTATTCCCGAACGGCGTAACGTGGGCACGCATTCTCAACCGCGTACGTGGTGTTTGCACCATAGGGTGCACCGCAATAGGCAATGTCAGCACACGTCTTTTTCCAACAACTGTGCACACTCGTTATTACTATTGCGCACGCTTCTTTTACTTAGAATGTGTGCCCATCTAGTGCACACACGTTGATCTGTCTAACTGTTTCTGTTTGTTGTGGCTAATCGCAAATAGTTCGTCCATGTGAAGTGTATGCCGTCAATCGCAGAAACTTTGATCTGGCTGACCGTTTCTGTTCTGTTCACTAATCGCAAACAATTAATCCTTCTAAAGCGTATGCCCTCAATCGCACACATCTTTTTCTAGCTGCCTGTTTCTGTTGTTCCGCCTCATCACAAACAATTAATCCAAGTGAACTGTATTACATATATCACACACGCCTTCATCTGGCTGCTGGTTTCTATTCTTCTTCCTCATTGCTAACAGTTAATTGAACTGAACTGTATGCCCTGATTCGCACACACAACTAAAATCAGAGCCGTGATTGATGGCTCCGCTATCGCAAACGTTTTGCATCTTTTTTGACGGGTTTTTTTACATCACCGTTTGCGATTAATGCATCACACATAGTTTCGTCAAAGGGTCTCGAATCATAGTATCGCGTTAGCAGCCTCCTGTAGTAGTGTGTGTTCTCCTCTGTGAACTCCTATAGCCGCGCCTTCGCGGATGCCGCTTCCTGCCAATCGGTGGCTTGAGCACAGACGGCATCATATATGGTACACTGCTCTGCGAAGAAATTTGGGATCATCGTGGCCATGGCTGCCACGGCCTCCTTGCTCGTACACTTGCCGTAGATCTGGCCCTTCGCCAGCCGGTGCTACTCCAGGAGGAATAGGTTGTACCACTGTTCCTCCTACGCCTGCTGGAATGCCAACAAAGGTGCCGACACAGAATGCACCTCCACCATGGCGGTGTTGAATTGCGCATGCGCCTGCTCCATGGTGAAGTCGGCATGCACAGGAGTCATGGGAGCCGGGGAAGAGTCATCAGAGCCCGTCTCCATCGTGGTGTCGACCTCGTTGAGGGAGTCCTGGACTAAGGGGTCCTCGGGCGTCCGGCCTGTTATCCGTGGGCCGGACTGATGGGCTGTGAAGACATGAAGACCGAAGACTGTACCCGTGTCCGGATTGGACTCTACTTGGCGTGCAAGGCAAGCTTGGCAACCGACTATGTAGATTCCCTATGATGTAACCGACTCCATGTAACCCTAGATCTCTCTGGTGTCTATATAAACCGGAGAGCGTAGTCCAGATACAGAGACTCATTACCATATTCACATAGGCTAGAATTCTAGGGTTTAGCCATTATGATCTCATGGTAGATCAACTCTTGTAACACTCATATTCATCAAGATCAATCAAGCAGGAAGTAGGGTATTACCTCCATAGAGAGGGCCCGAACCTGGGTAACCATCGTGTCCCCCATCTCCTGTTACCATCAATCCTAGACGCACAGTTCGGGATCCCCTACCCGAGATCCGCCGGTTTTGACAACCACACTCGTCGTCAGAGACCTCGGTCGAGCTGGCCGGCAAGCCACCCTCGATCCGCTTGGCACGGCGGCTATGCCAGGTGGCGACAAGGGTGGCCACCGCGTGCTTCAACCCCGGCGACAGACTGTGCCACATTGCTTTCTCGCTGGCGGTCATGGTGGATGCAGTGCATGGGAGGAGGAAGTGGAGGGGCTTATGTTGTGGTGTGGTGTTAGCCGGGTGTGGTCGCCATTATATAGCGGATTTCGGTAAGGCCGTGCGTCCGGTTGTGGCAATGCCCCACGTCAAAGTGGGTTTCTTTGCCGGCGAGTCTGCTTAATGGCGATGGAGGGACGGAAAATGGCATTGAACGGGCGCAGTAGATATATGTCCCGTCCCGCCCGGTCACGCGTCTACGGCATTGAACAAACGCATACGCTAGAGATGCGTCGTGTGCGGCGCCCTTGGCCGACGTGCCGCTTCAATGGTTGAGGCGGCAAGAGGCCGTGTCAGCCTGAGCCATCTTAAATATTGACCAACACGCTCTACAATGGCATGAATGCAGGCAGCTGGCGCCAGGTGGGAGCGCACGCGGGAGTGGGAGGGGTTTTTGGTGGGCTAGGGTGGTCAGAAAACAATCTTGGGAGAAATCGCGCCCGGACCAGTCCACGGACCGATATAGGTCGGCGTTGGATGGCTTTCGCTGTCCGGGCAGCCCGGTCCGGGCGGTTGGGGAGGCTAATGGTTCTGCCTTGGAGATGCCCTTACAAAAACAAAAAATACCTTGCTGCAATTTATTATCTTTTATTTTGTTTTGCAATTTATATATCTACAACTACCGGATTTGAGCCTTGCAAGTAACGAGTTCAAGGGGATTGATAGCCCTCTTGCCCATGTTGGGTGCAAGTATTTGCTCTTGTGTGTGTAGGTGCTATTCACTAGGCTTTGCGTGATTCTCCTATTGGTTCGATAAGCTTGATTCTCACTAAGGGAAATACTCATCAGCTACTATATTGCTTCACCCTTCCTCTTCGGGGAAAATCCCAACGCAGCTCACAAGTAGAAGTTGGCCGGTTGGACGCACCGGTCAGACACAAGTGGACAACGATTGCCCAACCGACCCAAACGGACAAAAATCGGACAAAGCGCATGTCTGTTTGGGTCAACGCGTTGGAGTTGCTCTTAGGGCTACTATTGGACATGCTCTTAGCTAGGTGCCATGCACGCCACATCATAAAGAAGCACATTGGTTCTAAGGTATGTTTCTAGAGAGGAGTATAAGGAGCCACTCTGGTTCTGAATACTGAAAGACATGCTCATCGAGAATGTCCCACACAGCTCGGAGTTCCTCCCTCAACACATGATTTTTAGTGTAGTTCACCACCGCATGAAAACAATTTTCTTCAGCACACTATATACCCACATATGTTAGAAATGTGGTCAGCTTCCAGGGACCTTCACCATTTGTTTCTTATAGTGGCTAGATTGTCCGAATCCAATCTCACTACACGAATCAGCTTCTTTGTTGTCTGCCATGGCAGACGGCAAAGGTACCAAAAGCGGAAGGCAAACCTCTTTGTCATCTGCCACCGACGGCAAACCTGCCCGGCAAAGAAAGCCACGGTAAACAGGTTCTTTGCCGTATGTTTCCCCAAAGAGGACGGCAAAGAGGTTGGGGGTGGGCTGTTACAGCGTTGCCCTAAAATGGACCCCACCCAACCTCTTTGTCATCTGCTAGCGGACGACAAAGAATTGGCTGACGGCAAATTACGCCTTTACCATCAGCCAGTTCTTTGCCGTCCACTTTTTGTGAGCTGACGGCAAAGACCTTCTTTGCCGTCCTCAAGCTGACAACAAAGAACTGACAGACGGCAAATTCTTTGATTCCAGTAGTGTCTCCAACCAAAAAACTTAAGTTTGTTTGGGACATGCACTTTCCAAATCAACAACCACATGGGCTCCTACCCATAGGGATTGTTACTGGTGCTCGCCATCTCTAAGTTAACATGCTTTAGGTTGTAGGCAACCCTGCCCATTGCTTTCAGAGTGCCACACATGGTTGTCCTCAAGGTCTCCTGTTGGTACTTTAACCTTCACGATCAATTCAGCAACATCTGGCCATGAAACTTCCCTTATTAAAGGTTCATTACACTATTCACCATCCGATAACAAGAAACCACACAAATTGACATCATATCCTTGAACATCTCCTGTTACCATGAATCTTCAGGGAAGTTCCCTTCGGAATCTAATTATCCCTCTAGACACAAATATAATTACCGTTACCGACTCTTCAAATCCCTCTTTTTAAGCAGTTCCAAACCAAACTCAATTCCTCTCTATTCTTGGGATGCTTCACCAGTAAAAACTGTATCAAGGACATTGCTAGTTGGGTAATACCCCAACTCTAAAAAAATGAGCACATAAACCCTCTACCTACTCGATAAGCCTCCATGCCTGCCGCTCTAGCAAAGCCTGGTTGAAGCACTTTGTGTCTCTAAATCCCATGCCTCCATGTATTTTCGGTTTGATCAAACGGTCCCATGATGCCCAATCCACTATCCTTTTCTGCATATTTTCCCCACCAAAACTTCCTGATGGTTTTCACGTACTCCGTCCGTAAAGAAATATAAGAGTGTTTAGATCACTACTTACTGATCTAAAAACTCTTATATCTCTTTACGGACAGGTAATTATTACCCACGATGCCTAGTGCACTATCATTTTCCTACATCTTCTCCCAACGAAAACTGCCTGATGGTTTTCATGTACTCCCTCCATAAAGAAATATAATATCATTTCGATCACTACTTAGTGATCTAAGCGCTCTTCTATTTCTTTATGGAGGGAGTAATCGGTATGGTAACTTGAGGGAACTTTAAACACACTCATTCTGTATGTTGGAAGAGCCTGCGCCACTGATTGGACCAACACCTCCTTCAGTGCCATAGACATGAATTATTTTCCAATCCGAGATCCGCTTAGTGAGTCTTTCATTGATAGGTTGGAATATTGCCTAGCTATTTCTCTTAAAACGTGCAGCTTTCCTAGTGTGGATTTCACCTCCTCTTGTCTTTCCACCTGCCATCCTCTACTAAACAAGAGCAAGTGTTTTTGTGAAGTTGACAACTATCCAGTGCACCCCTCAAATTTATGTATTACATTCTTCACAACCTCACCTTGTTTTTGGCTTGCTTGGAAGAATAGGGTACTGTCATCATCAAACAATAGATGTGAAATTCCTGGAGCTGTTCTGTCGATCTTTAGGTCCTTCATTTCCCCATGATTCACTACTTTCTTTAAAAACCTGACAAACCATCTGCTAGTGATATCTGATCTTCGTGTCAAAAGAAACACAAGGTTCTCATTTGGCTTCTCTTGCCAGAAAGTTTTCATACCAGAGATATGCTTCACCGCATGAATTTCTTCATTGATGACTACTACTGTGTTATGTGGGGAGAATATGGGATGGAGATCAGAGAGCACTTATTTTTCAGATGTCTTTTCGCTAGAGCCTAGTCCCAGTAGTTTTGTCTAAATTGGAGCTCCCAACATACTGACCAGCTGCGTCAACTGCATTTCCTGCCTAACAACAGACATTGCCAAACCATTCTATATTGAGGTTAAGGGGCTTCTTAGCTCTCAGTCCTTCTATTTTCCTGCTTGTAATATAAACCAAAATCTATAGAAAGTATGCAGTAGAGTCCTACTATTTCTGTAAAAATAGAAATGGTCTCTTGTTTCATTTTTTGTCTGTTTTGCTATCCTCATTGCTATCAGAGAAAAAGAGGGGTCACGCACTATTGCAGGATGCTGCTACCCTTCGATGAAACTGTGTGCGATGCAATAATCGCAAACGGTGGTGTAAAAAACCGTCAAAAAGGTGCAAAGTGTTTGCGATGACGGATGCATCAAACATGGCTCAGATTTTAGTTGTGTGTGCGATGCAGCACATACAGTTCAGTTCAATTAACTGTTTGCAATGAGGAGGAACAAAATAAATGGGCAGCGAGATGAAGGTGTGTGCGATATACAACATACGATTCACTCGGATGAACTGTTTGTGATTAGGAAACACAAAAGAAACGGTCAGCCAGATCAAGGTGTTTGCGATATACGGCATGCAGTTCACTCGGATGAACTGTTTGTGTTGAGACAAGAGAACAGAAACGGTTCAATATAAGAAGATGTGTATGATACGCAGCAAACAGGTATGTAATCAGAAATGTGTGCGAATACCGATAATAACAGAGACGATTCACTACAAAAAAGGACACTTCCGTGATGATACGTGTTTGTCACAGTAGGTCATGTCTTCTGTCATGGATCTACATCAGTGACGATTTTATGACAGAATCAAGATAGTCATACCTGTGTTGTCATAGAAGTGTTCCATGACATTACCAAATTATCATCACGGAAGTGTCCGCATCCATAATGATAAATCGCGCGTCATGGAAGTGCTTTCATCAAGGGTGACCGACATGTGGCATCCACCGCAATGGGTCGCCGTTAAGCTATCGGGTCTGGTTTTGGATCTCATAAACCGCTAATAGCCCGGACCAATGAGGATTTTCCACGTGTAAAATTCTCATTGGCCGGAGGAAACACGTGTTGGCTCACCCTTGGGACAGATGTCATCCATTCATTTGACAGGAGGCGATTATGACACGTCGACACGTGGCACAGCCCAACATAGGCCCATTCCAGTGAAAAGGCCGGCCCATTTGACTTGGTCAAAAGGTAACGGGCCGGCCCATGGAAAGCCTATTAATGGCATGTTCGTATATAGCCCATTTACGGTCCGCTAACTCACGACCCGTTACGCCCTATCAGAATTAAGCCCAGTAGCTTCATCTGGGCTGTCCAATATGATTCCAGCCCGTTGTAAGTTCCAGCCCATGTAAGGCCCATGATGTCTTTCGACCCATATGAAGCCATTTGTAACTCTTGGCCCATTAGCGGTCCATGGTGAATCTGGCCCGCAATGAACAGTGTACCCCTTTATACCCATTAATGGCCCATTATTACATTGGGCCGTTTCCAATCCGTGTTATCTTTCGGCCTTCTCAGGGCCCATTTATTCTTGGGCTCATTTCCAGCATTCGGTTACTTACGGCCCATTATTGGCCTTTTCTGCTTGTGGGCCAAATTCAGCTCGTGGTTACAATGGGCCTGTTTGCGGCCCATTAATCCATTGGGCCATTTTCATAGCGTCATCAAGTACGGTCGATTAACGATGGCATGTTATTGTCGGCCCATGAATGGACGATTCTCAAATCTAGCCCGTTTACGGCCCATAATGTGGTCTGTTATTGGCCCATGTTTGGCCTATCGATCGTACGACACGTAGAAGGCCCACTGATGCTACGGCCCGTAGAAGGCCCATTGTTTCTATGGCCCTTAGAGGCCCATTGTTTCTAAGGCCCGTAGGAGGCCCATGGTAACTACAGTAAATATGTAGCACATGGTTATTGTGGCCTAGTTTTTAAAAAATAGGTTATTACGGCCACAAGCAAACTGTGGAAAAAGAACTGCACTGACTACAAGCAAACAAATAAACAAGACAACAAGGAAATAAATAAGCAAGCAACTTACGCTAGGCTATCACGGCTATTACACATATTACATCCACTGGGCATCAAAGTTCGCCACCAGTGCAAATATAGGGAACAAAGCAGCATATCATAATCACTGGTTGTCAAAGTTGGCGACCGGTGCAAATAAACGCAGACAAAACAAGTCCGTAGAAATGAAACCACTTGGAAGAGCTCAAGAAACAATATCACAGGTACCCATAATGTGGCAAGATGCTTAGCAAGCTTATTAACTTTCTCTTGTTTGCGCTTAAATCCTCCGGCACTTGTCATTGCACCGAAAGTATGCATCTGAATTCTCGAGGACTTCCACAGTCCTTGACTTCTCGTCGCATAACATCTGGTCGATGTATTTCAACTTGAAGTTGAGACTCAAGAAGCTGAACTGATTCAGCAATGAGTTCAAGAGCTTGGTGCCGCGATAGTAACCGATAACTCGAGCACTATATCAAGATAGGACTTTGGGGTTGTCTCAGTGTCTTCAATATAGTTTTTATCAGCTTTCTTGGAGACCAACATGGATGTCTCACTATCTTGAACCTTATCTATATTACTTCCTTTACCATTACATAACGGGGTACTCTTCTCCAATATTTTATCCGCATTCTAAAAGAGAAACAAACAAACACATCACAGGTTTACAATGTAGTATATGAAACTCATTTTGGTAAACCAGTTCAGTAGTAAGGTGGACAGTATAACATCATGAAAAAAACATATATCTATGTTGTATGGCCATTGTATGGTCTATATCATTCTAGTTTATGTTGCCAAATCAAGATAGATACAGTTTGAATCATATCTATTTAAGACAAAGCAGCATAGACAAAATATAAGTGTGGGAAACTACACAACAATAACAACACTTGTAACGTGCATGGCATGAGAACATAACTATTTATTCAATTGAAACTGAAATCAACATAGAGCAAGTTAAAATAGCAAACACGTTAAAGAAACAGGTTTAAAACATACCCATTGTGCCATTGGAGTTTCAATTGCATCCTTCAAATTTGAAATTAGTTGGTATGAGTAAATACAGTGATGCAAGAGCAGCGTAGTATGAACCATAGCTACGAAACCTGACCTGAGAACAATTCTTCTTCTCCTTTAAGCGTTGACTTGGGGTTCGAAGTGGTGGTCCTCATGCTTTGGGCACTGCACTTGCCTTACTAACTGCTTGTGTTCGGGTGCTCTGTGGTGGAGACGGTGCTGTGTCAACTGGAAATGGGTTACTATCTGCTGGGGTTGGGGTTAGAAGGGTTGTAGCTGGTTCTTTGTCCAACTTGGTAGGGGTACAATCTGCATGAGTCTGGGTTATGTGTGGTGGGGCTGGTTCTTGGGCAAGTTCAACTGTGGTTCTATCTGCATCGACAGGTAGCACGATCTTTTCTGAAGACCGTGTTTTTACTCCCATAGATACTGCCATCAACCCCCTCCAATTGAAATGGTTGATAAACAACAAAAGTAATTGAATGTACAGACATCGTAAGATAGACAGGTGCAATGGATAGTAGGGAAGAAAATAGGGCATGAAATAATTCACATTTATGTTGTCTAAGCAAACAAAATAGCAGGACATAATTTCACATATATGATGGCTAATTAAAGAGGATAGCATGACACAATTTCACATGTATGATGGCTAACTAAACAGGATAGAATGGCATACTTCAAAATATGATGAATATGTAAACATGATGACATGATATAACTATACGATGTGTCTATTAAAGTGGTTGGCATGCCATAAATCACAAACATGTCATCGATGGAAACATGATGGCATGATATAATTCATGGATAGAATGACATAATTCAAAATATGATGACTATGTAAACAGGATGAGATGATATAACTATATTATGTCTTTAGAAAATGGGTTGGCATGCCATAATTCAGATACATGTTGTCTATGTAAACATCTTGGCATGATATAATTTAAATATATGATTTATATACTAAGCAAGTGAGCAGAGGGCAATCGCATATATGATGTGTCAACTAAGGAGATGGCATTCAATATTGTATATATGATGTAAAAACTAAGCATTGCAATACAAACATATGCATGATATGAGTAATATAACCCTGCCAAGTTTGAGCATACACCTCAGGGGGATAATCGGGCTGGTCATCTGCCTTGAATCCTCCTCTGAAGAGCTATCTGTAACCAGCAAGATATCTACTTCAGCAGGTAGCATTGTCTGCTCTCAAGACCTTGTTTTCACTCCAGATTTCTCCATCACCAATTCAAATGGCTGATGCACAGGAAGAGCAGTTGAATAAACAAACATTGTCGACAAATGCAACGAGAAATACAAAAAAAGGACGGCATGATATAATTCACATATATGACGCTTGGCTAAACAGCATGGAATTGCATAATTCACATATATAATGCCTTGCAACAAGATAGCATTGCATAATTCACATATATAATTTCTTGCAACAAGATGGCATCACATAATTCACATATATGATAATTAGACACTAAACAGGTGGCATTCACACAAAGCATGTCTAAACTAAGCAAATGACATAGCAATGCAAGATACCATACGCACGATATGAGCAACATAACCCTGCCAAGTTAGAGCATGCACCTCGGGGGGAAATAGGACTGGTCATCTGTCTCTGAATCCTCCTCTGAGGAGCTATCCGTAACCAGCAAGACATGCGCTTTGTCAGATAGCATTGTCTGCTCTGAAGACCTTGTTTCCACTTCATATTTTTCCAAGACCGTGCCAAATGGCTGATGCACAGGAAGAGTAATTGAATGTACTAAAATTGTTGACAAATTTAACACGTAATAAAAAATGATGGCATGATATAATTCACATATAAGAGGACTAGCTAACCAGGGTGGCATTGCAAAATTCACATATATTATGCCTAGATAAACATGATGGCATTGCATGATTCACACATACGATAAAGAAACTAAACAGATGACATTGACACAAAGCATGTCTAAACTAAGCAGATGACATATTTGATGTATACAGTAAGCAATGAAAGCCACCATATGGATGATATTACCAACATCAGCATGCCAAGTTAGAGCGAAGACCTCAGGGGGTAAATAGGAGTGGTCTTCTCCTTCTGAATCCCCCTTAGAATAGTTATCTTCCTCTTGATTATGATCTGAAATGGGTGGAGGGGGGCTACGTTTGCGCCCACCATTGAGCAACGTCTGCATGAAATTTTATTGCCACACAAGGCTCGTCTCTTTTGCTCTACATGTTCAGTTCAATTGTGTACAATAACTGACATGCATAGGAATAAAACATAGTGAGATTATGTAAGGAGTGCATGCACAAATCCCGAGTGATGGTAGCAAACTATGGATAGACCCAAAATCAATGATAGCAGGCATATAATAGCTTTAGTTAAAAAATACAGATAATGGCTCCTTTAATTTTTTTTGCAACCAACATGAAATTCATAGTAGACACCTGAGATTAACCAGATAGTAGACATATAGTACTGATTGCCTTCCCAATATGTACCCCACAACCATTTAAAAACTCAAGTTTCAGCACTAGCTTGGACCTAACTCGGAGTCTAATAGGTGAACACGACAATAAAGTAGCATGTCATCATATTAAGCGATGCATAACATAAGTAGACACGGAAGAGTGCGACCTCTCTTGTGGACCCGTGTCGTCCTCAAGGTCATCTACTCAGTTGATGATGGTAATGCAGTTGTCGTGGCTGCCGGCGGTGGGGAAGAAGATCTGAGGCGGCGAAAGACAATCTGGAGAGCGGATCCCTGCTGTGGTGAACCCTTCCGTCGTTGGAGCAGCTGAGCTGGGGTGGAACACAGTGCAGCAGGAGCAGGACAAACCACACAAGGTTTTCTTTGACACATATCTGTAACAGAAGTAATTGTGTAAGGGCTTGTTTGAATTTAAGGATTCTAACAATGCAGGAATAGGAAATAGACAGGAATAGGATAGGAATGCACGTGCAAAATAGAGAATTTAATAACACAGGATTTCTGCCAATCTAGGTGTTTGATTCACAAGAATTGGAAGATCATAGGATGCAAAGAAGGATGGTGAGATTAAGTCACACCACAAGAAAATCTACGGTTATAATACTATTATGCTACTATCTCTTAGTCTTGTGCTTCATGAATAGGAATTTGAAAAGGAGAACAAGTGGAAATTAAAATTCCTACGGTTTTTCTTTCAAGGATACACTAAAGGAACAAATCCTACAGTTTTCCTTTGCTCCATTCCTTTGAACCAAATTCATGAATAGTAGTAACATAGGAAACTTTCCAATTCCTATGTTTTTCCTTCACTTTTCCTTTCAAGCACTGGAGATTCTTGTAGGCAGGCTTGAGCAAGGAAAATCCTACACTCAAAAAATGTTTTTGTGCTACTTCTATTACTTTGGACCCAGGCCACTGCCCTACTAGCTCAACTCCCAGACCCATCGACAAATGCACAGCTCAAACACGCAGAGATAAATAATGATGGCGTTCAAGAGAGTCCATCACGGATAGCTAAGTTGCCTGGTACGTCACTGCTTGTCATATAGTAGGATAAAATAATCGTATGTCACGTTACTACGTGTGCTCGGTGGACAATATATATAACATGTAGAGTAAAAAAGAGATGCAACAAGTGTACAACCTCTTTGGCGAAGCCATGTTGATCTCAGCACAATTGGGTTGATCGGTGAGGATGCTCCGGCTAACTTGGCTATCGGAGGAGGGGAAGAAGATCTTAGGCGTCTGGAGATGGAGCCCGGGGTATTGCTCTGCTTGATGGAGGGTTTCGTCGTTGGAGCAGCTCCGGTGAGTTGTATGATGCTGAGGCTGAAGCAGGACAAGAGAGACAACGTTAACCTGAGTGAAATTCTAATAGCATCTCCAATAGATGACGTAAAATAAATAACCACAAAGTGCTATATGTAAAATACATCAGCCGCTCATCTCTGAACTTAACTGCCGAAACTGAATTTAACTGTCGAAACTGAACTTAACTGTTGAAACTGAATTTTGTTGTCGAAACTTAACGCACTAGTAGCAGAAAAGCAGTAGCAGCAGCAACAGCGCGTGCGAGAGCCGGGGCAGCTGGTCGTGTAGCAATATCAGGTGAGGCTACACGTCAGTCGACTAACTTTTTCATCTATGGTCAGTCGATTTTCCAGCTGTTGGATACGAACTCAAGGGCCTGCAGTTCATCTTCAACCTCCACCCTCCTAAGCCGCCAGCCACCACCGGCCAAACAGCCGCCCCCTGCCGCCCATGGCGTGATCGCCCTCCGCCGCCCGAAACCACTCCCCACCGCGGTCCACGCCACCCGGCCATCCTAACCCCCCGTGCGAGCTTTTCTCCGGTGATCCCCATGCCACCGCCCACCATCGCCGGCGACCACCGCCCCACCATGAACCCTAATATAGATAGAAGGGTACCTCTCCGTGAGCCCCTTCCCGTCGTGGCTGGTTCTTCCTTAATTCCGGTGAGCCCCCACCCCAAAATCGACTGACCCAAAAGTCGATTCAGTCGACTGAAGTGTAGCTAAATCAGAGCAGCATCGCAAGCAAGAGCGAGAGCAGCAGCGCGAGCAAGAGCAAGAGCAATAGCAAGAGCAGACCAAGCAGGGGACTGAGAGCAAGAGCAGAGGAGCAGCGCGAGCGAGAGCTAAAGCAGCAGCAGCTCCTACTGATGTGGACGTTGCCGCCGAGGGAGCGACGCCGTGGAGGAAGTGGCCGGTGACGCCGCCGTGGATGGAGCCGCGCTGTGTCGGCTCGGGACCGAGTGCCGGCAGCACCGTGAGAACGAATCAAGAAGAAAATGCGGCGAATAGTGTACAACCTCTTTGGTGGCACCGATTAGGCCTCAACTTTATCCGAGGAAACGGTGATGATGATGCTCTTCCAGTGGTGTAGGTGAAGACGGCGGTGTGGGAATGGAGGTGGCGCGAAAGACGAGGGGAACATCGGGGCAACTCTTTGGAGGTGGAGGACGGGGTGGTTAAACTGGCGAGATGACGAGAGCGACGATGGATCCTCATCCGGTACGGTGGATGAGGGACATCGATGTGTTGCTGTGGACAATGTCGTCGGGGAAGAGGCTCCGGCTGGGTGGCGGATGGAGGAGGGTGCGGGGCTTCGCGGGTTTTCGCGGCCACGGTGTACGAATGGTGGTCGGATGGGATGGGAGTGGGGAACCATGGCTTAGGGACGCGCTTGTCCAAAATGTGGGGTAAGTTACGAAAGTACCCCCACCGATTTGAGCTAGGCAGCTCTTTCAGTTCAGGGGTATCACGGGCATTTCGCATGTCGGGATTTCACAAGAGGTAGGAGTTTTCGTGTGCATTGTAATTTTGGAATAGCAAGGCGCGGGTCGAGATGGAGGGAGTTGTCGGAGCACAACGAGACAAAGATATATCTTAAATATTTTGGGGTAACAAGGCGCGGGTTGAAGAGGCGGGAGTTTCACAGCACGATAGACAGAGACGCTAGCTTGAAATTTCGGCATAACAAGGCGCGGCTTGAAATTTTAGGAGAACAAGCTTAACATGTACCAAAAAAAGACAATTTGCACCTCATGAGTAGAGAGAGCCATGTCCCGTTTTACTATATTACTAGAAATGCGTTCAAATACAATAAAAAAATAAAAAAAACCGGGACAACAAACATAACGTGTATAGTACCAAAACAATTTGCACTTCCCTCAACAATAAAAAAACAAGTTGTCTAGCATATGGACTAAATTTGATTACATTTAACCTGTTTGAATGGGATTGTACTCGGGTTAGTTATACAACCATCTAAATATTATCTTCACAACACATGACATGAATATAGGAGAAGTAAATTCCTATATAAATACGAACTACATGTACATACGATCTTAAATTCAAATATATGTATCCATTTTATGTAGAATTCAAATCATAGTACATGTATGCTCTAGCTAGATGTTCGGAATCTAAACCATGTATGATATACTACGTAAAATTTGTTTAACAAGCACAACACACACACACACACACAAACACCATTTAGACTAGTAAGGTACACGTGCATTGCACGCATGAGATTTGGCAACCAAATTATGAATAAATACCACATTATAGCATGTAAGCTTTGACTCATATATGCATGATGTAGATGTTCGTTTAATTCTTATAGTTTATTTCATTAGAAATCATCTAGTTTTTATAAGAAAGCTAATCTATTTTAAGATTCATGGAATTGTGCGTTGTAAGGCATAAAGTAAAAAAAAATAACGACAAATCATGTAGAAAATCATTTTTGGAAATTCTGATACGGAAGATTCTAGAACAAAGAAGAAGTGCTTGTATTTTGAAGTTTGTGCATTATGCTTAAGTTCAACCATGGAGTCTTCTAGATTGTACATGTAGCAAAATCTGGTGGAATCTAGATGATATCCAATGGCTAGTAGTGCTCAAATTTGCCATCTCTGCACCATCGGATTGGCCTCATCCAACGACCATCTTTCAAAGCTAAAGTTATCCGCACACTATATAAAAAATATAAAGTATAATATATATAGGGGTATAGATATAGATATGTGATGCGAAAGCCAGCCATCATCTCCAATTAGAATAGTGTGTCCATGCACGGATGCAATGTGGCCAAACGATGTCTGCCATCGATATCTCAAATTCAAATCTGTCTGACCTTGTTCAATGTGTATACAGTACAACATGCTCGTTTCCAAACCACACCATGCATATCTCAGTTATATTCATGCATGCATGGGTTTCGAACATCATGATCTCTTATTCAAATATTTGAATTCAACTTTACATTGATTATGACCTCACCAAGTCTTTTACACCCACACAGTCGTCTTCTATTTTATAATTGTACCATAACTTTCTCTCGTGCATGCATGCACACACAGTGCCCGTCGGCATTATCCATCGCACACATGCAATCTTTTTCTTCAGGTCGGTCTCCCATGCATGCACACACACACACACACCTCCCCCTCTCCATCATATCGGGCATTCTTTCTTTCTCACGTGCATACGCAACGATCGATGTTCCTCTATGTGTGTGTGTACATAGCTAGGTCTTTCACAGTTTCCCACACAAACTGATCAATCTATATATGTAGTGAGGTCTCACCCTCTTTCCCAGGTCCACATCGATCAATCTTGTAGCGACCCAACCCGAATGGATCAAGTCTCTGTGCTTAGTGTCATCCCTGGATCGGTATGCTGACACACACAGTACTCGAAGGATTTATAACAGAGGTAAATCACATGTATAAAGTAACGTAAATACTATTACCTCAATCCAAAAGATAGCGGAAGCGACAAGGTTGTGGATTCCCATCAACACCAACGGCAAAGTTGAGTATAGGAAATCGTAACCCTAACGTATCACTTACTCGTCGTCTGAAAAGTCTGCAACATGAAACGTTGCAGCCCGAAAACGGGTCAGCACATGGAATATGCTGGCAAAGTAACACACAGAGAATAATGAAGGAATAAGCCTATACTACATGCATATATGGCTGGTGGAAAGCTCTATGGTTACAGTTTTGCATAAAGCCAATTTTTCCCTACATCAAAGGAATAATTTTATTTTAACTATCATGGTGGTTGAAACATCATTGAGAAGGTATAACCCCAACTCAATCCCAATTAAAGTAATTAACAACCCAACAGTATTAATTTAGAGTGATGAGATACATGTGAATACTCAAGTACTAGATACTCAGAATTGTCCATAACTGGGGACACGGCTAACCATGATTAGTTTGTACACTCTGCAGAGGTTTGCGCACTTTTCCCCACAAGACTCGATCGCCTCCGTCGGTTTCTCGCACTACATGGTGTTTGGGAAGCGGTTGACCGAGACACAGTCTTTCAGAAACATTAACTCTCTACTCCGGATAGATCATACCAAACCTATAAAACCCACTACCTGCTGACCTACCTCTTCGAGAGCTTCACGTAACTTACTCAACTATGCTAGAGCCCATAATAGCTTGTGGCTGCACACGGAAGTTTCTAGCATGAATAATCTCAGTTCCTTTGAGCACGGGTGGCGGTCCATAGGAAGATCACACGGTACCCCGGATTTAAAAAAAGCAGAACACCTTGGGTTCCCCGGTGCCTCAATCCACCAGGATGTGTATTTAAGTTGCCACCTTAAAGTAAACCATTAATTAACAATCTCACATCTGTCGTGAATATCACTCAAACCCAAACCACGTCTCTGAGCATAGCATGGCAATATAAGCATAACGTAGAAGTAACTCCCAAGGGTTTGAAAGTAACAGGGCAATAGGTTCCTACCTCATCATCTACTTCCCAACCCACAAATTAATGCCATCCTAATCATGCAATGTTTGAGGATTGAGCTAATGCATAAAAACTGGGTATGAAAAGATATGATCAAGTGTTACTTGCCTGCAAAGTTGATGAAGATGATTCGCACTCAAAACTCTTGATAGATCTACTCGTCACACTCTGGTCAATCTATCGTAAGCAAGCAGTAGTAACCACACATAAGCAATCACTCAAAAGCTTCGGAAAGAACAAAGAAAACAATTCGTAAAACATCAAAACCAAGCAAATAACTCTTGCAACATAAAACAATTCCTAACAGTACCAAAACTATATGAATTTGGCCCTATCAGAAAGTTTAGGTCAAGAGCTTGATATGCAAAAGAATCAACTCAAGCGAGCTACGGAACTCAAGTTATGATCAAACGAAGTTTGAATACAAATCTGTTTGAATTCAAATTTTAAAACTTTCAAAAACATGTTTGAGTTGGATTACTGGATAGAGGGGATCGTAACGAAGAAGTGAGCGTTGGTTTCGTTGGATTTGGACTAACGAGTGAAAAGTTATAGCCGTTTGAAAATCAGGGACTAATCTGTAGAAAAAAAATATTCACAGATAGGTCCCTGACGGAAATTAAAAATAAAAAGAAAAATCTATCGAGCGAACGCTCGCTACAGAACCTAAACCGACGAAAACCGTTCGCTAAGGAGATCTAAACAACGAACACTCACTATATAAACTAACCAAATAAAAAAACGGGTTTTAAAAGAAAACCAAGAGAGAAAAAAACAGGTCTAGGGTTCGGCGGTTTTACCGGTTCAACGGGTCCGGCCAAGGCGGTCAGCAGCGATCTGGGCGGCTCTCGGCAAAGCGGGCGGTGGCTCAGCGATCGGGCTTCGTGGCGAGAGGCAAGGCGGCGAGGCGAGGCAGCCTTGAGGAGCAAGGGCGGCGAGGTGGCGCTGGGAGATCTGCAGGCAGGCGATCTCGGGCTCGAGACGCGGCGAGATCTGGAGAGAGAGAGAGGGGAACAGGGCGGGCGGCGGCGGCTTTATAGGCGGGGCGAGGAGGTGGCGTGGGGAAGGGGCCGGGGCGGCGGCCGTTAGCGGGCGGCGCCGGACTCCGGGGAGGAGTCCCGGTCGGGGACGACGGGCAAGGCAGCGCGGAGCTGGGCCGCGGCCTGGCTGGGAGCTGGGCCGGCCCAGTTCGAGGGAGGATCTTTTTTTTTTATGAAGACACTAAAAATAAAATAAGACCAAATAAATAAAAATACAACATAGGCATATAATATATCAAAATTTGCAGAAAAATATTTCCTACAAGATGAACATTATTCTAATGTCAAATAAAATCCAGACAAATTCAAATAAAGCAAAGAGTGCTGCTGGTCTAATAAAACCCAACAAAAATCATTTTTAAAATACCAAAATGATTTCAAATTAATTTCTCTCCAATTTTCTGATGTAGGGAGTCATGTTACCCTATTTTCCATATATTTTATTTTTGGAGAAAAATAATTTGAATAAAACTCAAATAATCCCAAATTGAAAATAAATTCAAAAGAACTTTGAATTTTAATTCTTTGAAAACTCCCAACTCATATTTCGTATAATTTGAAGAAGTCATTTTATCTTCGCTCGTGAAAATCATCGAGTTGCTTAAAGTTTCAGAATTGGAAATGTTTTCCAAATGAAATTCAAATATTTTCAACACCCCTTGTCATTTAAATAAATGGAAGAAGTCATGTCATCTTCTCTCGAGGGTTTCGTGATGAAAAGAATTTGAATTCCCGAAGATCATCAAAGCAAAATGAAAGTTTGGGAAAGTCCTTTTGTTCCCTCTCATTTAACTTTCAAAAGTTTTGAATTCACTCACTTTCAGTCAATCAATCAAACAATCAATCAAAACTATCTATGTGTTTATAACATTCCAAAATTTAGAATTTTGGGATGTTACAAACCTACCACCCTTAAAATGAATCTCGTCCTCGAGATTCGGAGAGGCTAGAAAGAAATAGGTTAGGGTTTGGGGGTCTTCTCAAAATCCATCGATCATCACAAGGGGTCTGGGGTGCTACCACCCTTAGAAGCATGGTTACGGTTCCATCAAAACTCATATACTCCATCCTTATTGTTGACAGTGTCGGTCTTCTCAGATCGTAAGGAAAATTCCTTCTCTGGGCTCTTCTGGTAGTGGCATAACCTTTTCCTCAATCCTTTTGTCCTTTACTTCTTGGTAAGGTTATCCCAAAACTGGGTCCTCTTAGTGGACGGATCTTGCGCCAATTCTAAACAACTATCGATATCTCATGGTGGTCAACAACTTATGGATTCTCCTGCAGGAAACGGGTCTGGGTTGAACCTCACCGTATAACCTACGGTTGGCAAAAGCTGCCTTGTACAAGGGAAAAAAATACCTATACCATTCTAAGGTTTAAACAAGGTTTAATATCGTCGTCTCTCTGCTATAGGTAAGTCACTCAGATTTACCATCCCATATAGCAAAGCGAATAATAAGAGTAAGTCGGTATGGTGATCAATCCATCCCGCACCCAAATCATTACCTTGTACATGGTTTAGCGAATCTCGCATTCTAATACTCGGTCATCCTCACAAGCATTGCAGAATTTCTCTTGTCAACAAACTAAGTTCGGAAAATCCATTGATTCTGCAAGCCAAACAAAACATCTATCGTTCCTTAACAACTCTCAGGTTTTTGCGCAAACTCCTATAGAATCGTCGGTCGATAAAATCGTAACTTCTTCCAGGGTTTTCCTTTAGCAAGAATGTGCTTGCTTCTTGGCAGGTCCTGGGCCCTGTGGGTTATGGCCCATCTCATCACTTAAAATCCTTGAACACATCATCTGGGCAACTGATCATTATCCCAACATCCAACTTCCTGGCATACTTGAAATCCATCCAAATGTACTGTCTCTTTTCCTTATATTTGCACCAAACGGGGACATGATTACTCAGACTCTTCATGGAATTTCCATTGATCCATACTTCCAACATCATACCTCCTTTATATCCAATAGTAAATTCATCTCTTCATCCTCAAGGGATATCCCACCTACCGAGATGAAGACTTATACTTATGAAGTCCATACTCCACTTCGTGGAACATCCTTATCCTTTCTAGGGTTAAGCGTCCTTTCAAGGGAATATTGGCCATCTCTGCATGGCACTTCTCCAACTGGAATACGTGAAACACATCATGAACTCCTGACAGTCCTTCGGGTGACTTCAACTTGTTAGCCAATTCTCCCATACGCTCCAAAACTCGTATGGTCCTACAATCTCGGGGCTAACTTTCCCTTAACTCAAATCGTTTAACTCCTCGCAGAGGTGGCACACGAAGATATTCTCTGTTTCCGATTTTATCGACTACCTTCTTGCATTTTTGAGTCTGCATAACTCTTACACTGGACTGAGCTACCTTGATCTAACTCGAATCAACTTAACATTCTTTTCGACTCCTTGATCACATTTGGTCCAAATAACTGACGGTCTCCAACTTCATCCCACACTCTCTTGGGGTATCAAACATATCGAGACAAAACTCATATTCATTTTGTCTGAAATCCATTCAGTGGGTATCCTTATCTTTTCCCGGGGTCAACGGTTCTTACAGGGTACTACCACCCTTAAAATGTTCCAATATTCCATAGACCATATTTCTCATATCCTCGAAATTGGTCAACATCTTTCCTCATAGGTTAACTCATAAAATCCAAAGCAGTACCAACACTGCTAACTTTATTGATTCTTAAATTAGTACAATCTCTCGCTTTTCCATTACATGTCTCAGCTTAACACCTCAATATAAAAGAAAAATCTCTCACTTCTACTACTACATTTATTCTGTTACAAATTCAACTATATATCACCAGCCTCCTTCTCCTTCGGACAATCTCTGGCAAAGTGCCCTGCTTCATCACAACGGAAACATATTACTTCTGAAAAATATCGAGGTTTCCTCATGATCACATAGCCTCCTTGGGTCCTCGGCTTCCATTTTGTGCAAGTGTTGATGTAGTGCCCTGACTCCTTACATTTGTAACAGGGGACATGACTCAGGTCCTTTCTGGAATCCAATCTATTCCTCTTCCTGGACCTTTCTGTTCCAATCTATTACTCTACTTCCTCTACCGGGAATTCTACTAGATCTCGATTCAGACAATTTTGGGAGATGTGTCCTTCTTCTTCGCATGAATAGCATGACTTGGTGCGGGCTTTAATTTTGTTTCCTTTGTGTGTGTCCTCAACATCTTCCTTCGTCACAGGTTCCTCTAACATCTCCATGAGGGCTCCTTTCATTTCTTCTTTCTTCTGTTGGATGGTTCTCTGTACCATAGTGTAAATGTGACACTGAGCATGGTAGTGGGTAGTTCCTTCACACAAGAAACAAGTAATCTGTCTAGTAGGGCATTCTTCAGTTGGGTGACTTCCTTCACAATTAGGGCATTCATCCTTGTGTTCCTTATGGGTGTGTCCTATTTCTCCACAGAGCTTGCATGCACAAGGTTTCTTCATATCCTTTCCCGAAGGCTTCAATTTCTAGGACACAAACCGAGACATTAGCAAAGTCAACTTAATTTCTCCCCAAGTGGTTACTCCTTGCCATCCGTTGATGGTTTGGTACATCCTCCACCAAGTATCAGCACCTCTTTCAAAGCACTGAAGGGCATGCTGGGTCATATCCTTTCTGGTTATAGGGTTATTCTCCATGTGATCCTCCATGTTCTGATTCCATCGGTCTGTCTCCAATTGTCTCATCGGTCCAGGAAATATGATTTCATCTCCATTCATCCTCTATTGGGTCCATGGGTTTGGGGTGGGACAAGAGAGATAGAGAGGGATGCACACAATGCAAACAATAGTTTTGAAAAGACAGATTTTATTGTGGCTGTCGGAAAAACATCAAACAAATGACAGCTCACAATCGTCGCATCTAACGTAGGTATATAACTGGGATTTGGTCTTCTAAAGGTCAATGTCGTCAAACTCTTCAAGTCTTGTTCATGTCTCCGATGGCTTCTTTCGATCATGATTTTTCTTCTCAAGTTCTTTTATCAAATCATCTCTGTTGACGCGAAGTCTCTCGCGACGTCCTTTAATATTTCTGGAGTGGCATTCCAAACTTCTGATTTCAACTTCCTTGACATGAACCATGATCCCATCGTCCTTGATCTGACGAATCTCTGGTATCTCGAGGTTTTGTTCCTCCAGTTTGGTTACTTCAGCTTCCGGTTCCTGAGTTCTTCACCAATTGCTTTCTTGTCAAAATTTTCTTCTTGTAGGTCCATCTTAACTTCCTGATGTAACACTCCAGATCCTGGTGATACACCAGCTAAGATTTAAAACTGCATCTTTTGCTAACAGATGCTCCATCAGCCTTCTACCATCCATCCTTCCATGTATCTGCATACTTAACTCCGCACGGTGACAATAGCATAAGCGGGTGATAACATCATGGATAGCGTGTTTCTGCTCTTGTCATTTCCATGAGCTAGCATTCCATAGTTGATATCTCCTGCCTTAGGGTTTTCCTTGACAGAACTTTGAATTCTAATGCTCCATGTTCTAGTCTTTCTCGGATACACCTTGATCTAGGAATTCGTCAGAGCCTTCAAATTCTCCTAGTCTTCGGAGTCTTCAACAATTGTAGTTTCCATTTACACGGTAAAACCCTCTTCATTCCAAATGGTCTTAGTTGTCCGATATCTTGCCTCCTTGGAGTGGTCTTATCGGTCAAATCTTCGAGTGGTCAAAAGGGGAAAGGGGTATGGTCTCACTAAAAGGGAGTATTTGAATCAGCTCCGAAGAGAAGAGAGGTAAAAGATCTTTTTGAAAATGAAGTTGTAGAGAAAAAATCTTTCCTATGGGCTTGTTAGTTTCTAGGGTCACGTCCTACAGTCAACATGTGCTCTGATACCATCTTGTAGCGACCCGACCCGAATGGATCAAGTCTACGTGCTTAGTGTCATCCTCGGATCGGTATCTTGACACACACGATTACTCGAAGGATTTATAACAGAGGTAAATCACTTGTATAAAGTAACGTAAATACTATTACCTCAATCCAAAAGATAGCGGAAGCGACAAGGTTGTGGATTCCCATCAACACCAACGCAAAAGTTGAGTATAGGAAATCGTAACCCTAACGTATCACTTACTAAATGTTCGAAAAGTCGCAACATGAAGCGTTGCAGCCCGAAACAATCAGCACATGGAATATCTTTGGCAAAGTAACACATAGAGAATAATAAAGGAATAAGCCTATACTACATGCATATATGGCTGGTGGAAAGCTCTATGGTTACAGTTTTGCATAAAGCCAATTTTTCCCTACATCAAAGGAATAATTTTATTTTAACTATCATGGTGGTTGAAACATCATTGAGAAGGTATAACCCCAACTCAATCCCAATTAAAGTAATTAACAACCCAACAGTATTAATTTAGAGTGATGAGATACATGTGAATACTCAAGTACTAGATACTCAGAATTGTCCATAACCGGGGACACGGCTAACCATGATTAGTTTTACACTCTGTAGAGGTTTATGACTTTTCCCCACAAGACTCGATCACCTCCGTTGGTTTCTACTTTTCACGTGGTGTTTGAGAAGCGGTTGACCGAGACACGCCTCTTTGAAACATTAACTCTCTACTCCTGGATAGATCATACAAAATCTATAAAACCCACTACCTGTGACCTACCTCTTGAGAGCTTCACGTAACTTACTCAACTATGCTAGAGCCCATAATAGCTTGTGGCTACACACGGAAGTTTCTAGCATGAATAATCTCAGTTCCTTTGAGCCTGGTGGCGGTCCATAGGAAGATCACACGGGTACCCCGGGATTTCAAAAAATAGACAACACTGGGTTCCCCAGGTGCCTCAATCCACCCAGATGTGTATTTAAGTTGCCACCTTAAAGTAAACCATTAATTAACAATCTCACATCTGTCGTGAATATCACTCAAACCCAAACCACGTCTACGAGCATAGCATGGCAATATAAGCATAACGTAGAAGTAACTCCCAAGGGTTTGAAAGTAACAGGGCAATAGGTTCCTACCTCATCATCTACTTCCCAACCCACAAATTAATGCCATCCTAATCATGCAATGTTTGAGGATTGAGCTAATGCATAAAAACTGGGTATGAAAAGATATGATCAAGTGTTACTTGCCTGCAAAGTTGATGAAGATGATTCGCACTCAAAACTCTTGATAGATCTACTCGTCACACTCCGGTCAATCTATCGTAAGCAAGCAGTAGTAACCACACATAAGCAATCACTCAAAATCATCGGAAAGAACGAAGAAAACAATTCGTAAAACATCAAAACCAAGCAAATAACTCTTGCAACATAAAACAATTCCTAACAGTACCAAAACTATATGAATTTGGCCTTATCAGAAAGTTTAGGTCAAGAGCTTCGATATGCAAAAAGAATCAACTCAAACGGAGCTACGGAACTCAAGTTATGATCAAACGAAGTTTGAATACAAATCTGTTTGAATTCAAATTTTAAAACTTTCAAAAACATGTTTGAGTTTGATTACTGGATAGAGGGGATCGTAACGAAGAAGTGAGCGTTGGTTTCGTTGGATTTGGACTAACGAGTGAAAAGTTATAGCCGTTTGAAAATCAGGGACTAATATGTAGAAAAAATATATATTCACGGATAGGTCCCTGACGGAAATTAAAAATAAAAAGAAAAATCTATCGAGCGAACGCTCGCTACAGAACCTAAACCGACGAAAACCGTTCGCTAAGGAGATCTAAACAACGAACGCTCACTATATAAACTAACCAAATAAAAAAACGGGTTTTAAAAGAAAACCAAGAGAGAAAAAAACCGGTCTAGGGTTCGGCGGTTTTACCGGTTCAACGGGGTCCGGCCGGCGGCGGTCAACGGCGATACGGGCGGCGGCTCCGGCGAGGCGGGCGGTGGCTCCAGCGATGCGGGGCTTCGTGACGAGAGGCAAGGGCGGCGAGGGGCGAGGGCAGCGCGGGGAGCAAGGGCGGCGAGGTGGCGCGGGGAGATGCGCGCAGCGGCGGCGATCTCGGGCTCGGACGAGGCGGCGAGATGCGGCGAGGAGAGAGAGGGGGAAACGGGGCCGGGGCGGCGGCGGCTTTATAGGCGGGGAGCGAGGAGGTGGCGTGGGGAAGGGGCAAGGAGGCGGCGGCAGAGCGGGCGGCGCCGACTCGGGAGGTGTCCCGGCGGGACGACGGGCAAGGCGGCGCGGAGCTGGGCCGCGGCCTGGCTGGGAGCTGGGCCGGCCCAGTTCGAGGGAGGATCTTTTTTTATGAAGACACTAAAAATAAAATAAGACCAAATAAATAAAAATATTTCCTATAAGATGAACATTATGATAATGTCAAATAAAATCCACACAAATTGAAATAAAGCAAAGAGTGCAGCTAGTCTAATAAAACCCAACAAAAATCATTTTAAAATACCAAAATGACTTCAAATTAATTTCTCTCCAATTTTCTGATGTAGGGAATCATGTTACCCTATTTTCCATATATTTTATTTTTGGAGAAAAATAATTTGAATAAAAATCAAATAATCCCAAATTGAAAATAAATTCAAAAGAACTTTGAATTTTAATTCTTCGAAAACTCCCAACTCATATTTCGTATAATTTGAAGAAGTCATTTTATCTTCGCTCGTGAAAATCATCGAGTTGCATAAAGTTTCAGAATTGGAAATGTTTTTCAAATGAAATTCAAATATTTTCAACACCCCTTGTCATTTAAATAAATGGAAGAAGTCATGTCATCTTCTCTCGAGGGTTTCGTGATGAAAAGAATTTGAATTCCCGAAGATCATAAAAGCAAAATGAAAGTTTGGGAAAGTCCTTTTATTCCCTCTCATTTAACTTTCAAAAGTTTAGAATTCACTCACTTTCAGTCAATCAATCAAACAATCAATCAAAACTATCTATGTGTTTATAACATTCCAAAATTTAGAATTTTGGGATGTTACAAATCTATACCTCTCTATATAGGATTACATGGCTAACACACACACATTAATTATATATCCAACGTCCCCCTCTCATCATCCATGCCTTCCGCTTCAACTCTCGAACCGCGCAAGACAAGGAAGGCAGGGGGCAGCAAGGGCCCCGCCCCCCTAACATCACTATATATCGAGGCTAATATGAATATGATCATTAGACAATTGCTGGTAAAATGGTTTAAGTTGATGAATTGGCCCTCCTCGTAAAGTATTAGCAATGCTTGGCCCCCTAGCTCATTTATTTTCATGGCTCCGCCACTGTGCGCAACAGTGCACGTTCTCCCCCCCTCTCTTTAAATATCGATCTCGCAATTGTGCACTCCTTCATAGTCTCCCTCCACTTGGCCCCTCGCACCATCTACTAGCCCCCACCAAATTTTTCCACATGTACAATCTAGCAAACTCCATGGTTGAACTTAAGCATAATGCACAAACCTCAAAACACAAGTGCTTCTCCTTTGTTCTATAATCTTCCATATCATAACTGCCCAAACTTGTTTTTTAGTTGAATTGCCATTATTTGTTTTTACTTTATGCTTTACAAAGCACAATTCCATGAATCATAAAATAGATTAAGGGCTTCTTTCATTCAAAGGATTCTCAAAAGAATTTTGGAGGATTCTAATCCTTAGGAATTTTCCCTATCTTGGTTGTTTGATTCGTAGGATTGTAAACCATAGGAATTTTTCCATAGGATTCATTTGCACTAGATTTCATAGGAAACATCCCATCCACTCAAACCTCTTGAAAGAATCCTGCGTTTTTTCTATGCACAATCAAACACTCGTACAATCCTGTAGGATTCAAGACGACATTCCACTCTAATCCCATGTTTTTCCTATTCCCGCGTTTTGGAAATCCTATGAATCAAAGAGGCCCTAGCTTTTTTATAAAAACTAATTTATTTTGAATGAGATGAACTATAAGAATTAAACGAAGGTCTACATCAGGCATATATGACTCAGAGCTTACATGCTATAGTGTGGTATTTATTCATAATTTGGTTGCCAAATCTGATGCGTGCAATGCACATGTACCTTACCAGTACTTTGAGTATGTGCAAAACACGTAAATTAGAATTCCAATGGCATGCTACACAGTGTCTCTATTACAGTTCATGAAACCACGTGGCACATGTGGAGGCGTTGTCGCGACCTCGTGTGGATTGATCACAGAGGAGTGCTGCTTGTTCTAGAAGAATGTACTCGTCCTCTCTGAACCACACTAGCGGTACATGCACGAAGCAAAGATGTGCATGCATGCCACGCACGCAAACATTCCCTCGCACGCACACGCGGGTACACGGGGGGACGCATTTTTGTATGAAGATCCACCCCATGTGATAATTTGACGCGTGTAAATTCCTTCACTTCATTGATGGTCAATTAATATAGCGCATGCAAATTGAGTGGACGTGAGGGTGGAAGAAAGACATTACTACTCCACTGCGCGCATGCGAGTAGTTAAATCATGGGTTGCTAGTACTTCCATTGGTCTCCTTCATTTTTTGTGCCAATTTTGACCATATTTGTAAGTAACATAATATTTATGCATGTCATAAAAAGTGCCACAAAAAGGGGGCCAATAAACCAGGACGCTGGCAGCATGATCAATTTTTGCCAGGGCTACTGTTGGTGGCCTTTGTATTTAAATATGGATGGAGTGGGGTAGTACTATCTTTATCTTAGCCTCGTAGGGCTCTCCCAGCGCCTAGGCTCGCCTCCCCGCCTCACCCACCGGATCCCGCCATGGATAATCCCTTAGATCCCAGGATCCCGTGGGCTGCCCTCTCGCTGTGGCCCGTAGCACTGCCGCCTTTGAGCGAAACCCACATGTGTTTTAGAGGGGATCTATTGCTCTGGAATCACAGATCGTTGGCGCTGGAGGACATGCCAGGGCTGCGTTTCAGGTGGTGGGCAGCAAGGGCAAATCGGATCGACGAAGCGTCGCATCGATTGGAGAGAAGTTCCAAGGAGCTGCCCCTGGCGCGGCACAAGGCGGAGGCGCAAGTCGATCTCAGGGGAGAGATGCTGAGGGATGTCAGCATCTCGCAACATCGCTTTGATTTCGAGCTAGGGCTAATGGCAGAGATCATATTCACGGAGTCAGCTGATGACCCACAAGTATAGGGGATCTATCGTAGTCCTTTTGATAAGTAAGAGTGTCGAACCCAACGAGGAGCAGAAGGAAATGATAAGCAGTTTTCAGCATGGTATTCTCTTGAAGCACTGAAATAATAGGTAACAGATAGTTTTGTGATAGGATAATTTGTAACGAGCAACAAGTAACAAAAGTAAATAAAGTGCAGCAAGGTGGACCAATCCTTTTTGTAGCAAAGGACAAGCCTGGGCAAACTCTTATATGGAGAAAAGCGCTCCCGAGGACACATGGGAATTATCGTCAAGCTAGTTTTCATCACGTTCATATGATTCGCGTTCGGTACTTTGATAATTTGATATTTGGGTGGACCGGTGCTTGGGTGCTGCTCTTACTTGAACAAGCATCCCACTTATGATTAACCTCTATTGCAAGCATCCGCAACGACAAAAAAAGTATTAAGGTAAACCTAACTGTCGATGTCAAAACCGGCGGATCTCGGGTAGGGGGTCCCGAACTGTGCGTCTAGGCGGATGGTAACAGGAGACAAGGGACACGATGTTTTTACCCAGGTTCGGGCCCTCTCGATGGAGGTAAAACCCTACTCCTGCTTGATTAATATTGATGATATGGGTAGTACAAGAGTAGATCTACCACGAGATCAGAGAGGCTAAACCCTAAAAGCTAGCCTATGGTATGATTGTTGTTCGTCCTGCGGACTAAAACCCTCCGGTTTATATAGACACCGGAGAGGGCTAGGGTTACACGGAGTCGTTTACAATGGGAAGGGATCTACATATCCGTATCGCCGAGCTTGCCTTCCACGCCAAGGAAAGTCCCATCTGGACACGGGACGAAGTCTTCAATCTTATATCTTCATAGTCCAGGAGTCCGGCCGAAGGTTATAGTCCGGCCATCCGGACACCCCTAATCCAGACTCCTCAAGAGCCCTCGAACCAGGCTTCAATGACGAGTCCGGCGTGCAGATTGTCTTCGGCATTGCAAGGCGGGTTCCTCCTCCGAATACTTCATAGAAGATTTTGAACACTAGGATAGTGTCCGGCTCTGCAAAATAAGTTCCACATAACACCGTAGAGAGAATAATATTTACTCAAGTCCAATCTGCTGACGTATTCCGCAGCATGACACCACACCACGGCCAAGACTTTATTCGAATCATTTTTACTGTCCCACCTCAGCGCACTTAGCGAGGCGGTTTCCTTGGCACGTCTTGTCGAAGAAGAGATCGTGTCCCCCTTATTCCGGGATTCTCATCAATACGGGCGTGGGTAACCCAACCGTGCCATTAATTACGACGCTTGGGAGATAAGCGAGTTTTACCAGGCGGGTGGGGACGTGCAGTCTCGTCCGCCCATATAAGGGGATAAGGATCCACCTTTTCCATCTATGCCTTCTTCCTCCTTTGCTTATCCATTTTCGAGCACTCGAGCTCCAGCGCCGAAGTCCGCACATCCCACCTCAACCTTCTCCAGCAATGTCCGGAGCGGGAGGCAAGAGGATGGTCTCCTCCGTCACGGAGGGACACATCAAGAAGCTGAGGAAAGCCGGATACTTGTCCAATGACATCGCACACCGGCTCCCAGACAAGGGGCAGCTCATCCCTACCCCCAGGACCCATGAGAGGGTGGTGTTCCTCACCCATTTCCTCCGCGGACTAGGCTTCCCACTTCACCCATTTGTCCGGGGGCTCATGTTCTACTACAGCCTGGATTTCCACGGTCTGGCCCCGAACTTCATCCTCAACATCTCGGCGTTCATCGTCGTGTGCGAGGCCTTCCTCTGCATCCAGCCCCACTTCGGCTTATGGCTGAAGACCTTCAATGTCAAGCCGAAGGTAGTGGGCGGCCGCCAAGCAGAGTGCGGAGGTGCCATTGTGGGCAAGATGCCCAACGTCCTATGGCTCGAGGGCTCCTTCATAGAGACCATAAAGGGTTGGCAATCGGGGTGGTTCTACATCACCGAGCCGTGTGACCCTGAATGGGCAGTGGCCCCTGAATTCCGAGCTGTTATCCCCACACGGCTCACCTCCTGGAAAGAGACGGGCCTGTTGTGGGGTAATTCGGAAGAGCTGAACGGACTCCAAACCTGCGTCCAAAACCTGGTGAGCAAGAAGCTCAAACTCGTGAACGTAGTCCAGGTCATGCTCATTCGCCGGATCCTCCCGTGCCAACAACGGGCTTTCAGCTTGTGGGAGTTTGATCCGGCACAGCAACGAACCCTGAGCAGGCTCTTCGACACTACGTATGAAGACGCCTGGAAGGTGCTGTTCAAGGGCGCCGAGGCTCCCGCATCCGCTACCGAGGATCGCAGGTTCAGCGCGCAGCATCAAGCCAACGCGGTAAGCTATTTTACCCTTTGTGGGGTACTTGTTTTTCATAGTTTGACTTTATGCAGGATCTAAACTCCCTTACCTTTGACAGGATTGGCAGAAGACGTCCGGGCAGATTTACTGTCCAGCTCCCTTGCCCGAAGACCCGGCGGATGCCCGCTTGACAGGGCTGCTAGTTCCGGCACCTTACGTGGTGCCGGAGAAAAAGGCCAAGAAGAAGGCCACGGGAACTCGAAAGAGTTCCCGGCGCCTGGTGGTGTCAGATTCATCGTCCGATGACTCCGAGGCGGACTCCTCCCGCGAAAACGAGGAGGAGGAAAAAGAGGTCTCTCCCCCAGCGGGGGGAGAGAAGAAAGGAAGGCCGCTTCACGAAGGGCGGAGGGTCCAAGAAGGAAGGATCCTTCCTCGGACTATTTCCACCAACGCCGACGACGGCGAAGAGGAGTGGCCATCTAGGGCCAAGCCCCTGGCAAAATCGTAAGTATCCGTATACCAGAATAACTCATGGCGTTCCTTTGTTGCACAGTATCTTCTGACGCCGAATATAATCATGCAGTCCGCTCCGAGCCCAGGTCGGCGTGTCGTCGAGCGGCTCCTTAAGCTCGTCGGATGTGAATAGCACTTCACTTCCGGCCGCCTCCTCCCCTCACGCTGCGGATGATGCCGAGGTGGAGTCCCAAAAGGGTCCAAGCCAGGAGGAGGTGGTCCTGGAGGCACCGCAAGGCGACCTCCCAGACTCCAGGCGCAAAGGGGACAAAACACCCAAGGGCTCCAAGTCCGGCCCTGGGCCGGACACCGCACCGGAACCTTCAACGGTTCCGGAATTCGGCAGGCGGCCCCCTAGTAAGAAGGGCAAGCCTACGACGCCGGTGACCTCCGTCCAACCGGGGGCACCGGATAATTTGCTGGAGGTGCTTAACGGCGCCTCCCTCGACGAGGAGCACCGCACTATTATGAGTGTGGTGATATAGAAGGTTCAGTCCGCCAAGAGCGGGCTGACTAAATCATGTGCCAGCCTTCTAACAGGCTTTGAGGTATGTATTTAAGATATGTAAAAATATTACCGCATAGACAGTAGCCCCTGATGCTCAGTTTGGTGTTCGGAAAGAAAAGCCGAACTGAGGATCAAAAAGATATACGCAGGAGTCTAACATAAGTATGTCAATATGGGAATGCAGGCTGCGCTGCTGACCTCTGCCGCACTGACTGTGGAGGTCGATGCATTGAAGCACAGCCTCGAGCGGTCCGAGAACGAGCTCGGCCTTGCCAAGAAGCAGCTCGAGGACAAGGAAGGTAAGTAATACCTTATGTAAGTATATAAAAAAAGATGTGGTCGCAAAAAATGACAAGACCAACGTGAGTTACAGGGTCCACAACCGAGGTGGAGACCCTGAAGGAAGCGCTGTCCAAGGCCGAAGACAATGCGGCCGTGGAGCGCACCGAGTGAGAAAAGCAGGAGGCGCGGGTGGCGGAGGTGCAGCAATAGCTCCAGGCTCTCGTGGAAAAACACGAGAGTTTGGAGCTTGACTCAAAGACTCGAGAGTCCGAGCTCGCCTCGGCCCTTGAGAGCGCCAAATCTGCCAAGGCCGAAGCCCAAAAAGCCCTCCAGGAAATTGAGGCGATGAAGAAGATAGCGGCGGGTAAGGCATTCTTTATGCAAAGCAAGCACATGAAAGTGAATTACTTGTTAGTTACCCGAGTTCGGAGTTCTCCAGGAGCATTCGCAGATCTTCCCCGCAGTGTGTCCGACGCTGCCGCATTCTACCGGGCTAAGGAGGGGAGCTCGACTGAGAAGCTGTTCTGATCCCAGTACGTTGAGTCCGGACACCCGGTGCCCTTGAGCGACCAGCTGAAGCAGCTGGTCGAGCTCCATAAGGTGGCCGAACAGGCCATGAAGGGTCTCATAGTCCGGCTGTGGCATGGGGAGGCCATGCCTGGGAGCTACTTCGGGATGGTGAGGCGGCTGGTGGATGCCTGTCCATGGCTTGAAGTCATCAAGCGCTCCATATGCATCGAAGGTGCCCGTAGGGCCCTTGCCCATGTTAAAGTGCACTGGGGCAAGATGGATGCTGAGAAGCTGGTGACAGATGGGCCACCGCCGGGCAAGGAGCATCGCAAGCCCGAGATGTATTATGAGGGCGTCCTGAAGGGTGCCCGCCTTGTGGCGGGTGAATGTTCCAAAGATGTAATTTTTGAGTAAACTTCGCATTTGTGATCCTGTCGCTGAAAACTTGTTCATATCGCTAAGCAACGCTTTTGAATTTAAAATATTACCTTCAGGCGGCCGTTTATTAAATTTGAGAGATGGCGAGTCGTCGGCTTCTGCCCCCGTGCCACGAGTGCTGGGGTGTTCGGGATAAACTTGAGCGCTCTTTTTCCCATTCTCGGGTCCTTCGAGGGAGGTGCTCAACACAACGAACAAGGCAATCGGACTACAAAGCTTGAACACTCTCACTTAGCCATAGAATTCTATAATTTTAAATTTCGGCAAAGCCCCTAGTATTCAGAAGACCGAGTTCGGGGCGCTATCCACGCCTAGGTCGGACAAAGCCGACTCCTCGCTCTAAGCGGCATAAGTCTTTAGGGACTCGAAAACCTCTCGAACAGCGACCAGCTCTCGCCTTATCATGACGGTCAGTTTTAGCTTTCTCCACTGAGGTGCTTAGCCCAGCTCAACCGAGGCACAATCGGAGTGATTCTCCCAGCGCTACCTTAGCCGATATAACGGAACTTAAGGTACCAAAACATGGGAGCCGGGCAAACCCAACTATTGACCCAAGACATGATTCGGAGCCGATGCATATAATGCTATAAGTTCGGGGTGCCGCACTCGTGAGAGTGTTCAGACTTCTCACACCATATTCTGGGGTACGTTATCCCCTGGTGTATTGGCCGTACCAAAGTGTACGGTTGCATAATGTCATAACTGAACATATTTACCTAAAAAGGAATGCAATAATAGACAAAAGCTATGTATTGTTTATTGAAAAAGTCTGCGGTAAAAGCAGAATGATACAAATAGTGTGATAAGCAAGAGATGGGACTATTTGACATGTCCCCCTCCAGGGGTGAGCTGCGGGATGATATGTGAAACAAGTATACTGCTTGTTATAGAGACCACCTGGACGCTCGACGTAGCTTTCTGCCTCCCTGGCTATTGCATCGCGTGTTCGGCGATTGTACTGCCGGACAGGCCTTCCGGAGAGTGGTGTCCTGAAAGTAAGAAAAAAAAGGATGACAAAATCGGGAGCCCCTAGTGCGGTTGAGCCGCATTTTGGGCATGCTGTGGTCGTGCTCCTCCCCCTATGCCCATGGTATTTCCAGAGCGTAATTATGTATGCGTAGTACTGGTTTCGCAATTTCGCGAGGGCTGGGGTTGGGGCCGCATTGCTACGCGTTCTCGGAACGTGCCAGGCGGTCTTGTTGTAGGTTACTCCGGGCGCGCTTGACGGTGTCCGGACGTTTAATAGCCGGACTCGATAATTGCCATGAGAGGCTGCTTTGTACTTCCGCCGCGAGGGCCGCCGTGTGCTCCTCCGTTCGGAGAGAGCGTTCGGTGTTTCCATTGACCGTAATGACTCCGCGAGGGCCTGGCATCTTGAGCTTGAGGTATGCGTAGTGCGGCACCGCATTGAACTTTGCGAATGCGGTTCGTCCGAGCAGTGCGTGATAGCCACTGCGGAACGGCACTATGTCAAAGATTAACTCCTCGCTTCGGAAATTATCCGGGGATCCGAAGACCACCTCAAGTGTAACTGAGCTTGTACAGTTGGCCTCTACACCTGGTATGACGCCTTTAAAGGTCGCCTTTGTGGGTTTAATCCTTAAGGGATCTATGCCCATTTTTCGCACTGTATCCTGATAAAGCAGGTTCAGGCTGCTGCCGCCGTCCATAAGGACTCTAGTGAGGTGAAATCCATCAATGATTGGGTCTAGAACCAATGCGGCAAATCCGCCATGACGGATGCTAGTGGGGTGGTCCCTTCGATCAAAAGTGATCGGGCAGGAGGACCATGGGTTGAACTTTGGGGCAACTGGCTCCAACGCATATACGTCCCTGAGTGCATGCTTCCGATCCCTTTTGGGTATGTGGGTTGCGTATATCATGTTCACCGTCCGCACTTGTGGGGGGAAGCCCTTCTGTCCCCTTTTGTTCGGCGGCTGGGGCTGCTCCTCGTCATCGCTATGCAGCCCCTTGTCATTGTTTTCGGCATTTAACTTGCCTGCTGGTGTGGTTGGCTGGTTTTTCGAGGGTGTCGTGTATCTGGCATGAGCGATCGAGTGTTCGGTCCAAACTGGACGGGCCTGGAGTATTTCTTTTAAATGGCTTTTTCCGCTGACTGGGTTTAGAACCTCTGAATCCGGCATTGACTGCCGTATCCTCAGCATTATCGCCGTTAATGCGGCGCTTGTGCTAGTAGCGACACGACCTGCCATTGCTGTCCTTGGTATCCGAATTACCAGAACTCTTGGTCATGTTATTACTACGAGCTAGCCAGTTGTCTTCTCCCATGCAAAAGCGGGTCATGAGTGTTGTTAGGGCTGCCATGGATTTCGGCTTTTCCTGTCCTAGGTGCCGGGCAAGCCATTCGTCACGGATGTTATGTTTGAAAGCTGCGAGGGCCTCTGCGTCCGGACAGTCGACTATTTGATTTTTCTTAGTTAGGAACCGTGTCCAGAATTGTCTGGCCGATTTCTCTGGCTGCTGAATTATGTGGCTTAGGTCATCGGCGTCTAGTGGTCGCACGTAGGTGCCCTGGAAATTGTCGAGAAATGCGGCTTCCAGGTCCTCCCAACAACCAATTGACTCTGCTGGCAAGTTGTTAAGCCAATGCCGAGCTGGTCCTTTAAGCTTGAGTGGGAGGTATTTGATGGCGTGTAGATCATCACCGCGGGCCATATGGATATTAAGGAGATAATCCTCGATCCATACCGAGGATCTGTTGTGCCATTGTATGATTCGATGTTTACAGGTTTGAAACCCTCGGGGATTTGATGATCCATTACTTCATCTGTGAAGCATAGTGGGTGTGCGGCACCTCTGTATTGGGCTATATCACGACGTAGCTCAAATGAGCTTTGTCTACTGTGTTCGGCCCGACCGGTTTTGCTATATCCGGCATGACGGTTATCGTCACGTGTCGTGGGGTGCCCACGCGATCCGTAGATCGATCTTGTTTGTCTTGCCTTGTCCTCCAATATATCTGGCAGGTCTGGCACATTTCCCCGTGCCTTGGTATTTTTGGAGTGACGCCGGGGTGCGGCTTGAGTGGAGGGCCGAGAGGCCTCTCTGTCGCGGCCACGAGGTGGCCGGTCGGCCGCGTCGTTGAAAGTGCAACTATCCCTAGGTGGTTTTGGTAATTCATAACAACATATAGCTCATTGAGCTAATGCTATTCCAAGACAAATATTTCAGGAAAGCTCAATGAATGGCATGGCATGGATGATGAAAGTGGACCCCTCAAAATATTAAGGACAAAGGATTGGCTCAAGCTCAAAAGCTCAAGACTCTACATTTTACATTTTAGTGATCCAAGATCACATTGAGTCTATAGGAAAAGCCAATACTATCAAGGAGGGATGAGGTGTTGCTTAATGAGCCTCTTGCTTCATGTGCTTAGTGACATGCTCCAAAACCCTCCACTACTTACTCACATCCTCATATAACCTAAATCCAAAGTCAAACTCGGCCCTACCGATTCTTTCTATCTGGCACCACCGAGTTCAAATGTCATAGCCACTGCCACAAACCCTAGGCAAATCGGTTTCACCAGTAGGGATCTCGGTCTCACCGAGATGGGATTGTAATCTCTCTGTTTCCCTTCGTAACGTTTCGGTCTAACCGAAGTGAGCGATTGGTCCCACCGAGATTGCAATGTAAACTCTCTGTTTCCCTTTTGTAACTTTTCGGTCTCACCGAAAGAGCGAATCTGTCCCACCGAGTTTACCTGACCAACTTTCTGGTTAGCTAATTACCAAAATCGGTATCACCGAGTTTGTGTAATCGGTCTCACCGAGATTACGTTATGCCCTAACCCTAATCATATCGGTCCTACCGAGTTGCATGTCACTCCCACCGAAAACCCTAACGGTCACTAGGTTTACTAAATCGGTCCGACCGAGTTTGATGATTCGGTCCCACCGAGTTTGGTAAATTGTGTGTAACGGTTAGATTTTGTGTAGACGCTATATATACCCCTCCACCTCCTCTTCATTCGTGGAGAGAGCCATCAGAACAAACCTACACTTCCAACTTACAAGTTCTGAGAGAGAACCACCTACTCATGTGTTGAGGCCAAGATATTCCATTCCAACCATATGAATCTTGATCTCTAGCCTTCCCCAAGTTGCTTTCCACTCAAATCTTCTTTCCACTAGATCCAAATCCTTTGAGAGAGAGTTGAGTGTTGGGGAGACTATCATTTGAAGCACAAGAGCAAGGAGTTCATCATCAACACACCATTTGTTACTTCTTGGAGAGTGGTGTCTCCTAGTCCTAGAGTGGCTAGGTGTCACTTGGGAGCCTCCGAGAAGATTGTGGAGTTGAACCAAGGAGTTTGTAAGGGCAAGGAGATCGCCTACTTCGTGAAGATCTACCGCTAGTCAGGCAAGTCCTTCGTGGGCGACGGCCATGGTGGGATAGACAAGGTTGCTTCTTCGTGGACCCTTCGTGGGTGGAGCCCTCCGTGGACTCGCGCAACCGTTACCCTTCGTGGGTTGAAGTCTCCATCAACGTGGATGTACGATAGCACCACCTATCGGAACCACGACAAAAACATCCGTGTATCCAATTGTGTTTGAATTCTCCAAACCCTTCCCTTTACATTCTTGCAAGTTGCATGCTTTATTTTCCGCTGCCTATATACTCTTTGCATGCTTGCTTGAATTGTGTGAAGATTGCTTGACTTGCTCAAAAATAGCTAAATTTTGCCAAAGTATAAAATTGGGAAAAGGTTAAGTTTTTATTTGGTCAAGTATTCTAATCAACCCCCTCTAGACATACTTCAAGGTCCTACAAGTGGTATCAGAGCTTTGGTCTACATTTTCTTTGATTTCCATAGCTTTTGATGGTCATAGCCTTGGTTTCACAACCTAGGAGAGTATGGTGTCTAGCGAGGGAAATTATCACCGTAGAGGTCCTTACTTTGATGGCACTAATTTTGCTAGTTGGAAGCATAAGATGAAAATGCATATTCTCGGACATAACCCCGCCGTTTGGGCTATTGTGTGTATTGGTTTGCAAGGTGAATTCTTTGATGGGAGAGAAACGAACTGTGAAGCTAGCGTGGAAGAGTTGAAAATGCTGCAATACAACGCTCAAGCTTGTGATATCCTCTTCAATGGCTTGTGCCCCGAAGAATTCAACAAAATCAGCCGTCCAGAGAATGCAAAGGAAATTTGGGATACTTTGATTGATATGCATGAAGGTACCGACTCCGTCAAGGAATCCAAGTTGGATGCGCTCCAAAGTCAGCTTGACAAGTTCAAAATGAAGGATGGTGAAGGTGTCGCTGAAATGTACTCTAGGCTTGCTCTTATCACAAATGAGATTGCCGGCTTAGGAAGTGAAGAGATGAACGACAGATTCATCATCAAGAAGATCCTAAGAGCATTGGATGGAAAATATGATACCGTGTGCACATTGATCCAAATGATGCCAAATTACAAAGATCTCAAGCCAACGGAAGTCATTGGAAGAATTGTTGCTCATGAGATGTCACTCAAGGATAAGGAGAAACTTCACAACAAGTCAAGTGGTGCTTACAAAGCCTCATGTGAAGCCCCCACATCATCAAGTGAGAAACAAACCTTCAATGAAGAATTGAGCTTAATGGTGAAGAACTTCAACAAATTCTACAAGAGTAGAAGCAAAGAAAGAAGCTCTAAGTCAAGGTCCTACAATGACAAAAGATCTTCTAGTCGAGAGCGCAATTGCTACAATTGTGGGAGACCCGGACACTATTCCAATGAGTGTACGGCACCCTACAAAAGAAGAGAAGATTCTCCCAATAGAAGAAGTAGAAGAGAAGAATCACCACCAAGAGAGATAAGGAGTAGACATGATCGTTACGAACGAAGACCCTCACGGAGAAGCAAGGATTTGGAAAGGAAGGACAAGTCATCAAAGAGCTACACAAAACGAAGACATCAAGCTCATGTTAGTGAATGGGTATCCGGATCCGACTCCGACAATCACTCCGAGAGAAGCTATCACTCCGACTCCTAATACACTCAAGATGAAGGTGTTGCCGGTTTAGCACTTGTGTCAACCAACTCCTACGACATATTTGATTCACCAAATGAAGGAATTGGAAGATGCTTCATGGCCAAAGGTCCTAAGGTAACACACCCCGAGTATGTTGATTTTAATAGTGATGAATATGACTTGTTAGGTGATGATGATTTACTTATTGACAACTCTAGTGATGAATACTATGATGAAACGTCAATTAATCATGCTAATGAAGATGAAACGAATGAAAATGATAAGGAGAAGATTGAGCGTCTAACTAAAGAACTAAACACTCTTAAGTTAGCTCATGAAACTATCTTCGAAGATCATCGAGAACTTTTAAGGGCTCATGAGAAGTTACGCTTTGAAAAGCTCAATCTTGAGCAAGAGCATGAGTTCCTAAAAGCGATCAATGATGATCTCCGTAAGAAAAGTTCTTCTTACATTGCCAAGCGTTTACTCTTATCCACTTACATGCCTCAAGTCAAGTCTAGCAACAAGAACAAGAAAGATTCTTCTTCTAGTAGTAACAAAAACAATGCTAAATCCAATATTGTTGCTTCTAGTAGTTCTCTTGATTCCACTAATGATTCTCTTAGCCAAGTTACCCTTGAGCAAGAAAACAGCTTATTGAAGGGAATTATAGAGAAAGGTGTATACAAGAGTCTTGCCGAGAGTAAGCAATTTGAGGACATTGTATGCAAGCAAGGAAGGCACCGGAAGAATCAAGGTGTTGGTTTTGAACGAAAGTTCAATGCCAATGGAGTTGAGTGGGAAGAAGATCAATACCCGAAGACGAAGTTTGTTCCTCAACAAGAGAAGTATGATCCTACTTCCTTCAAGGGAACACAAGCACAAGATGATCTTCCACCACAAGACCACAAGAACAAAGGCAAGGACAAGCTTCAAGAGGAGATTGATGCATTTGAAGAAGCACCTAAGGCCTTGGTCAAGTGGGTTCCCAAGACTACGTCAAGTTCTACTTCATCAAGCACAAATACTACACCAAGGATTCCCATCAAGATGATGTGGATCCCGAAGAAGAAGAACTAGAGAGTTCTTGAGGGTGACTCCGCCAACATTCTTCACTCATATCATTATGGCAAGGACAAGAGCAACCACCTTCCATATCTTGCACTAGTTCAAGGAGCCACAAACCCAAATGTTGGTAAGGCAAGGGACAAGGTAACCTAATGTTTTCATGGACATCATTTTGTGTGTGCATCACTCTATGTCTATGGATATTCTTGTTTGTTCCTTCTGGGACTAACCCATGTAGGTATTGAAAGTGCAACTCACTCCAAAGGATTGCTCCAAAAGATCTACATCAACATTGAGCATCCACATCTTCAACACCTACATGAAGTTATCATCGACAAAACCCAAGGTTAGTTCATCCCTCTAAGGGGGGGTCTCACATCTAGGGGGAGCTTAACTCTAAGAATTGATTCAAAGCAACTCTAATGATGTGAACACATAAATGCTTTATGTAAAAGTGGTAACCCCACTTGAGCTTAAACGATGAGTATGACCTATGATCAAATCTTCTCATTTGACTCCTAAGTCAATATACTCATATATAGATGACCTAGTCATCGCCAATTGTTTGATAGATGCTTGAATTGGTTGTGCATGCTTTGTCACATAATTCATTTGTCATTTTATTGTGTGAGCATGTTGAATGCATATTTTACTCATTCGAGGACATCCACTTGTTGTTTCGATTGATTGGCTTCTTTTTCTTTGGCCAAGTGGATGGACAAGAATGCCTAAGAACCTTCTCTAGCTATCTATGCTTTTCTCGTCTCAAACTCTATTCATGCTACATCACAAAATTTGATCAAGTCAGATTCGAACCACTCTGTGTGAGGAGCACTCGGAGTCCCCGATTCGTCATAGACTTAAACTTCCAAAACTTCTTTGTGATTTTCGGTCTGACCAATTCCTCCATTTCGGTCATACCGAGATCACTAAGTCGATCTAGGTTTTCATCTCGGTGCAACCGATTTGAACTTTTCGGTCACACCGAGTTGCTGTAACTGTTAACAGTTATGCATCTCGGTGCCACCGAGTAGTTCCACTCGGTCACACCGACAGTGTCGGGTTATATATCCTCACGGGCAAACTTTTGGAAAACTTTCTCCAAAACTCCTCGCCCGCGAATAGCTCGCTCTGCCTACTAGGTCTACGGATCGTCGACCTCGTCGCCAGCCGCCTTCTGTTGCTGGTCTCCGCCGCCATCAACGGAATTCTTCTCCGCCGTTGCCGCCGTAGCGAGTTCACCGCCGAACTAGGGTATGAACTCGATCACAGTGCTATCCTCGTCTGGTTCTCAGCACATTGTGTTCGTAATGCATCTTGCCATGATTGAAACACTTCTATCCAGTCAAAACAATCCTTAGAATAGGTAAGATTCAAAAATTTAGGGTTAGGTTTCCGCCGAAACCATCTCGGACCCACCGAGTTGAAAAACTCGGTCCCACCGATTTGGCTAATGCCATTGCACTAGTAAGTCTCGGTTTGACCGAGAATTACAAATCGGTGTGACCGATTTTAGAACCTTATGAAACCCTAGCAGTCTCGGTGCCACCGAACTATGACTCGGTCTGACCGAGTTCACTAGTTTATGTTCCAAAACTACTTCGGTATCACCGAGTTTGAAAATCGGTAGATCCGAAATGCTTTCTGTGGAAACTAAAACTAAGTTTTTTGAATCATTCGTTTGCAAAAATCTCTGCATTTTGTGATGCTCATCCACTCTACCTCATCTATAACTATTCACAGGGTCAGCAGTCCATGTGTGCAGCATGTCAGACCAAAGTGACAGCCAGAACAGGTCAGAAGAGCAGATTCACATGAGTGAGGGCACTAGTCCCTCTAGCAGCTCAGATGAGGGGAGCAGAAGCACTCCTAGCAATCTGCCCAAGGCTGCCACAAGGACAAGGAAGAAGAAGACCTCAGAGTCTGAGGATGAGGATTATGTGGTAGTTGAGGATGAGGCAAGTTCAAAGAAGAAAGTGCTCAAGAAGGAGTACAGCTCAACTGCAGTAAAGCCAGGCATGAAGATCAAAAGGCCTGCAGGTAGACAACCAATGTCAAAAGCCAGTGTCTCCATTCAAGCTTCTTTGGAATCCCAACCCAAAGAGCCTGCTGCTGCTGAAGGAAAGAAAAGGAAGGAAAGGGTCAAGAAGACCATGTCCAGAGTGATTGGGAAGCCTTCTATGATGGAGGAAGAGGAAGAAGAAGAGCTTGCTGAACCTGCACCCAAGGCACAGAAGCTGATGGGTGATGCCATAAAGTCAGGGGCTGCAACTTCAAAGCCCAAAGCTGCCCCCAAGCCCAAGAGTGCACCAAAGAGGAATACCAGGAGTATACCAGCAGCTGAGAAGAACAAGGCCCCAATGCCAGAAGTTGCTGCTGAGGAAGATGAAGAAGGGCAAGTCTTAAGGAAGCTCAAACCCAAGATTCCAGACCACAATGATGCTCATCCTGTGGCTGAGAACATGAAGATCGGGAGAGATCTAGGGTTGAGGCTATGGAGAGAGTCAGATCCATATGCCACCAGAAGAAGGACTGCTGTAGATTACAGGTTTCACACCAAGGAGCAGCAGGACTTCTATGAGACCATCTTATTGGATAAGAAGCCCATAGTTTGGATATGAGGTGGGTCGACTGGACCTACATTCAGGAGAATGCAGAACACTATCCTGGAGTGTATGACAGCTTCAATGCGTGTGGAGTTGCAGATTTTGTTGGGCAGAAGCTCACAAACTGGAATGACGAGCTCATTATGCAATTCTACTCTACAGCACATTTCTATCCAGATGGCAGGATAGTTTGGATGTCTGAAGGAATGAGATATCAATCAACCATAGAGGAATGGGCAAGTCTGATCAATGCCCCCAAGGAGAGTGAAAATGACTTGGACATTTATGCCAAGAAGAAAGTGGATCATAACTCAATGTCACAGATGTACAAGGAGATCCCTGATGATGCACTTGAGAATTTCAAGTTTGGATCAGTTCATTTTCTTTTGTCAGGGCTGCCTATGATCAACTGGATCCTAAGGCACACTCTATTGCCCAAATCAGGTGATCACAACATGATCAGAGGGCATGCAATTAATTTGCTTCACATTTTTTATGTGCCCCAGAAATTCAAGGTCATGAGCCTCATAGTGGAAACTATCAAGAGGACAACAGCAGACCAAAAGAGGAGCTGTGGATATGCCCCACAGATTCAGGAGTTGATTAACTCAAAGATGGGCACAGGAAGTATCATTGGATAAGGAACACTTGGTTCTCTATCCTGAATTTGAGGACAATCAAGTTGTCATGACTGAGAATGAACCATCATCAAGTACAAGCTCAAGAGAAGAAGGAGAAGGCAAGGAAAGAGAAGGCTGCCAAGATGCCAACTCAAGCGAGAGCATCTGAGTACTTTCGAAGAACAAGCGAGGAGCAGATTGGTTACTTGATAGCATCAACTCGGCGGATTGAGAAGGGTTGGCCACCCTAACTCAAAACCAAGAGAGCACGGAAAGAATCATGGAACAAAAATCTATGATCTTGATGTCAAGGTAATCGAGATTCAGCCACCGTGGAGCAGCTACAGGATGACATGCAGGAGAGGAAGGGAAGGACAACAACTGATGCATTTGCCAGAGTGCCTCGAGCTCAGAGATCAGCTACAGAGCCAGTCGCCAGAGTTACTTCATCAGCTCCAGCTACAGCTCCAGCGCCACCAGCTCCAGTACCAACTCCTTCAGCTCCATCTACATCGACTGAAGCCTTCGTTCTTGGAGTTCTCCGGACACCACCACCTGAAGACCAAGCCTGAGAGACGATATAGTTCTATGCATTTTCTAGGAACTTTTTGGTAACTTGTTGCCAAAGGGGGAGAAAAATGTATAGATCATAGGCTTCGAGAGAGAGATTTGCTGCTTTTGTTCTCTCTTGTCTTCTTGGTTGAACTTTGTTTTCTTTTGATAGCTTGAGATACTATGCAATTACCTATGAGACATTGATGATCATGTGTTTGATCATAAGCTACACTTATGCTTGTTATATGTTATTATCTTGCTTATCCTTATATGATCATTCACTTTGCTTGGTGATGAGTGCATGTATTCAATCTTTATTATTTTGAGCGCTCCACCAAGATGTATGTGGCATGGAAGAGTAACCCATGAGCCTAAGTCCTTGTGCATTTGCAGTCCAAACCAAATCTTAAAATATGCACAAATTTAGGGGGGCTCTTGCTTATCACATACTTCTCAAAGCGACGATGTTTTTCAATCTTATTATCATTTGTCGAAGCTTTGATCTATATTTTGTCATCAATTACCAAAAAGGGGGAGATTGAAAGTGCAACTATCCCTAGGTGGTTTTGGTAATTCATAAAAACATATAGCTCATTGAGCTAATGCTATTTCAAGACAAATATTTCAGGAAAGCTCAATGAATGGCATGGAATGGATGATGAAAGTGGACCCCTCAAAATATTAAGGACAAAGGATTGGCTCAAGCTCAAAAGCTCAAGACTCTACATTTTACATTTTAGTGATCCAAGATCACATTGAGTCTATAGGAAAAGCCAATACTATCAAGGAGGGATGAGGTGTTGCTTAATGAGCCTCTTGCTTCATGTGCTTAGTGATATGCTCCAAAACCCTCCACTACTTTCTCACATCCTCATATGACCTAAATCCAAAGTCAAACTCGGCCCTACCGATTCTTTCTATTCGACGCCACCGAGTTCAAATGTCATAGCCACTTCCACAAACCCTAGGCAAATCGGTTTCACCGATAGGGATCTCGGTCTCACCGAGATGGGATTGTAATCTCTCTGTTTCCCTTCGTAACGTTTTGATCTAACCGAAGTGAGCGATCGGTCCCACCGAGATTGCAATGTAAATTCTCTATTTCCCTTTCGTAACTTTTCGTTCTCACCAAAAAAGCGAATCGGTCCCACCGAGTTAACCTGACCAACTCTCTGGTTAGCTAATTACCAAAATCGGTCTCATCGAGTTTGTGTAATCGGTCTCACCGAGATTACATTATGCCCTAACCCTAATCATATCGGTCCTACCGAGTTGCATGTTAGTCCCACCGAAAACCCTAACGGTCACTAGGTTTACTAAATCGGTCCGTCGGAGTTTGATGATTCGGTCCCACCGAGTTTGGTAAATTGTGTGTAACGGTTAGATTTTGTGTGGAGGCTATATATACCCCTCCACCTCCACTTCATTCGTGGAGAGAGCCATCAGAACAAACCTACACTTCCAACTTACCAGCTCTGAGAGAGAACCACCTACTCATGTGTTGAGGCTAAGATATTCCATTCCAACCATATGAATCTTGATCTCTAGCCTTCCCCAAGTTGCTTTCCACTCAAATCTTCTTTCCACCAGATCCAAATCCTTTGAGAGAGAGTTGAGTATTGGGGAGACTATCATTTGAAGCACAAGAGCAAGGAGTTCATCATCAACACACCATTTGTTACTTCTTGGAGAGTGGTGTCTCCTAGATTGGCTAGGTGTCACTTGGGAGCCTCTGACAAGATTGTGGAGTTGAACCAAAGAGTTTGTAAGGGCAAGGAGATCGCCTACTTCGTGAAGATCTACCGCTAGTGAGGCAAGTCCTTCGTGGGCGACGGCCATGGTGGGATAGACAAGGTTGCTTCTTCGTGGACCCTTCGTGGGTGGAGCCCTCCGTGGACTCAGCATAACCGTTACCCTTCGTGGGTTGAAGTCTCCATCAACGTGGATGTACGATAGCACCACCTATCGGAACCACGACAAAAACATCCGTGTCTCCAATTGCGTTTGAATTCTCCAAACCCTTCCCTTTACATTCTTGCAAGTTGCATGCTTTATTTTCCGCTGCCTATATACTCTTTGCATGCTTGCTTGAATTGTTTGAAGATTGCTTGACTTGCTCAAAGATAGCCATAATCTGCCAAAGTCTAAAATTGGGAAAAGGTTAAGTTTTTATTTGGTCAAGTAGTCTAATCACCCCCCCCCTATAGACATACTTCAAGGTCCTACAGTCGTGCGCTGGTGATGTAGGTTTAGGTGCTTCCTCCTCTAATCGGGGTAGCAGCCTGTGCTTTGGGTAGCTCTTGGAGGCGTTCAACAGTACTCTTGACGCAAGGACTTCAGTCCATCTGTCGGCTAGCAAGTCTTGGTCAGCTCTAAGTTGTTGCTGTTTTTTCTTGAGGCTGCTTCTCGTGGCCATAAGCCTGGGTTTGAAACACTCTTGTTCGACGGGATCCTCAGGCACGACAAATTCGTCGTCGTCGAGGCTTGCCTCGTCTTTGGAGGGAGGCATGTAATTATCGTCCTCTACCTCTCTGTCTGCCACTCTCTCATGAGGGCTGGCTTCTCCATCCTCCTGTGCTGAATCCTGCTGGAGGGGGTTGTCTTCGACACTGTCCAGGGTGTTATTATCTCCCATGCCGGAATCGCCATTTTTGCTTTGGCGGGATTTAGAGCGGCGCCGCTGACGCCGACGCTTAGTCTCCTTCTTGGAGGGGTCATCTTCCGTTGTTCCATCGCCATTCCCTTCTTTTGGGGTGTCCACCATGTATATGTCGTATGACGAGGTGGCCTTCCAGTGCCCTGTAGGCGCTGGTTCTTGGTCGTCTCCTGCATCGGCGTCCATACCGTCGATGTCTTGGTCGAAATCGAGCATGTCGGTTAAATCATCGATAGTGGCTCTGAAGTGGGTGGTGGGTGGGCTTTGAATTTCTTCATCGTCCGCATCCCAACCTTGCCGACCATAGTCCGCCAGGCTCTCGATAAAGAGAGAGACTTTAGTGAATTCAGGATGTCGCCGAAGGGCGAGTGCTGAAAGATGTCCGCGGTGGCAAACTCCATGATCGGCGCCCAATCAGATTCGATTGGCAGGGGCGCGGAAGGTTCGGAGTCTGGAGAGGAGTCCGACACCTTGGAGTCGCGAGCTTCGCAAAGGACAAGGCTGGTATTCGGCTCGATCGCCATAGAGATTGCAGCCCCCGAGGCGTTGTCCAGCCACCCGTCCTCGATTATGCGATCGGCTCGAGCTAAGGGTCGGGCGGACACTGGTGCGACCTCCGTGGCACTGCTCGGCGACGAGCTAGATCATGCCCATCGTGATGATCTGGCGCGATTTGGCTGTGGCTCAAACCCGTCGAAGATCAAGTCTCCGCGGATGTCAGCCGTGTAGTTCAAACTTCTAAATCTGACCTGATGGCCAGGGGCGTAGCTTTCGATCTGTTCTAGATGGCCAAGCGAATTGGCCCGCAGTGCAAAGCCGCCGAATACGAAGATCTGTCCGGGGAGAAAAGTCTCACCCTGGACCGCATCATTGTTGATGATCGGAGGAGCCATCGGGCCTAAAGGTGATGACACAGAGGAACTCTCAATGAAAGCACCAATGTCGGTGTCAAAACTGGTGGATCTCGGGTAGGGGGTCCCGAACTATGCGTCTAGGCGGATGGTAACAGGAGACAAGGGACACGATGTTTTTACCCAGGTTCGGGCCCTCTCGATGGAGGTAAAACCCTACTCCTGCTTGATTAATATTGATGATATGGGTAGTACAAGAGTAGATCTACCACGACATCAGAGAGGCTAAACCCTAAAAGCTAGCCTATGGTATGATTGTTGTTCGTCCTACGGACTAAAACCCTCCGGTTTATATAAACACCGAAGAGGGCTAGGGTTACACAGAGTCGGTTACAATGGGAGGAGATCTACATATCCGTATCGAGCTTGCCTTCCACGCCAAGGAAAGTCCCATCCGGACACAGGACGAAGTCTTCAATCTTGTATCTTCATAGTCCAGGAGTCCGGCCGAAGGTTATAGTCCAGCCATCCGGACACCCCCTAATCCAGGACTCCCTCACTAACCATAGCATGAAACATATGGATCCAAATGAGCCCCTTACGAAGCAACTCATAAACTACGGTTTAAGCTTCTGTCACTCTAGCAACCCATCATCTACTTATTACTTCCCAATGCCTTCCTCTAGGCCCAAATAATGGTGAAGTGTCATGTACTCGACATTCACATAACACCACTAGAGGATAGACAACATACATCTCATCAAAATATCGAACGAATACCAAATTCACATGACTACTAATAGCAATACTTCTCTCATGTCCTCAGGAACAAACGTAACTACTCACAAAGCATATTCATGTTCATAATCAGAGGAGTATTAATATGCATAAAGGATCTGAACATATGATCTTCCACCAAATAAACCAACTAGCATCAACTACAAAGAGTAATCAACACTACTAGTAACCCACAGGTACCAATCCCAGACTTAGAGACAAGAATTGGATACAAGAGATGAACTAGGGTTTGAGAGGAGATGGTGCTGGTGAAGATGTTGATGGAGATTGCCCTCTCCCGATGAGAGGAGCGTTGGTGATGACGACGACGATGATTTCCCCCCGAGGGAAGTGTCCCAGCGAACAGCTCTGCGGAGCCCTAGATTGGTTCCGCCAAGGTTCCGCCTCGTGGCGGAGTCTCGTCGAAAGGTTGCTTATGATTTTCTTGGACGAAAGACTTCATATAGCGAAGATGGCCACCGGAGGACCAACAGGGGGCCCACGGGGCAGGGGGCGCGCCCAGGGGGGTAGGGCGCGCCCCCACCCTCATGGACAGGTGGTGGCCCCCCTGACGTATTTCTTCCGCTAAGTATTTTTTTATTATTTCCAAAAATAACTTTCGTGGAGTTTCAGGACTTTTGGAGTTGTGCAGAATAGGTCTCTAATGTTTGCTCCTTTTCCAGACCAGAATTCCAGCTGCCGGCATTCTCCCTCCTTATGTAAACCTTGTAAAATAAGAGAGAATAGGCATAAGTATTGTGACATAATGTGTAATAACAGCCCATAATGCAATAAATATCGATATAAAAGCATGATGCAAAATGGACGTATCAACTCCCCCAAGCTTAGACCTCGCTTCTCCTCAAGTGAAAGACGATAACGATAAATATGTCCACATGTTTAGAGGTAGAGGTGTCGATAAAATAAAATACGGACATGAGGGCATCATGATTATTCTCATAACAGCAACATATATGGATATTGCCATATGATTTCGTATGCTCAAGTAATAATCTATTCACAATGCAAAGTATGAATCAGAAACTTTATTGAGAACTAACAAACTATAATCTCAGTCATTGAGGCAATTCCAATTTATCATAACATCAGAAAGAGTCTATGTCAGAGCTTTCTAGCAAGTCCACATACTCAACTATCATTTAGTCTTTCATAATTGCTAACACTCACGCAATACTTGTGGTTAGGGAGATTTAGCCGGACACAGAGAAACATAGGGGCTTATAGTTTTGCCTCCCAACCTTTTACCTCAAGGGTAATATCAACAATAATAGTTCATGCTAACCCACATCCAATTAGATATATCTATCAAGATCTTTCCAACATCCCGTGCTTGCCAAAGGATAAAATATAAAAAGGACAAGGTGAAGATCACCTTGACTCTTGCATAAGGTAGAAGATAATAATAAAAGATAGGCCCTTCGCAGAGGGAAGCAGAGGTTGCCATGCGCTTTCAGGGTTGGATGCACAAAATCTTAATGCGAAAGAACGTCACTTTATATTGCCACTTGTGATATGAACCTTTATTATGCAGTTCGTCGCTTTTATTTCTTCCACATCACAAGATTGTATAAAGCTTATTTCCTCTCCACTAATCAATCATACATATTTAGAGAGCAATTTTTATTGCTTGCACCGATGACAACTTACTTGAAGGATCTTACTCAATCCATAGGTAGATATGGTGGACTCTCATGGCAAAACTGGTTTAAGGGTATTTGGAAGCACAAGTAGTATCTCTACTTGGTGCAAAGAATTTGGCTAGCATGAGGGGGAAAGGCAAGCTCAACATGTTGGATGATCCATGACAATATACTTTATCTCAGATATAAGAAAACATAACCCATTACGTTGTCTTCCTTGTCCAACATCAACTCTTTAGCATGTCATACTTTAATGAGTGCTCCCAATCATAAAAGATGTCCAAGATAGTATATTTATATGTGAAACCTCTCTTTCTTTATTACTTCCTATTAATTGCAACGATGACCAAAGCTATGTTTGTCAACTCTCAACAATTTTTAATCATCATACTCTTTCTATGTGAATTCATTACCGTCCATAAGATCAATATGATCTCTTTATTTCTTTTTATTCTTTTTATCTTTTCTTTTATTCACTGATGATCATAGCAAGATAATCAAGCCCTTGACTCAACACTAATCTTTATTATATATAGCTCACGGACTCGATTACATAGAGGGATCATAAAGCAAAACTCTAAACTAGATCATACCAAAACTTTTATTCTACTAGATCAAGATACTACTAATAGGATCGAACTAAGAAAAACTGTAAAGATAGGAGTGTGATGGTGATACGATACCGGGGCACCTCCCCCAAGCTTGGCAGTTGCCAAGGGGAGTGCCCATACCCATGTGATTATGTCTCCTTTACTGGTGAAGAAGGTGGAGGTGATGATGGATAGGCGCACATTGAGCGTAAGAGGTCCTCCAGCTTGCGGATAATGCCCTTGAGTGCAATGATATGCTCCTTCTACAAAATATTTTCACGTGTGAGATACTTGTTCTGTATACGAGCTAACTCAATCATCTTGAAAGCTTCGATCTCAGTTGGGGTAAGAAGATTATGATCAAGTTGAAGGATGTCTTCTGCTGCCGAAGCTTGGTCCTCTGTGGCCTTCTTGATCCCTTCATCCTTGTTGATCTCCATGGGTTGTTCCCTCTTCAGCTCTATCTTCATTAGCCACGCATCGTCATCACCATTGTCGGAGGAGGGGGACGAAATGATGCTTGGCCTTGACAACCCTGACAGAAAACAGCTCGAAACAAGAACCGAGGATATTTGCGTGATACGGAGGTCAAAACCTTCGGGAGATTATATAATGAATTTTTACAGACCAAAATACGTAACGTGCAAGAAAGCGGAGTCCGGAGAGCACACGAGGTGCCCACGAGGTAGGGGGTATGGCATGCCCTCCACCCTCGTGGAGCCCTCGTGTCCTTCCCGGACTGCTTCTTATTTTTCTATTTTTCTAAATATTCGAAAACAGAGAAATATTGCCATTAGAACTGTTTTGGAGTCGGTTTACTTACCGTTCCACATACCTATTCCTTTTAGGAGTCTGAAACGTTCCGGAAAGTGTCCCTTATGTATTCCTCCGGGGTTACGGTTTCAATAACATTGGTTTCAACATTTATGGGATTACCTGAGGTATAATGTTTGATTCTTTGACCGTTCACCACCTTCGGATTTGTGTCTTCGAAGTTGTTGATTTTTATGACACCGGAACGATAGACCTCCTCGATAACGTAAGTGCCTTCCCATTTAGAGAGAAGTTTTCCTGCAAACAATCTTAAATGAGAGTTGTATAGCAATACATAATCACCTACATTAAACTCACGCTTCTGTATTCTTTTGTCATGCCATCTTTTAACTTTTTCTTTAAACAATTTGGCATTTTCATAGGGTTGGGTTCTCCATTCATCAAGTGAGCTAATGTCAAATAACCTCTTCTCACCGGCAAGTTTGAAATCATAATTGAGCTCTTTAATAGCCCAATAAGCCTTATGTTCCAGTTCGAGAGGTAAGTGACATGCTTTTCCATAAACCATTTTATATGGAGACATACCCATATGATTTTTATATGCAGTTCTATAGGCCCATAATGCATCATCAAGTTTCTTGGACCAATTCTTTCTAGATCTATTAACAGTGTTTTGCAAGATTAATTTGAGCTCTCTATCACTCAATTCTACTTGACCACTAGACTGCGGGTGATAAGGAGATGCAATTCTATGATTAACATCATACTTAGCAAGCATTTTACGGAAAGCACCATGAATAAACTGTGAACCACCGTCAGTCATTAAATATCTAGGGACTCCAAACCTCGGAAAAATAACTTCCTTAAGCATTTTAATGGAAGTTTGATGATCAGCACTACTAGTTGGAATAGCTTCTACCCACTTAGTAACGTAATCAACAGCAACTAAAATATGTGTGTATCCATTAGAGGCAGGAAAAGGTCCCACATAATCAAAGCCCCAAACATCAAATGGTTCAATAACAAGTGAATAATTCATAGGCATTTCCTGACGTCTACTAATGTTACAAATTCTTTGACATTCATCACAAGATAAGACAAACTTACGGGCATCCTTGAAGAGAGTAGGCCAATAAAAACCGGATTGGAATATCCTATGTGCAGTTCTATCTCCAGTGTGGTGTCCTCCATAAGCTTCGGAATGACACTTGCGTAGGATCTGTTCCTGTTCATGCTCAGGTACACAATGTCTAATGACACCATCTACTCCTTCCTTATAAAGGTGTGGGTCATCCCAACAGTAATGTCTCAAATCATAGAAAAACTTTTTCTTTTGCTGGTATGTGAAACTAGGTGGTATAAATTTTGCAACGATGTAATTAGCATAATCAGCATACCAAGGAGTAGTACGAGAAGCATTTATTACATTTAATTGTTCATCCGGAAAGCTATCATCAATAGGTAGTGGGTCATTAAGAACATTTTCTAACCTAGACAAGTTGTCTGCAACGGGGTTCTCAGCTCCCTTTCTATCAACAATATGCAAATCAAATTCTTGTAGCAGGAGAACCCATCTAATAAATCTAGGTTTAGCATCTTTTTTTCCATAAGATATTTAATAGCAGCATGATCCGTGTGAATAGTTACTTTAGAATCAACAATATAAGGTCTGAACTTATCACAAGCAAATACAACTGCTAAGAATTCCTTTTTAGTAGTAGCATAATTTCTTGAGAATTGTCTAGAGTTTTACTAGCATATTGAATAACATTTAATTTATTATCAACTCTTTGCCCTATAACAGCACCTACGGCATAATCACTAGCATCACACATAATTTCAAAGGGTAAATTCCAATCAGGTGGCTGAACAATAGGTGCATAGATCAATGCTTTCTTAAGTATTTCAAATGCTTCTACACAATCATCATCGAAAACAAATGGTATATCTTTTTGTAATAAATTAGTCAGAGGCCGAGAAATTTTTGAGAAGTCCTTAATGAACCTCCTATAAAAACTGGCGTGACCAAGGAAACTTCTTATACCTTTGATGTCCTTGGGACATGTCATCTTTTCAATGGCATCAACCTTGGCTTTATCAACCTCAATACCTCTTTCAGAAACTTTATGCCCCAAGACAATACCTTCATTAACCATAAAATGGCACTTTTCCCAATTCAAGACAAGATTAGTTTCTTCACATCTCTGCAAAACTCGATCAAGGTTGCTCAAGCAATCATAAAAAGAGGATCCATAGACGGAAAAGTCGTCCATGAAAACCTCACAAATCTTTTCACAAAAGTCAGAGAATATAGCCATCATGCATCTTTGAAAGATAGCAGGTGCATTACATAAACCAAAAACCATATGTCTATAAGCAAAAGTACCAAAAGGGCAAGTAAAAGTAGTCTTTGATTGATCATTGGCTGACACAGGTATTTGAGAGAAACCAGAATAACCATCTAGAAAGCAAAAAATGTGTATGTTTAGATAATCTTTCTAGCATTTGATCGATAAAAGGTAAGGGGTAGTGATCCTTTTTAGTAGCTTTATTTAATTTGCGGAAATCAATTACCATCCTATAACCTGTAATAATTCTTTGCGGAATCAATTCATCTTTATCATTAGGAACTACGCTAATACCTCCCTTCTTAGGAACACAATGGACAGGACTTACCCACTGACTATCAGCGATGGGATAAATTATACCTGCCTCAAGGAGCTTTAGTATTTCTTTTCTTACCACTTCCTTCATCTTAGGATTCAGCCGTCGTTGATGATCATGAACTGGTTTGGCATCTTCTTCGAAATTTATTTTATGTTGACATAGAGTGGGACTAATGCCCTTAAGATCATCAAGAGTATACCCAATAGCAGCACAATGCTTCCTCAGAGTTTTCAATAATCTCTCCTCTTCATGCTCTGAAAGGTTAGCACTAATAATAATAGGATATATCTTTTTCTCATCAAGATAAGCATATTTAAGAGTATCAGGTAATATTTTAAGCTCAAACATGGGATCACCCTTGGGTGGAGGAGGATCCCCTAGGATTTCAACAGGCAAATTGTGTTTCAGGATGAGTTCCTGTTTAAAGAATACTTCATCTATTTCCCTTCTTTCATTCATAAACATATCATTTTCATGGTCTAGCAAATATTGTTCTAAAGGATCACTAGGAGGTACGGCAATAGAAGTAAGACCAATAATTTCATCCTTACTAGGTAATACCTCTTCACGGTGTTGTCTACGAAATTTAGAGAAATTAAACTCATGAGACATATCACCTAAACCGATAGTAACGACATCCTTTTCACAGTCTATCCTAGCATTAACGGTGTTCAAGAAAGGTCTACCAAATATAATGGGACAAAAACTATCTTGTGGGGATCCAAGAACAAGGAAATCAGCAGGATATTTAGTTTTCCCACACAAGACTTCAACATCTCTAACAATTCCAATGGGTGATATGGTATCTCTATTGGCAAGCTTAATGGTAACATCAATATCTTCTATTTCAGCAGGTGCAATATCATGCATAATTTCTTTATATAAGTCATGAGGTATAGCACTAGCACTAGCACCCATATCACATAAGCCATGATAACAATGATCTCCTATTTTAACAGAAATAACAGGCATGCCTACGACAGGTCTACGTTTATCTTTAGCACAAGGTTTGGCAATTCTAGCAGTTTCATCACAGAAATAAATAACATGCCCATCAATATTATCAGCCAAGAGATCTTTAACAATAGCAATATTAGGTTCAACTTTAATTTGCTCAGGAGGTGTATAAGTTCTAATATTGCTTTTACGAACCACAGTTGAAGCTTTAGCATGATCCTTTATTCTAACAGGAAAAGGTGGTTTCTCAACATAAGAAGTAGGAACAATAGGATCATTATAAGTGACAGTCTTTTCTTCAACTTTACTAGGTGCAGCTACTTTTACTTCTATGGGAGGATGATATTTAAACCACTTCTCCTTAGGGAGATCAATATGAGAAGCAAAAGATTCACAGAAAGGGGCTACTATCTCAGAGTCAAGTCCAAATTTAGTGCTAAATTTACGGAAAACATCGGTATCCATAAAAGATTTAACACAATCATACTTAGGTGTCATACCTGACTCCTTACCTTCGTCGAGATCCCAATCTTCAGAGTTGCGTTTAATTCTATCCAATAAATCCCATTTGAATTCAATAGTCTTCATCATAAAAGAGCCAACACAAGAAGTATCGATCATGGTGCGATTGTTATCAGAAAGCCAAGCATAAAAATTCTGAATAATTATTTCTCTTGAGAGCTCATGATTGGGGCATGAATATAACATTGATTTAAGCCTCCCCCAAGCTTGAGCGATGCTTTCCCCTTCGCGATGCCAAAAATTATATATATAATTGCGATCACGATGAACAAGATGCATAGGATAAAATTTCTGATGAAATTCCAATTTCAGTCATTTGTAGTTCCATGATCCTGTATCATCACATAGCCTATACCATGTCGATGAATCTCCCTTCAAAGATAAAGGGAAAATGTTCTTATTAATAAAATCACCGGGTATACCTGCAAGCTTAAATAATCCACAAACTTCATCCACATATATTAGGTGCTCATCAGGATGCTTTGTTCCATCTCCTGCAAAGGGATTAGCTAGCAGTTTTTCTAACATACCCGAAGGAATCTCAAAGTGAATATTTTCATTTTCAGTAGGTTCAGTAGGTTGAGGAGCAACTCTTTGCTCTACTGGTTGGGGTGAAGATACCCCGAACAAGCCCCTCAGAGGATTACTTTCCATAGTAACAAGTGACAGTAAATTTCAGCACACTATATAAATTTTTCCTTACTAAATTCCACCTACCAAAGGCGCTTCACTCCCCGACAACGGTGCCAGAAAAGAGTCTTGATGACCCACAAGTATAGGGGATCTATCGTAGTCCTTTCGAAAAGTAAGAGTGTCGAACCCAACGAGGAGCAGAAGGAAATGATAAGCAGTTTTCAGCAAGGTATTCTCTGCAAGCACTGAAATAACAGGTAACAGATAGTTTTTTGATAGGATAATTTGTAACGAGCAACAAGTAAAAAAAGTAAATAAAGTGCAGCAAGGTGGCCCAATCCTTTTTGTAGCAAAGGACAAGCCTGGACAAACTCTTATATGGATAAAATCACCCCCGAAGACACATGGGAATTATCGTCAAGCTAGTTTTCATCACGTTCATATGATTCGCATTCGGTACTTTGATAATTTGATATGTGGGTGGACCGGTGCTTGGGTGCTGCTCTTACTTGAACAAGCATCCCACTAATGATTAACCTCTATTGCAAGCATCCACAACTACAACAAAAGTATTAAGGTAAACCTAACCATAGCATGAAACATATGGATCCAAATCAGCCCCTTACGAAGCAACGCATAAACTAGGGTTTAAGCTTCTGTCACTCTAGCAACCCATCATCTACTTATTACTTCCCAATGCCTTCCTCTAGGCCCAAATAATGGTGAAGTGTCATGTAGTCGACATTCACATAACACCACTAGAGGATAGACAACATACATCTCATCAAAATACCGAACGAATACCAAATTCACATGACTACTAATAGCAAGACTTCTCCCATGTCCTCAGGAACAAACGTAACTACTCACAAAGCATATTCATGTTCATAATCAGAGGAGTATTAATATGCATAAAGGATCTGAACATATGATCTTCCACCAAATAAACCAACTAGCATCAACTACAAGGAGTAATCAACACTACTAGCAACCCACAGGTACCAATCCCAGACTTAGAGACAAGAATTGGATACAAGAGATGAACAAGGGTTTGAGAGGAGATGGTGCTGGTGAAGATGTTGATGGAGCTTGCCCTCTCCCGATGAGAGGAGCGTTGGTGATGATGATGGCGATGATTTCCCCCTCCGGAGGAAGTGTCCCAGCGAGAACAGCTCTGCGGAGCCATAGATTGGTTCCGCCAAGGTTCCGCCTCGTGGCGGCGGAGTCTCATCCCGAAAGGTTGCTTATGATTTTTCTTCGGACGAAAGACTTCATATAGCAGAAGATGGCCACCGGAGGACCAACAGGGGGCCCACGAGGCAGGGGGCGCGCCCAGGGGGGTAGGGCGCGCCCCCTACCCTCGTGGACAGGCGGTGGCCCCCCTGACGTATTTCTTCCGCTCGGTGTTTTTTATTATTTCCAAAAATAACTTTCGTGGAGTTTCAGGACTTTTGGAGTTGTGCATAATAGGTATCTAATATTTGCTCCTTTTGCAGTCCAGAATTCCAGCTGCCGGCATTCTCCCTCCTTATGTAAACCTTGTAAAATAAGAGAGAATAGGCATAAGTATTGTGACATAATGTGTAATAACAGCCCATAATGCAATAAATATCGATATAAAAGCATGATGCAAAATGGACGTATCATCGACTGCGAAGGAAAGAACGCGCATGCCTGCGCAATGGCATGAGCAGCCAGTGCGACTGTTCTAATGGGCGGTAGGAGAAGCCAAATCCCGGGAGCAGTTGTAGCGGCGCCGCTGGGCATGCATCATAGGCGAGGTGAGCTACCCTCCTTCCTCGCCAGCGATGCAGTGACCTAGTCGGTTGCTGCTGCAGTGAACTTGCAACGCCATGTCGGTTTGCAACCTTGACAATCACTCCATCTATATGTATTGTATTCCTGTGAAAATACTTGGTCGTTTGGAAAAAAAGATGGTAATTTATTTATCACTAGTTTTAGAATGCTTGGTCGTGACAATCAACCGAAGCCACAACCAGAAGTCTCCATCGCGTAATACTTTACGGTCGGTCGCACCAACATACTGTCGGTCAGACCCGCGTCTCACCGTAGGTACACGCATCGACTTGGTCTGACATGTACGACCAGTTACATCACTTACTTGTGCGATCGCATTTGAGCAGTGTAGTTCTCCCTCTATCTCAGTTTACATGCCTTGCACGTGTACCTAGGTCGTTAATTTGACCAACTTAATAAGAGGCATACATTACGAAAAATATATCATTACAACCTTCAAATATTCTATTTTTCAATGATATAGTTTTTATGTTAAACAATTTATTTTATATAACTTAAATTGACGACCTAGATACATGTGCAAGCCTTGTAAACTGAGATGGAGGGAGTACTTGAAATTTATGTTCCACTAAACTCATCGGGAGCCGTTTCGGGCCCCGAAACCAAAACCATCAATTAATCTTTACCTTGTTCCCATCACATTCCAAAGTACTAGTGCTACAATTAAGTGAAATCATGTTCACACCTACTAGTACGTACCAAACCTGAATGTGTTCCCACTATGCAGGTTTTAGTACTAGTGCTAGTACTTAGGTTATAAAAAGGGGAACTGCCTAACCGAAAATTACTCTACCTTCCTCCTCATAAGTCCTTCTTCTTCGTCCGTCCTTGCCATGGCCGGTGTGCAGAGCTCTAGATCGAGAACTACTCGTAACAAGGGAGCGGCAACCATGGCTGCGGAAAAAAGAGGGATCGCCGCCACGCAGAGACCTCGAAAGATCTCTCACGGGCACCCAATGGCTCCGAAGAGTGCCCTAGCCGCAGAGGCGAACCTGCCGAGCTGGCGGTGCTGGAGTCGTTATCCCTCGACGGCAAGCATGATCAGCTCAATAAGCACCTAAATAAGCAGAAGGAATTCATCCACGGCTTGGTGGAGCTGCTGAAGGAGAGCCTGGACGACATGCCCGCTGAGCTCAATGAGCAGGGGGAGTTGACCGCCGGCTTGGTGATGCTACTGAAGGAGAGCATTGCCTCGGAGAAGAAGGCGGCCGGCGAAATCCTACAACTTCAGGAGGACAAGGCGAAGCTCTGCCACGAGTTCGACCTGCTGAAGGAGGAGAACGCCGGCTAGAAGAAGCTGCATGAGAATAGTAGTTCCTCGATGAAGATGATGCAGGCCCTCGTCATGGAACAAAAGGAGGAGTTGGCGAAGCTCCGCATCGAGCACCCGGCTGCTGTCAAGGTACGTAATGCGGCCGTGGAACAGATGATGAAGGCTCGCGTCGAGAAACCCCGCGTCATGGACAGAATGAAGAAGATGGTGGAGGAGACGCGCAAGGAGATGGAGCTCGTGGAGGCGATGAAGAAGCAGTTACGACTCCTTTGCCAGCAACCCTTCATGTAGTAGAGAGCAGTGCCCCAGACTTGTGTCTGCATATTCCTTCTTTTTTGGGGTGACAATCTTCCTTCTTCTTTTGCTCCTGTGTTTCCTCTTTTGCTTCGGGTGTTTTCGCCGCACGTGTCACATTCTCTGCAAGGCATGAATATAACAATGCTCAATGCTAACAGTGAGATGACTAGAAAATTAGATCATTTTTATCGCCATATGGCACTGGGCTGCCGTGTTTCATGCTCCTCCATTGTACTACTCCAGTGGAAAACTTGAGTATACCGCACGGTTCTTTGCTCCTCCTCAGGTCGTCGGCACATTTATACGAGCAGTCAAATCACAAGGCCCGCCTTCCAGCAGTAATGAGCCATCAAATCATAAAGGCCCTCGCCTCTGTTGAAACCGACCAAGCTAGACTGCCTAGCCTCTAGCCTGTTAAAAAATGTATACTTTTGTACAGTAGTAGTATCGATGGATTGCGCCATGGAGAAAAACTAACAAGATGAAATTAAAGAAAAAAGGTGGTACATACAGAGAGAGCTCGTCGCCAAATTATGCATATAGTACTATTAGAAAAGCTAGTACGTGCTTAAATGGGGTGCTAAATTATATTAAAGAGATTAGCATACCTATTTAATTCTTGGGTTCTTATTATTTATGCCACTAGTTGTGTATCACTACTCAGTTTTGCCATTAGAAGTTACAACTACTCAAAAATGCCATCGATCCGTGAGATGCCTGCTCAAAAATGCAATTAGATATCTCAAAAATGCCATCGTTAAGTTAGAAGTTTGCTCAAAAATGCCATTAGACATTGTTATTTTCACGTCAAACCCGTTGACCATGTTATATGACAAAAATAAGCCGATTCTCACAATGATAAGTGTGGCCCCACTTGTTAGGACTAACCAAGCGAATAATTTTACAGGAAAATAAGTGTGGCCCCGCTGTTGGCATCAAGTAGGCCCCACACTTTATTTTACTGTAGTGAGATAGAGGGAGAGCTGGCATGTTGGTCCATCGGTATTTATGTCATTATAACATGGCCAAAGAGATTTGAGTCACAATAATGGTGTCCAGCTCAACACATCCCTCAAATAAAACTAAGCACCCTGAAATTCTTTGACAACTAAACTGCTGGCTATATGATGTTGGCCATATATATTATACGTATATAATGTGAAGAAACGAGTGGTAGTACTATACCAACTAAAAGATGAGTTGTAAGAAATACTAGTATGTATGTACTGAAGAGTTAAAGTAACGAGAAGGAACATAACATAGTTCTGCTGGGGGCTCAGCACAACACACCCGCCAAATAAAACTAAGCACACCTGAAATTAAACTAAGCAACTAATCCGGTAGACATTTCATTAGAACCACCATGAGCAACGACACTGCCACCTTACTCGGACTCCTCGTCCACGTGCTCGACTTCGTCCTTGTCCCTCTTCCTCTTGGGCGATACTTCTTTGCTTGAACCGCACACTTGGCGCTTGCTCTTCATCCAACCCTTGTAGATATTGCAGCATAGTGGATGTGGTCTATATCTAGTACATTCCACTCCCATGCATGATGAAACTTGAACGGAGGTTTCTTCAGTGTACCGTACGAAGGATGAACCATGGCTCCTGCCAGCTTCAGCATTGAAGACTGATCACGGGAGGGCACCAGTCTTTCTTCTGGAGGTCGAAGGGATTGCCTACAATGAGGCCTATCCGATCTAGGACATCCCTGTCGTTCCTAAAGTCTACAGTAACAAATTTGACTCGATCGCCCTTGAGTAAGTTCTTAAATTCCTCGCACTCAACGTCGGCATGGCATATGTGGTAGACCAAGCATAAGTCATGCACGCAAGCTTGGATCATGGCGGGCTTCTTCTTCTCTTCCTCCTTTAGATTCTTCTCGCTTTCCAGGACTGTGGTGTACTCAACATCTAGCCCAGCGACCCACTCATCCTTTGTGTTTTCAAACATCCGTCTGTGTTGGGGAACGCAGTAATTTCAAAAAAATTCCTACGATCACGCAAGATTTATCTAGGTGATTCATAGCAACGAGCGGGAGAGTGTGTCCATGTACCCTCGTAGACCGAAAGCGGAAGCGTTAAGTAACGCGGTTGATGTAGTCGAACGTCTTCGTGATCCAACCAATCAAGTACCGAATGCACGGCACCTCCACGATCTGCACACGTTCAGCTTGGTGACGTCCCTCGTACTCTTAATCCAACTGAGGCCGAGGGAGAGTTTCATCAGCACGACGGTGTGATGATGGTGATGATGAAGTTACCGATGCAGGGCTTCGCCTAAGCACTACAACGATATGACCGAGGTGGAAATCTGTGGAGGGGGCACCGCACATGGTTAAGACAACTGTCAACTTGTGTGTCTATGGGGTGCCCCACTTCCCCCGTATATAAAGGAGTGAAGCAGGGGGAGGGCTGGCCTCCTATGGCGTGCCCCAAGGGGGGATTCCTACTCATACTAGGAGTAGGTTTTCCCCCTTTCCTAGTCCAACTAGGAGGGGGAAGGAAGGGAAGAGGGAGAGGAAGGAAAGGGGGCCGGGCCCCCTCCCCAATTCGGATTGGGCTTGGGGGGCGCGCCCCACCACTTCGATGCCTCCTCCTCTCTTCCTCATGGCCCATCAAGGCCCATTAACTCCCCGGGGGGTTCCAGTAACCCCCCGGTACTCCGGTAAATGCCCGAACTTATCCGAAACCATTCCGGTGTCCAAACATAACCTTCCAATATATCAATCTTCATGTCTCGACCATTTCGAGACTCCTCGTCATGTTCGTGATCACATTCGGGACCCAGAATTACCTTCGGTACATCAAAACACATAAACTCATAATACCGATCGTCATCGAACGTTAAGCGTGCAAACCCTACAGGTTCGAGAACTATGTAGACATGGCCGAGACTCACTTCTGGTCAATAACCAATAGTGGAACCTGGATGCTCATATTGGTTCCTACATATTCTAAGAAGATCTCTATCGGTCAAACCGCATAACAACATGCGTTGTTCCCTTTGTCATTGGTATGTTACTTGCCCGAGATTCAATCGTCGGTATCATCATACCTAGTTCTCGTTACCGGCAAGTCTCTTTACTCGTTCCGTAATGCATCATCCCACAACTAACTCATTAGTCACATTGCTTGCAAGGCTTATAGTGATGTGCATTACCGAGAGGGCCCAGAGATACCTCTCCGATACACGGAGTGACAAATCCTAATCTCGATCTATGCCAACCCAACGAACACCTTCGGAGACACCTGTAGAGCATCTTTATAATCACCCAGTTATGTTGTGACGTTTGATAGCACACAAGGTGTTCCTCCGGTATTCGGGAGTTGCATAATCTCATAGTCTGAGGAACATGTATAAGTCATGAAGAAAGCATTAGCAATGAAACTGAAACGATCATAATGCTAAGCTAATGAATGGGTCTTGTCCATCACATCATTCTCTAATGATGTGATCCCGTTCATCAAATGACAACACATGTCTATGGCTAGGAAATTTAACCATCTTTGATTAACGAGCTAGTCAAGTAGAGGCATACTAGGGACACTCTGTTTGTCTATGTATTCACGCATGTACTAAGTTTCCGGTTAATACAATTCTAGCATGAATAATAAACATTTATCATGATATAAGGAAATATAAATAACAACTTTATTATTGCCTCTAGGTCATATTTCCTTCAGTCTCCCACTTGCACTAGAGTCAGTAATCTAGTTCACACCGCCATGTGATTTAACACCAATAGTTCACATCGCCATGTGATTAACACCCATAGTACACATCGCCATGTGACCAACACTCAAAGGGTTTACTAGAGTCAATAAACTAGTTCACAGCGATATGTGATTAACACCCAAAGTGTACTAAGGTGTGATCATGTTTTTCTTGTGAGAGAAGTTTTGTCAACGGGTCTGCCAAATTCTGATCCGTATGTATTTTGCAAATTTTTATGTCTACAATGCTCTGCATGGAGGTACTTTAGCTAATTGCTCCCACTTTCAATATGTATCCAGATTGGGACTTAGAGTCATCCAGATCGGTGTCAAAGCTAGCATCGACATAACTCTTCACAACAAACTATTTATCACCTCGATAACCAAGAAATATTTCCTTAGTCCTCTAAGGATAATTTTGACCGATGTACAGTGATCTACTCCTAGATCAAAATTGTACCCCCTTGCCAAACTCGGGGTAGGGTATACAATAGGTCTCGTACACAGCATGGCTTACTTTATAGAACCTATGGCTAAGGCATAGGGAATGACTTCCATTCTCTCTCTATCTTCTGCCGCGGTCGGGCTTTGAGTCTTACTCAACTTCACACCTTGCAACACAGGCAAGAACTCTTTCTTTGACTGTTCCATTTTGAACTACTTCGAAAACTTGTCAACGTATGTACTCATTGAAAAAACTTATCAAGCGTCTTGATCTATCTCTATAGATCTTGATGCTCAATATGCAAGCAGCTTAACCGAGGTATTTCTTTGAAAACCTCCTTTCAAACACTCCTTTATGCTTTCCAGAAAATTCTACATCGTTTCCGATCGACAATATGTCATTCACATATACTTATCAGAAAGGTTGTAGTGCTCCCACTCACTTTCTTTTAAATACAGGCTTCACCGCAAGTCTGTATAAAATAATATGCTTTGATCAACTTATCAAAGCGTATATTCCAACTCCGAGATGCTTGCACCAGTCCATAGATGGATTGCTGGAGCTTGCATATTTTGTTGGCACCTTTTGGATTGACAAAACCTTCTGGTTGCATCATATACAACTCTTCTTTAATAAATCCATTAAAGAATGCAGTTTTGTTTATCCATTTGCGAGAGTTCGTAAAATGTGACAATTGCTAACATGATTCGGACAGACTTAAGCATCGCTACAAGTGAGAAAAACTCATCGTAGTCAACACCTTGAACTTGTCAAAAACCTTTCGCGACAAGTCGAGCTTTGTAGATAGTAACATTACCATCAGCACTCGTATTCCTCTTGAAGATCCATTTATTCTCAATGGCTTGCCGATCATCGGGCAATTCCACCAAAGTCCATACTTTGTTTTCATTCATGGATCCTATCTCAGATTTCATGGCCTTAAACCATTTTGCAGAATCTGGGCTCATGATCGCTTCCTCATAGTTCCTAGGTTCATCATGATCTAGTAACATGACTTCCAGAACCGGATTACCGTACCACTCTAGTGCGGAACATACTCTGGTTGACCTACGAGGTTCGGTAGTAACTTGATCTGAAGTTTCATGATCATCATCATTAACTTTCTCACTAATTGGTGTAGGCATCACTGGAATTGATTTCTGTGATGAACTACTTTCCAATTTAGGAGAAGGTACAATTACCTCATCAAGTTCTACTTTCCTCCCACTCGGTTCTTTCAAGAGAAACCCCTTCTCTAGAAAGTGTCCATTTTTAGCAACGAATATCTTGCCTTCGGATCTGTGATAGAAGGTGTACCCAACAATTTCCTTTGGGTATCCTATGAAGACACATTTCTACGATTTGGGTTCGAGCTTATCAGGTTGAATCTTTTTCACATAAGCATCGCCGCCCCAAACTTTAAGAAAAGACAACTTAGGTTTCTTGCCAAACCACAGTTCATATGGTGTCGTCTCAACGGATTTAGATGGTGCCATATTTAACGTGAATGCAGCTATCTCTAATGCATAACCCCAAAATGATAGTGGTAATTCGGTAAGAGACATCATAAGTCGCACCATATGTAATAAAGTATGGTTACAACGTCCGGACACACCATTACACTGTGGTATTCCAGGTGGCGTGAGTTGCGAAACTATTCCGCATTATTTCGAATGAAGACCAAATTCATAACTCAAATGTTCTCCTCCACGATCAGATCGTAGAAACTTTATTTTCTTGTTATGATGATTTCCACTTCACTCTGAAATTGTTTGAACTTTTCAAATGTTTCAGACTTACGTTTCATCAAGTAGATATACCCATATCTGCTCAAATCATCTGTGAAGGTCGAAAATAATGATACCCGTCGCGAGCCTCGACACTCATCGGACCGCATACATAACTATGTATTATTTCCAATAAGTCAGTTGCTTGCTCCATTGTTCTAGAGAACGGGGTATTAGTCATCTTGCCCATGAGGCATGGTTCGCAAGCATCAAGTGATTCCAAAATCCCATCAGCATGGAGTTTGTTCATGCGCTTTACACCAATATGACCTAAATGGCAGTGCCACAAGTATGTTGCAATATCATTATCAACTTTGCATCTTTTGGCATCAATATTATGAATATGTGTATCACTACGATCGAGATTCAGTAAACCATTTTTATTAAGTGAATGACCATAGAAGGTTTTATTCATGTAAACAGAACAACAATTATTCTTTGACTTAAATGAACAACCGTATTGCAATAAACATGATCCAATCATATTCATGCTCAACGCAAACACCAAATAACATTTATTTTAGGTTCAACACTAATCCCAAAATTAATGGAAGTGTGCGATTGTGATCTTATCAACCTTGGAATCACTTCCAACACACATCGTCACCTCACCCTTAACTAGTCTCTGTTTATTTTGCAACTCCTATTTCGAGTTACTACTCTTAGCAACTAAACCAGTATTAAATACCGAGGGGTTGCTATAAACACTAGTAAAGTACACATCAATAACATGTATATCAAATATACCTTTGTTCACTTTGCCATCCTTCTTATTCGCCAAGTATCTAGGGCAGTTCCACTTCCAGTGACCATTCCCTTTTGTAGTAGAAGCACTCAGTTTCAGGCTTAGGTTTAGCTTTGAGCTTAATCATGGGAGTGGAAACTTGCTTTCCATTCTTCTTGAAGTTCCCATTCTTTTTCTTGCCCTTTACTTGAAACTAGTGGTCTTGTCAACCATCAACACTTTATGCTTTTTCTTGATTTCTACCTTCGCCGATTTCAGCATTGCGAAGAGCTCGGGAATTACTTTCGTCATCCCTTGCATATTATAGTTCATCATGAAGCTCTAGTAACTTGGTGATAGTGACTAGAGAACTTTTTCAATTACTATCTTATCTGGAAGATTACCTCCCACTTGATTGAAGCAATTGTAGTACCCAGACAATATGAGCACATGCTCACTGGTTGAGCTATTCTCCTCCATCTTGTAGGAAAAGTACTGTCAGAGGTCTCATACCTCTCAACACGGGCATGAGTATGAAATGCTTGGAACATCGTATATGTTCTGTGGCATTCAAAACGTTTTTGAAGTCCCGGTTCTAAGCCGTAAAGCATGGCGCACTAAACTATCGAATAGTCATCATACCGACCATTGTCAAACATTCATAAGTCTGCATCTGCTCCTGCAATAGGTTTGTCACCTAGCGGTGCATCAAGGACATAATACTTATGTGTAGCAATGAGGATAATCCTCATATCACAAATCAAGTCCGCATCATTGCTACTATCATCTTTCAACTTATTTTTCTCTAGGAACATACCAAAAATAAACGGGGAGCTACATCGCAAGCTATTGATCTACAACATAGATATGCAAATACTATCAGGACTAAGTTCATGATAATTTAAAGTTCAATTAATCATATTACTTAAGAACTCCCACTTAGATAGATGTCCCTGTAATCATCTAAGTGATCACGTGATCCAAATCAACTAAACCATGTCCGATCATCAGGTGAGATGGAGTAGTTTTCAATGGTGAACATCACTATGTTGATAATATCTACTATAGGATTCACGCTCGACCTTTCGGTCTTTGTGTTCCGAGGCCATATCTGCATATGCTAGGCTCGTCAAGTTTAACCCGAGTATTCTGCATGTGCAAAACTGGCTTGCACCCGTTGTATGTGAACATAGAGCTTATCACACCCGATCATCACGTGGTGTCTCAGCACGAAGAACTGTCGCAATGGTGCATACTCAGGGAGAACACTTATACCTTGAAATTTTAGTAAGGGCTCATCATATAAAGCTACCGTCGTACTGAGCAAAATAAGATGCATAAAAGATAAACATCACATGCAATCAAAATATGTGACATGATATGGCCATCATCATCTTGTGCCTTTGACCTCCATCTCCAAAGTACCGTCATGAGCTCCATCGTCACCGGCATCACACCATGATCTCCATCATCTTGATCTCTATCAATGTGTCATCACATGGTCGTCTCGCCAATTATTGCTTTTTGCAACTATTGCTATCGCATAGCAATAAAGTAAAGCAATTACATGGCGCTTGCATATTATGCAATAAAGAGACAACCATAAGGCTCCTGCCAGTTGCCGATAACTTTACGAAACATGATCATCTCATATAACAATTTATATCTCATCACTTTTTGGCCATATCACATCACAACATGCCTTGCAAAAACAAGTTAGACGTCCTCTACTTTGTTGTTGCAAGTTTTACGTGGCTGCTACGGGCATAGCAAGAACCGTTCTTACCCGCGCATCAAAACCACAACAATTTTTCATCAAGTGTGATGTTTTAACCTTCAACAAGGACTGGGCATAGTCACACTTGATTCAACTAAAGTTGGAGAAACAGACACCCACTAGCCACCTGTGTGTGAAGCACGGCAGTAGAACCAGTCTCATGAACGCGGTCATGTAATGTCGGTCTGGGCCGCTTCATCCAACAATGCCGCTGAATCAAAGTATGACATGCTAGTAAGCAGTATGACTATTATCGCCCACAACTCTTTGCGTTCTACTCATGCATATAACATGGCTCGGATGCCACTATTGGGGAACACAGTAATTTCAAAAAAAATCCTACGAGCACGCAAGATCTATCTAGGTGATGCATAGCAACGAGTGGGGAGAGTGTGTCCATGTACCCTCGTAGAACGAAAATGGAAGCACTAAGTAACGCGGTTGATGTAGTCGAACGTCTTCGCGATCCAACTGATCAAGTACCGAACGCACAATACCTCCGCGATCTACACACGTTCAGCTCAGTGACGTCCCTCGTACTCTTGATCCAGCTGAGGCCGAGGGAGAGTTTCGTCAGCATGACAGCGTGATGACGTTGATGATGAAGTTACCGAAACAGGGCTTCGCCTAAGCACTACAACACTATGACCGAGGTGGAAATCTGTGGAGGGGGCACCGCACACGGCTAAGACAACTATCAACTTGTGTGTCTATGGGGTGCCCCCCTTCCCCCGTTTATAAAGGAGTGGAGGAGGGAGAGGGCCAGCCTCCTATGGCGTGCCCCAAGGGGGGATTCCTACTCCTACAAAGAGTAGGTTTCCCCCCTTTCCTAGTCCAACTAGGAGGGGGAAGGAAGGAAATAGGGAGAGGAAGGAAAGGGGGGCCGGCCCCCCTCCCCAATTCGGATTGGGCTAGGGGGGGGGCGCCCCACCACATGGCCGCCTCCTCCTCTCTTCCTCATGGCCCATTAACTCCCCGGGGGGTTCCGGTAACCCCCTGGTACTCCGGTAAATGCCCGAAATTATCCGAAACAATTCCGGTGTCCAAACATAACCTTCCAATATATCAATCTTCATGTCTTGACCATTTTGAGACTCTTCGTCATGTCCGTGATCACATTCGGGACTCCGAACTACCTTCGGTACATCAAAACACATAAACTCATAATACCTATCGTCATCGAACGTTAAGCGTGCGGACCCTTTGGGTTCGAGAACTATGTAGACATGACCAAGACTCACTTCCGGTCAATAACCAATAGCGGAACCTGGATGCTCATATTGGTTCCTACATATTCTATGAAGATTGAGGGAGTCCCGGACTAGGCGGTGTCCGGATAGCCGGACTATCATCATCGGCCGGACTCCAAGACTATGAAGATACAAGATTGAAGACTTCGTCCCGTGTCCGGATGGGACTCTCCTTGGCGTGGAAGCCAAGCTTGGCGATACGGATATGTAGATCTCCTACCATTGTAACCGACTCTGTGTAACCCTAACCCTATCCGGTGTCTATATAAACCGGAGGGTTTTAGTCCGTAGGACGAACAACAATCATACCATAGGCTAGCTTCTAGGGTTTAGCCTCTTTGATCTCATGGTAGATCCACTCTTGTAACACACATCATCAATACTAATCTAGCAGGACGTAGGGTTTTACCTCCATCAAGAGGGCCCGAACCTGGTAAAACATCGTGTCCCTTGTCTCCTGTTACCATCCGCCTAGACGCACATTCGGGACCCCCTACCGAGATCCACGGTTTGACACCGACATTGGTGCTTTCATTGAGAGTTCCTCGTATTTGTCACCGATAGGCTCGATGGCTCCTCGATCATCAACAACGACGCGGTCCAGGGTGAGACTTTTCTCCCGGACAGATCTTCGTGTTCGGCGGCTTTGCTGCGCGGGCCAATTAAGCAGCCATCTGGAGCAGATCGAGCTTCGCCCCTGCCGTCGGTCAGATTTAGAGATTTAAACTATCGGCGGGCATCGCGAAGACTTGATCTTGACGGACTCAAGCCGCCGCCAAGCGCGCCAAGCCTTGTCTCGATGGGCATGATCCAGCTCTGCGGCGAGCGATTGCCACGGAGGCCGCACCAGAATCCGCTCCGACCCTTAATCCGGGCGGATTCCCCGATCGAGGACAGTGGTTGGACACCGCCTCGGGGGCTTTAATCCCTACGGCAATCGAGTCGAACTCCATCCCTGTCCTTTGCGAAGACCTCGACTCCAGGGTGCCGGACTCCTATCCGGACTCCGAACCCTCCGCGCCCTTGCCAATCGAATCCGATTGGGCGCCCGTTATGGAGTTCACGGCGCGGACATCTTTCAGCACTTCGCCCTTTGGCGATATCCTGAATTCACTAAAGTCTCTCTTTTATCCAGAAAGCCTGGCGGACCACGGTCGGGAAGGTTGGGATCTGAGCGGCGAAGAAATTCAACGCCCACCCACCACCCACCGTCAGCGATTGCCGATAGCCTACACGGCGTGCTCGATTTCGACTCGAAGACATCGGCGGTATGGGCGGCGATGTAGGAGACAACAATGAACCAGCACCTATAGGATGCTGGACAACCTCATCCCATGATGTATACATGGTGGATACACCTAAAGGAAATGAAGGCGAGGAACAACGGGGCGCCACGAAGGATAAATCCCTCGAAAAGCAGTCAAAGCGGCAGCGTAAGCGCCCGAACAAAGTCCGCCTCAACAAAGACCCAGCCATAGAGCAGGGCGAACGGTGGACAGCGAACAAGCTATCAAGCAATCGTCCGAACAAGACAACTTGGATGAACAATCTGTCCCGGCGAAGACAACAGTCCGAGACGATCTCACGCCGGACAAACCTTTGGAGCAAAATGACCTCCGAGAAAAGGCTGCGCCGCCCTCACAGTAGCCTGAAAAAGCGAAGCGGAAGCTCAAAACAGCGGAAGATGCACTCGAGATTAGATGGAGCAAAGTATTCCGCACATGAATAAATCTGGCGACGATCGCTGAACAAAAAGCTACCGAAAAGAAAGCTCTTGGCGAATTGACGAGGAGGCCTTAGAGCCCCCACAATTAAAAAGCAAGAAGGCCACCGGTCGGATGGGCGACCTCACGGCAAAAAGAAGCGGCGAATGGTGCGCTTTACAAGCCAATATCGTTCGCATAAGGATTCACATCAAGAGGATGGCCCATTAGGTCCATCTATGGGCCAAGCAAGCAGGCTCAAAAGCAATGCAATACGCCAAAATTCGAAGATCACGTCACACCCAAATATAGGGCGCGACACCCCTATGTTTCACCGATGAGTGTTGGATCATGAATTTCAGCGGATTCAAACCCGTAAACATAGAGGCATCTGACGGAACAACAGACCTGGAGTGCGGATCGAGGATTACATCCTCCACATACACATGGCTAGAGGAGACGATCTCCACGCCATAAAATACTTACCCTTAAACTCAAAGGGCCAGCTCGGCATTGGCGTAAAAGCCTCCCGAAAATACCATTGGAAGCTGGGGAGAGCTCGAGGATGCATTTGAGCAAATTTTCAGGGGACTTATGTCCGCCCTCCGGATCTGAGACGATCTAAGTCACATAATTCAACAGCCGGAGAGTCAGCCCAGAATTCGGAATAGGTTCCTTACTAAAAAGAACCAAATAGTCGATTGCCGGACGCCAAGCCTTAGCAGCTTTCAAACACAACGTCCGAGATGAATGGCTCGCGGACACCTCGACCAAGAAAAGCCAAGAACAATGGCCGCATTAACAAGCCTCATGACCCGCTTTTGCGGAGAAGACAGCTGGCTGGCTAGATGCAGCACCGGCGACACAGTACATCCGAAATCAGGGATGGAAATGGGAAATCACGGCGCAGAAAAGATCAGCGCGGAATAAGGCAAATGGCCCAAATAATGCGGCGGTCGGCGCCGGATTCAAAAGCTCTCGGCCGAACAACAAAACACTGCCCCTAAAGGATAACAGTGACGAGCTATCCAACCTAAACCAGATTCTAGATAGACTGTGTCAAATACATGGTACCTCCTTGAAGCCTGCAAACCATACCCACAGAGATTGTTGGGTCTTCAAGCAGTCCGGCCGACTTAACGCCGAACACAAGGGGCTCGACACACCAAGGGAAGATGATGACGAGCACCACAAGCAGAGCCCCGGAAAACAGTAAACTCACTTCACGTGATCAAAGGGAAAAACATAGCGGCGCCCACTAAAAGGTGCACCGCACATTGCTTGTCAAAACCAATCACCTTCGACCATCAGGACTATTCCGAAAATATCCGGAACGCAGGATGGACTGCCTTGATATTGGATCCTATAATCAACGGATTCCAATTTACACAAGTCCTCATGGATGGCGGCAGTGATATCAACCTGATATATCAGGACACAATCCGCAGGATGGGGATAGACCCAACCAAAATTCGCCATAGCAACACCTCCTTCAAAGGGGAAATGCCAGGCCCATATGCCCATTGTACAGGCTCCCTACTGCTAGAAGTTGTGTTCGGTTCATCCGACAACTTCCGTCGCGAAAAGTTAGTCTTCCATGTCGCCCCATTTAAAAGTAGCTATCAAGCACTATTGGGACGCTGGCTTTCGCCGCTTTAACGCAATACTGCATTCGCATCTCTTACACTTAAAATGCCGGTCCACGCGCATCATCTCATTAAAAGGGAGTATTAAGTGTCACTCGAGCACGGAAGAATGCGAGGCAGCCTTAACAGCCCACACCAATCCGGCTCCGCTAACCAAAGCACCGAATAGGTAATTCAACCCCGGACATGGCTAGGCGAGTCCGGCGCCTACTAGTGGCATACCCCCATACAAGGGGCTGCATGCATGTACAACAAGAGACGATAAAGCTCAATTTCATTCACTTCTTTGAACCGTACTCTGTTTATTTAATATTAAGTACACCTTTCGCACGACCCTTTTTCTTTCAAACAAAGTTCCTCTCTTTTACGAGATGAACAACGTGCTACACCCGTCAGGATACGGCTGCACGGAGACACAGGCGCAGACGTGCAGATGGGACCCGTTGCAAGGATTCTTTTCAGATTAAGACCTGCGTAAACCTTTTTCACTGTCTCTTGTTGATATACATCCCCGGTTCCTTAATATAACCGAGGAGGAGGCTGGTGCTTTGGCATTGGCCGCACCAGAATTTTTTGCGCGTACCTAGACTCCAGGGGCTTAGGGTATTATTCTGCCCATTTTCATAAAGACCGAATACCTTAGGGAGTATTCGGCGTCTCGAGTTAGGCCTTATATGCATCAGCTCCGAATCATGTCTTTGGTCAAATGTTGGGTTACCCGACTCCTGTGTTTTGCTGCCTTACGTTCCGTTTTCACGGCTAACGCGGCACCAGGAGAACTACTATGATTGTGCCCCGGTTCGGCCGGGTGAGCACCTCAGTAGAGAAAGCCGAAAACTGACTGTCATGATATAGCGAGAGACTGGTCAACCACTCGATGAATAATAGGAATGTTTAGGATTCCTCCGCATTAACGAAGGACCGGTTTTCGGTCAGGCACATACGCACCCCGAATTCGGACGAGTGCGGTGCCCCCAGGGGCTATATAGTAGCCCCACCCTCGAACTCCTATGGCTAAGTGAAAGTGATAAAGCATTATAGTCCGGTTGCCTTGTTTGCTACGCTATCACCTCCTTAACAGGACCAAGACGTTGGATTAAGTGTGAAAAAGTGTCTTTTTTTGCAAACACCCCCGCACTATGTGCGTGGGGGCTGAAGCCAAGGACTGCCATCTTTCAGGTTATATACACATATACATAAACGGCCGCATAGGGAGTAGTTTACTACTTGAACGCACAAGTATAAAAAAGCACTTATATTACATTAAAACATTGTTTTCACAAATCATACATGTCATTTAAACATAATATCCTTCGAGCACTGCGTCTCTATTAAACGAGCGCCCGGCAAGACTTCTTCAAAGTAGTGCTCGGCAGGTACTCGGCCTCTGTCCGAATCCCGGGATGCAACGTCAGTGGCCTCCATCTCTGCCCAGTATGTCTTGACACGGGCAAGAGCCATCCGTGCTCCCTAAATACACGCCGATCGCTTCATTGCGTCGATATGCGGCACCGCACCAAGAAACTGTTGCATAAACCAAAATGGCTCTTCGGCTGGGGTCCGTCCGGCCACAAGTGAGTCAAGACATGCTTCATGGCAAATCCGGACAATTGATTCAGCTCGGCCCATTCGGCCAGCCGATCGGTCGTGGCGGAGGGCGCTCGGACTATGGAATTGCGAACAATATAGCTCTTCCTTCGTGCCCCTTCGGCCCCGAAAGTGCTCAACCCGCGTCCTGGCGCTCGCCGCCAAGTCGAGATAAGCATCCTCTAAACTCCACAAGTTATCAAGCGAGCATACTTTGGATCTGTATATTTCCTCCGCAGCGAAAGCGGTTTTCCAGCCGCAATTGCCCGGCGACTCAGCTCCTCCTTGGAAGCTATCAAAGCCGATTGGGCATTCTTGGATTCGGCGGCGGCCTTCTTTAGGCCCTCTTGTTCCGCTTGACGTTCCTTTTCAAGAACCGTGCAGCGATCGGTAATATTCCTTAACTTTTTGGCCATATCGGCCATCTCCTCTTTAACCCGGCGGTGAGCGAACCGTTCAGCTTCTAGCTCTCCGACCGCCTTCTGGCGGCCGCATTACTAACTCTGGCTTGCTCTTTTGCTCGGGCGAGTTCTGCCCGCAGCTCCTCCACGGCAGCGGCACCATCTGCATTAAGCATACAAACAGTAAGACATGGGCATCAAGCTCCCTTACAAGGTGTCCGCACAGAGGTCGCATACCTTGTGACTCGTCAAACCGTTTATTGACCAGCACGATGTCCGCATCCGCCTCGTCAAGTTGCCGCTTTAGTTCGGCATATTGAGCAGTCCGGCTGGCCTCCGGACATCCCGCCACCTGTTCAGGAGCGGCGATATGTTATAACTGATAATTTGATCCTTGGCACATTGTCAATTTTGACAACATCCCAAGTCTCAGGGGCTACTATCTATACAGGGCGCATTTTATATGCATAACTGTCAAAAGGTACATCATTTTTGCGTACCTCAAACCCGTCGATAAGCTTCGGCGGCTTCATACAATCCGCTCTCCGCGGATGCAATTCTTTCAATCACCGTACCCATTAGAGCACGGTGATCCTCTGAAATAGCCGCTCGCCCGAGCAGATCCTTCAGCTCCTCCGACCGCAAGCCACTTGGCGCCGGACTTGGGGGAACCCTCGCGGCGACACCTCCGGGTCGTCCGCTTCTATGAGTCTGCGACGGTGGGCGTTTAGCTCTCCATCATCTCGAGCGAAGATCCCGAAGGCGAGCTCTGCTGAGAAGGGCTGAGGTCCGAACTACAAGGTACAATTTGGTTATCTTCATAAATAAATACTGAGGATGTTCCTTATTTACAAAGACCCCTTCTTTTTACTTACGGCTGGCTGGAGGGCTGATCCCCTAGGGGAAATAATGCGGCTGGGTTACTTCCCAGCGCCGGACTCTCTGCCGAAGATTCCTTCCCACTCTTTGAGGCCTTGACCTCCGGATCTTCCAGCGGTCCTCTTCTCTCCTCGGAAGGTGGTACTCTTAATCCCTCCTTCCTTGATATCCTCCTTCATGAGGCGGTTGCTTCCCGCTCCCCCTTCGCCTTCTTCAAAAGCGCGACCTTCAACATCTTGGTCAACATGGGATCGGCGTGGTCTTTGGGAGGGCGGACACCTTATTAACTTTGCCTTGGCTATCCACTCCTGTTCAAGCGGCTCCTTTAAAGGGCATATATATATGAAATAAATGAATGAACAGCTTGTCGGTTCTGGGACTACTTACTTGAGTATCTGGGCTTTGCGGCTTAGTCATGCGTCCTCGGTCAAGTCCGGACACTTCTCTTGTGATCGAAGAACAGTTTATACATCTCCACGACGTCGTGCCCATAAAATTTTGGAGGCTCGTGGTCCCTCGGATTAATTCCCACAGCGGAGGCGGCGTTTGCAGGGCTGAAGCGCGGATCACCATAACCTGTGCCACTTTGCAACCAGATTGATCCCTCTTTCTGGAGGTCTCGAATCGGCCCTGCAGCAGAGGCGTCCTTGGGCGACCCCAGTCGAGCCTTGTTGACCCATGATGCCAGCCGCTCTGGTGGACTGGCGGAAGGCGAGGCGCCGCCCATTTGGTGCCCCTGGGAGCGGTGATATAAAACCACTCCCGTCGCCACAAATCAAGCTCCTCTTGAAAAGAGCCCTCGGGCCACGGAGCATCAGCACATTTGCTTATGACCACCCCTCCGCACTCCGCTTGCTACCCCTGGATCATCTTTGGCTCCACCTTGAAGGTCTTGAGCCACAATCCAAAGTGGGGGGTAATATGGAGGAAGGCCTCACATACGACAATGAATGACGAGATATGGAGGATGGACACCGGATTCAAGTCATGGAAATCAAGCCCATAATAAAACATGAGCCCCCGCACAAAGGGATCCGTCGGGAAGCCTAAACCCCGACGGAAGTGAGACACGAACACCACGTTCTCGCCGGGCTCGGGGTGGGAATGACCTGCCTGGAGCAGGCAGCAGCTGTGCGAGATCTCGCGGTTAGATACCTGGCGTCTCGCAGCTTTAGCACATCTTCTTCTGTGATGGAGGAAGACATCCATCGGCCGTGCTGGTCGGAGCCGGACATCGTCGAAAGTCTGAAGTGCCTGAATCTGAAGCTTTGGGTGTTGGAACTCGAAGCGCGAGGCAAACTCGATAGAGGGTGTAAAAAGGAGAGGGCCTTGGTCTCGTTATGAAGAGGTTGAATACCAAGAGCCCACCCCGTGGTCCATTAGGACTCGCCTTTGATAGAGGAGGCGTGCCAACGGGCACGGTTGGGTTACCCACGTTCGTATTGATGAGGATCCCGGAATAAGGGGGGGGCACGATCTATGCTTTGATAAGGCGTGCCAGGGAAACCGCCTCGCTAAACACGCTGAGGTGGAGCAGTAAAAAGCGATTCATATAAAGGCCTGGCCGTGGTGTGATGTCACGCGCGCGAATCGTCGATAGATCTGTGAAAAATTATTCTCTCTCACGGTGTTATGTGGAACTTGTTTTGCGAGCGGACACTATCCTTGTGTTCAAAACCTTCTATGAAGTATTGGAGGAGGAGCCCACCTCGCAATGCCTAAGGCGATCAGCGCGCGGACTCATCGTCATTGAAGCCTGGTTCAGACTCTTGAGGAGTCCGGACTAGGGGTATCCGGATAGCGGACTATCATCATCGGCGGACTCCAAGACTATGAAGATACAAGATTGAAGACTTCGTCCGTGTCCGGATGGGACTTTCCTTGGCGTGGAAGGCAAGCTTGGCGTCTGGATATGTAGATCTCCTACCATTGTAACCGACTCGTGTAACCCTAACCCTATCCGGTGTCTATATAAACGGAGGGTTTTAGTCCGTGGGGCGAACAACAATCATACCATAGGCTAGCTTCTAGGGTTTATCCTCTTTGATCTCGTGGTAGATCCACTCTTGTAACACACATCATCAATATTAATCTAGCAGGACGTAGGGTTTTACCTCCATCAAGAGGGCCCGAACCTGGGTGAAACATCGTGTCCCTTGTCTCCTGTTACCATCTGCCTAGACGCACAGTTCGGGACCACCTACCCGAGATCCGCCGGTTTTGACACCGACAAAGATCTTTATCGGTCCAACCGCATAACAACATACGGTGTTCCCTTTGTCAGTGGTATGTTACTTGCCCGAGATTCGATCGTCCGTATCATCATACCTAGTTCAATCTCGTTACCGGCAAGTCTCTTTACTCGTTCCGTAATGCATCATCCCGCAACTAACTCATTAGTCACATTGCTTGCAAGGCTTATAGTGATGTGCATTACCGAGAGGGCCGAGAGATACCTCTCCGATACACGGAGTGACAAAACCTAATCCTGATCTATGCCAACCCAACAAACACCTTCGGAGACACCTGTAGAGCATCTTTATAATCACCCAGTTACGTTGTGACGTTTGATAGCATGCAAGGTGTTCCTCCGGTATTCGGGAGTTGCATAATCTCATAGTCTGAGGAACATGTATAAGTCATGAAGAAAGTAGTAGCAATGAAACTGAAACGATCATAATGCTAAGCTAACGAATGGGTCTTGTCCATCACATCATTCTCTAATGATGTGGTCCCGTTCATCAAATGAAAACACATGTCTATGGCTAGGAAACTTAACCATCTTTGATTAACGAGCTAGTCAAGTAGAGGCATACTAGGGACACTCTTTTTATCTGTGTATTCAAGCATGTACTAAGTTTCCGGTTAATACAATTCTAGCATGAATAATAAACATTTATCATGATATAAGGAAATATAAATAACAACTTTATTATTGCCTCCAGGGCATATTTCCTTCAGTCTGAAGCGAGCAAGGCATCCTTTCACCGTCGCGGAAGAATGGGTGTGGATGACGTCGAACTCATCACCGGTGATGGTTCTAACCTTGTACTCACCGCTGATCATGGAGATTTGGGACGCCATGGATTTGGGAGGAGGGTTAGGATTAGTGGAACTGCCGAAATGTGAAAGGACGGGACGACTAGGAGCGAACTGCCGTAATGTTAAAGGACGTCCATGGACGATTAGGAGCGAACTGCCAACAATTTTTGTAAAAATGTTGAGTGGGGCGTCTGACAGCGAGGCGATGGTTTACTGGTGGATAAATGGATTCATGCACAGTACTATGGGGACCAATTAGATGTCATGTCTACTCGGCCCAATTAAATGGCTTTGAGTCATGTCAGCGTCGTAAAATTACAGGTGATACGAAGCTTTCCCTTCTCCCATGATACGGGCTTCCGAGAGCCCTTGGATCTGAGATCGAATTGTTGCATGGCGTGATTCTAGACCTATGGGTGAATATCCTGTCCTGGAGGGTTATTCTGCAAATTGTTAACAACTTAGCATGCGACTATTCGATCCCAGATCCAAGGGCTGCCAGCAGCCCGTATCATGGTCACGCCTACCACGACTATCGCCTCGCTCGCGCGGTCGCGCCCTTGGAGATTTAACATGGTGCGTTAGGCTACCTGATGTTGGCATGTCATACATAGTCATCACTTAGTCACTCATACAACAAGGTTAGCTATAAGGTTGGCTATAACAGTGTTTTTTTACTTCTCTCTATCACTTTCTTCATAGTATTTATTGTATTTGCCAAGGAGTGACCTCTTCCAATGAAATGGTAGTCTCAAGTCATTAAAAGCATGCGCACCCACATCTCTTATTGGTTGATATGTCAAGAAACAAGAAACGATGTACTCCCTCCTTTCCGGTTTGTAGGGCTTATCTCAACTTTTTGTTTTTCCAATTTATAGGGCTCATCTCCATCTCATTTTTAGTTTCCGAGACGCATTAAATCTTTGCATGTAAGAATTAAAAAGGAACACACCAATGCATGTAATGTTTCTACTTATCTAGTGGCCAAGCATGCATGCACTGTAATTAATCCAATTTAATGCATGAGTTTAATTGGGGTTGTTTTGTAAAGTACGAGATACAATCCTCCACTCACAAAATGCCTTGATTGATGAGATTTCATATTTGAGCCTTATAAACCGGAAAAGAGGGAGTAGAAGTTAATGCACTGTGCCTAAGTGTTTTGGGATTATTTGGTTTTCGTAAGATGACTTGCACACCTAGACGGAGGGAGTAATTAACTTGCCACATCAGACATTATGCCTATGTGGCAGCGTTAGCACCTATACGAGCAAGTACAATAGTGGGCTATAAGCCCGCTTACATGGCATTTTTGCATATGTGGAGGAAAGAGGCAAGGAAAAAGTGGAGGAGTGGGCTCTCATGCAAAAGCCAGCCTCTACATGGTGGAGAATTGGGTGAGGCACCTGTATACCATGGAGGTGGTCAGCAATCGGGAGACTCATGCTGGTCGTGGCTCCGTAGTTAGAATGATAAAATGGCAAGTCAAATCACGGGGCCCCACCTGTTCAGTAGTAACTCGCTGTCAAAAATCACACAGCCCTACGTTTACAGCAACCTACTCCCTCATCTTCTCGCATCTTTGTCGAACCGGCTAGGCGGAACTGCCCCGCCTACCGCCTACTCCCTCATCTTCTCGCATCTTCTCGCAGCCCTACATTTGCACACACATGTGGGACCACAACCGAGAACCGACCATAGGCACACTCCCTGGCCCCGCAAGTCAGGTGAGATAATAGAAGAGAGAGACGAGCGATAGTACTAGAGAAGTGTTGTCTGAGACGTTGGTGCACGGGCGATCCTGCAGCACGGAAGATCAGTTCGTCCATGCATGTGACCAGACTCCAGCAGACACGCCTAGATTGGCTATCGTCTACATATCGTGCAGGTTGTGTTGTACAAGGTTGTAGTTGTGATGAGAAATCTAAAAAAAGGTTTCTTGTCATCTCGCAATATTAGGCGTCATGTGCTTCGGATCACTACGAGGGTTAAATAGCGACAACTGAGTTCCTCCAAGGCACTGGTCATTGGGGGCACATGCACGAAGACTACTCGGCTGCCGTCTAGGTCAAGCCGGCTATGTTAATTAGGACATCTATCGACGGACCCCTTTTCTACGAGTTTATCTTTAATTTGAGCTTTGATCCTCGTCTAGTTTGTCCGTCGGGATTCATGTTGTCTCCTTTGGGCAGTGAGGTTATGGTTTCTTGTCATGTGGCATTTTTTCATGTTATATGTTACAATCCGGTGCTTTAGATCAAAATGACGACAACTGCGCCTCCGCGGCACGTGCATGAAGACTTCTCGACAGTCATTGATGAGGTCAGACGGCTTCGGTAGACAAAAGAAAACTAGTACTCCACTATATAGGCAGGAGCCTCCGTGATTGCTTGCTAGTGTTGCTGTCTTCACACTATCTCGTCCTCTCCAAATCTAAACACGACAGCGGTGGCCACACTCTCTCTCTCTCTCTGCTCACCGCTTGTCACAGATCCAACCGGATCCTCTCCGCCAGGGAAGGTGAGAAGGTGCAATGTTCATGTGGTCGTCCTCGGTGACGGCTCTTACCCACTGCCGGCGCGTCCCAATCAGTGTGCCTTGTCGTTCTCTCCCAAGCACCACTGGCTAGGGAGGGCCTCCAACCCCTTCTTCCTCGATGCCGTAGTGTGGGCAGACCCGGCCTCCCGCCGCGCACCTAGCGACATCCCGGTGACCCTCAGGTATAACTTCCTTCGAAACCAGCCTTGATCTACTTCCCGAGATCCTGACATCGCTGCATTTGTGTATTTTACTATTTCCTAGGCCCCCTCATAGACCGGATCGATCGGCTGTTCAAAAGCCACCTAAATTTTGACTGTTAAGAGGTAAAAGTAGTTCATGCACTCGAACCTAGTACAACTTGGTTCAAACAAGGAAGAAAGGGGGTGGGGGTGGGGGAAGATTTGTTACCTGAATCTAGGACATGGTCGAAAGAGGAAATAATGGGGGCGAAAAGTAGCAAAGACCTGCTATCCAACTGGTCTCTTGGTCTAATAGGGAAATAAAGGGAAACGCAGTACATACTCAATATAAACCCGATCTATTGCTTGAAAAAGGAAAGAAAGTGGGGACTGGGGACAAGTCAACAGAGTAAGTCCAACACTAGATTTGCTAGCCTCACACAGTATAAGGTGGCTATACCGAACAAAAATGGGACCAACCCAGATATCTTGTTCTGATGTTTGTTGCTCCGAGCCACTCTTATGTAATGCCAATAGTAAAATGTAGCAGTTGCACTATTAAAAACTAGGGACACGTTAAACCAATGTTGTTTTCAATGTAATGCCTCCAGTAATATGAATCAATGGCACTTTTTTCATGTCCTGCTAAATTTCCCATTAAGATAAGTTGCTTCTTTTAGTTAGAAATGCAAGCATCCTGAATCCTTTTGCACTCCCGTGCCCAAATACCGACTCTGTAGCAGCTGTTAATGTAATGTTGCTGGTAAAATGAAGCGACGGCACCATTAAAGTAATGTCATATTTAACGGTTGTCATAGTTAATCCTAATGCCCACACTAATATTTGGCAATGCTGCTGCTTTAAAAATTTCTACTGTCCTTGTAGGATTGCCATTCAGATAAGGAACATGCTTATTTTCATTTGATGTATGTTTCATCACTTGTTTGTCACCCTCCTTTTCACCTTCTTTGTGCAAATAGAGACATACATTTTCACGCTTGATCTTAGTTGAACTGCACAAATGATATCCAAATTATAGTTGAACATTCCAGGAGCTTCACAACCAAACTTGATGTTTCTCAATTTTATTGCAACTAATGAAGAAGAAGCTCTGTGGGTTTCGTTTTCTGATGGAAATGGAAACCGGGCTGTAGCCCTTTTCTTAAAACAAAAATGAAGAAGAAGCTGCTAGCTCATGGGACATTGCTTCATTTTCGGTGAATTGCACCAAAAGGTACCATGAATTGAATCATCCATGTTGGTGACTGGTGTCATCCCTTCTATGATTGCGTTGACTGCAGATATGGTTCCCGTCACGAGGTATGTTCCTTTTTGGTCTCACTGTTTGCCAAAGATCCTGCATGTTGAGTCTGCTCTTGTGCTACTGTTTTGGCACTGCCATGATAAAGCAGTAATGTTATTATTTTGCACCTTAATCTAGTGGCACTATAATTTGAGGCAATGTTTTGGCAACGCTAGTGCCACTAATTTTTTTTATATATCGAAAGAGGGGGTTTCCTTCAATTTCATTAAAGAAACCCTACCATAGAGAACCATTATCCGACAACATCTCAGTGTAAACAGGAAGTTATGCAACTACTACTAGACCGGACTGAGTACTAGCAAGAGACAAGTTCGCCACATAAGCTAGGCAGGTAGGGGGATGCAGCACCAACTCGACCAAGTTTGGATTACAACCCTTATGCTACCACAGAAACATCAGGGGGAAGATAGAGCCAGGTTTAGCATCCCGGTCTAAGCACCCCCGGCCTCCATCCTTGCGACTCACGGTACACCTCGTTTGCCACCTGCTCGGCCCTAGTGCCGCTGATAAAATGAAGTAATAATACAGTTAAAATAGAGCGAACGTCCTCTCTATCTTTTCATTTCCAATGTAGATAAAGAAAGTGCTTCTCTTTGTTAGTATATGTTTCATCAACTTGTCCCATTGTTAATGTCTAAGCGTTTTTGCAAACTGGGGTGCTTAATTTTAGTTGATCTACCCAAAATAGAGATTGGAATGTCTCAAGGCCCCTCCTTGTACTACCGTTGTACACTGATGTTCATCACAGGAAGAAGGTGTATCGGGGAGACTTGGGTCGATTTCCAGTATCAGGCGTACTGTATGAGGCGTCGCAGGGCCCATCTCGCCCTCGCAGCATGGCATACTATGATACTATCGCAATATTTTCTTCTATTTATTAGTGTATGTTTAATCAACTAGTGCCATTATAATGTACACGTTTTTTCATTATCTGTGCAAACAGGGTTATTCAGCTGCATTTTGGTGGAACTGCACAAATGTACGGATGGAACCGGCATATATGCAGAGTGCGAGGTGCCAAATAAAAATTACCGACACCAACCCTGCTCCATCTAAGCATTGGCATCCACCACCACCAGTGGGATGTGTGGTGCTCACTGTGGACGGATCTTTCTCGGCAGCAAATCCTCTAACCAGATACTAGTAGCTTATACTTCAAAAAAATACTAGTAGCTTATATTGGCAGTTTTCTAGGGAGTACTCTTTTCTGAAAGAAGCACCAATCTATTTTTATTTATTTGTAGACAGTGTCACAAATTTCACCCAAAGGTCCAGAGCTATTTTAGGGTGATTGGCGTAGTACTCGGAGACTGATTGTAAGCATGATTTTTATTAGCTGTCACAATGATTGTAAGCATGAGCAAATGGAAGATCAGGTTAGTGCAAAGCTTACCTTAAACCCTACCGATGCCGTTAAAACAAGGCAAGCGTCGAGGAAATCGTGGAGAACGACGAGGAAGCGACGTCGCGCCATCCGGCCTCCTCTTGCGGTGGTAGAATGAATACTCATGTGGCTCTGGCTGGCTCTGCACCCTCACGAAAGGCACACCGTACTCGATCGATTCGTTACCCTCTGGGTGCTCGACCTTTGACCTTTACGCCCACCACCTCCGCCTGACTTTCGCCTCGGGCGAATCTGTCTGCTCCATCGCCCAGAGGAGATACTCGATGAACTCGAAGGACTGCGACGTTTCTGCCACCGAGGAGTACATCGCCGCCCTCATCACCGTCGTCTCGCTCTTTCGCATACATTGCCACATGGCCCTCACCGTCCTTGAAATCTCCCACTCATTGTCAAACCAAGTAAGGATATCCTTCAACCTGGCTAACTTTGCCTGGTCACCACCGGCGATCTACCTGATTCGCTGCTACATCCTCTCCATAGATGTCCTTCAGGTGGTCGGTGCTAGCTTTGGAAGATGGGAGGAGGCGGTGGTCTTGGCTGATAGAGAAGAGGAGAGGCAAGGCGATGGTTTTGCAATGGAGATGATGGGCGGAGAGGGGTGGTTTTGCAATGGAGAAGAGGGAGATGCGAGGCGCTGGTTTTGGAATGAAGATGATGGAGAGGAGGGTTTCCACTGCCTTTGATCGATGACAGTGGGCCCAGCAGGTGGGACCCATGTCGATGTCTCAATGGCAGGATGGGCTATGTCAGGGGATCCTCGTCCAAGGAGAGAGGAGGTGATTTTGGAATGGAGAAGAGGGAGAGGCGAGCCGGTGGTTTTGTAATGGAGATGACGGAGAGGAGAGGGGGTGGTTTTGCAATGGAGAAGAGGCAGAGGAGCGTGCGGCAGCGATTTAGGATTGGACGAGAGGGCCGGCGCGCTGTGACGGGATCAAAATCAAAACAACTTACCCTTCAATTAAGAAAGCGACCCCACATTAACTAGTCTCCCTTTTATTCTGGGTCATAATTGACCACGATTTTCACAAATAAAATATATGTTATATGTTGCAAAAATAATATAATTTGAAAGTACATTCAGATACGAACCAAACCATACAATTTTTGGTGACATGCATTCACATTTTGCTTGTCAAATGCAGTACGTGGTCAAACTTTGACCCAAAATACGCAAAATAAAAAAAATACTTCGGAGACCAGCACCGCTCCTCTCCTCTTAAAACACCGCCGCTTCTCTCCTGTTCCAATCTAAATCCAACGCCGCTCCTCTCCTCTTCCATTTCAAAACCACCGCCCCTCCTCTCCTGTTCCAATCCAAAACCAGCGTCGCTCCTCTCCCATTCTAATCCAAAACTAGCGCTGCTCCTCTCCTCTTCCATTCAAAAATCACCGCCGGCGAGTGAAGGTGCTGTGGAGAAGTAGATCGATGGAGGAGTACAACCGATACGTGAGGATCGTACATGGCGACCCTGTGAAGCTAGCTAGGATGTTGGATATACGGTCTTGTTTTGACAACAAGGACCAACTAGCGGCGACGGCGACATCCATGGCCAAATATCTGCAACAGAGCGAAAAGGCGGCGATACTCCCGAAGGGAGTCGCGCGGGAGTACATAGAGCTGCTCCTCTGGGTCATGGAGCAAACAGATTCAACGAATCTGATCGTGAGGGAGCGGTGGTGGGAGTATCAATCGCAGATGGAGCATCCACCAGAGATTGAAGGATTGAGCATCTACAGGGTGCCGTTTGTGAGGGTGTCATGCCAGAGCGAGCCCGTGGAGTCTTCGTCGACCGAACCCAACTTCAAGAGGAGAAAAGCAGTTGGCCCAACGACGCTTCCCCGCCATCCTCTCCCTCGCCATTCACATCGTCTCACGGGGCGGCTGTCCACCGACAAGGAATAGGAGAGGACTGCCCCCCTGCCCAATAGTCGGGCAGGTTGTGAATTGTGAGGAGGAGCTTAGGGTTGTCAGTATTTGCAGGTTATGAATTGTGTTTTGTGTTGTGTATTTTGAGAATACTTTCAGATAGGAATGTCTTTTGAATTTCAGATTTGCAGTATTGAGCATATGAAGTATTTTATGAATTCTAGAGATCTATTTTTACCACTTAAAAAAATGTAGTTTCATAGGAGTACAAAAAGTGCAGACAATGTGATTCTCAGAGAATAAACTGCAAGTTTCAGTTTCAGATAAGAAATTGCAAGTTCAGTTTGGATAAGCGCAACTTTCGGAGGCAGAGCATTTATATTAACACGGCCTTTTCAAACAGGGTTAACATCATGTTGGAAATTTTATTCATGGTCGAAAATGGCACTACCAGCTAGTTAACATCATGCTGATCAACATTCATGCATAGCACATCTTCATATGATGCACAATCAAAAAGGTATGCTATTTTCAAATGCCCACACAATGTCGAGTGTGCGAAAAACAAAGAAAATGAGGGGCGAACTTTTGGCAAGTGTTGGACGTGGTGTGCGTAGATGACAATGGGGACCCACATGTCAATAATGGTAGAGGCAAAAAATTTGGAGATATTTTCCGTGCATCAGGTGGAATCGAACCCGAGCGGAACATCTGTCGGGTAGTGTAACTTGGCCACTGGGCTAATTCAGTACTTTCATTACAAATAAGGCACTGCCTCAGGTGGTCCGATCTCCTCCTGCGCCTTTGTGCACTCGCCGCGGCGCTGCTGTCTACCATTGTGAACATGCTTAACAAATGAGAGGAATCTGGAGAGGACTGTACATGGAGAGCCGGGCAGTCGGGACCCACCAGGTGTATGGCCGTACGACAAGCAAGTGCCTCATCGAAAAAATACTTCCTCCTAATGCTATACTGATGTTGGGGCCCACGGGTTTGTCAACATAGTTACATTTTTTTAGGTGCTTCAACGTAGTTACTATAGGAGATAAATTCTACAAGCGGGGGCTCATGGTATCATTTATTATCACTGGGGCAGCAAGTATCAGCTGCATTTTGGGCTGCCCCATCTAGGCTTTCGTTTTTAACATGCGCAGACCACAACATGCCGGTTTGTATTTTTTTGAGGGCCATCATGTATCGACCGGCCTATGGACCTCCCATCAGAGGTTTAATTTTTCCTAAAACATCGGCAGCCCAATCTATGTATTTTTTTGAAGAAAACGCAGAGGTCTGTTCTATTTTTCTATATAATAATAGGAACGCCTGGTCCAACTTATGTTTCCCTTCTAATTATACTATATATATTAAAATTATTTTTTATGTTATTATATATTATTGTTATTGTCATCCTATATTTAACAGATACTTACATATGTAAGAAAACAATATCCCACATCTTATGAACTTATAAAAATAATTTCTTAACAATAAAATCCTAGATTTTTTTGGCAACGAAAATCCTAGTGATTGTGTGTGAAAGCTAGGTAAGATTTAAGGACCAATGTAATAATAAATCACTTATTATTTAAATATATTTATAACAAAATGCTCAGCCCTGTTTATTTTTTGATAACATTGATGCGCGTGATACGTCTCCAATCTATCTATAATTTTTGATTGCTCCATGCTATATTATATTCTGTTTTGGATGATTAGTGGGCTTTGTTATACAATTTTATATTATTTTTGGGACTAACCTATTAACCGGAGGCCCAGCCCAAATTATTGTTTTTTTGCCTATTTCAGAGTTTCGTAGAAAAAGAATATCAAAAGGGGTCCAAACGGAATGAAACCTTCGTTAACGTGATTTTCGGAACAAACGTGATCCAGAGGACTTGGAGTCCACGTCAAGCAATCAACGGGGAGAGCACGAGGCAGGGGGCGTGCCTACCCCCCTGGGCGCGCCCTCCACCCTCATGGGGCCCACGTTGCTCCACCGACGTACTTCTTCCTCCTATATATACCTACGTACCCCCAAACCATCAGAAGCATCCACGAAAACCTAATTCCACCGCCTCAACCTTCTGTACCCGTGAGATCCCATCTTGGGGCCTTTTCTGACGTCCTACCGGAGGGGGCATTGATCACGGAGGGCTTCTACATCAACACCATAGCCTCCCCGATGATGTGTGACTAGATTACCTCAGGCCTTCGGGTCCATAGTTATTAGCTAGATGGCTTCTTCTCTCTCTTTGGATCTCAATACAAAGTTCTCCACGATTCTCGTGGAGATCTATTCGATGTAATCTTCTTTTGCGGTGTGTTTGTTAAGACCGATGAATTGTGGGTTTATGATCAAGTTTATCTATGAACAATTTTTGAATCTCCTCTGAATCCTTTTATGTATGATTGGTTATCTTTGCAAGTCTCTTCGAATTATCAGTTTGGTTTGGCCTACTAGATTGATCTTTCTTGCAATGGGAGAAGTGCTTAGCTTTGGGTTCAATCTTGCGGTGTCCTTTCCCAGTGACAACAGGGGCAGCAAGGCACGTATTGGATTGTTGCCATCGAGGATAAAAACATGGGGTTTATATCATATTGCATGAGTTTATCCCTCTACATCATGTCATCTTACTTAAAGCATTACTCTATTCTTTTGAACTTAATACTCTAGATGCATGCTGGATAGGGGTCGATGTGTGGAGTAATAGTAGTAGATGCAGAATCGTTTCGGTCTACTTGTCGCGGACGTGATGCCTATATACATGATCATACCTAGATATTCTCATAAATATGCTCAATTCTATCAATTGCTCAACAGTAATTTGTTTACCCACCGTAATACTTATGCTATCTTGAGAGAAGCCACTAGTGAAACCTATGGCCCCCAGGTCTATTTTACATCATATTAATCTTCCAACACTTAGCTATTTTTATTGCTTTTATTTTACTTTGCATCTTTATTATAAAAATACCAAAAATATTATCTTATCATATCTATCAGATCTCACTTTCGTAAGTGACCGTGAAGGGATTGACAACCCCTTTATTGCGTTGGTTGCGAGGTTTTTATTTGTTTGTGTAGGTGCGAGGGACTTGAGCGTGGTCTCCTACTGGATTGATACCTTGGTTATCCAAAACTGAGGGAAATACTTACGCTACTTTACTGCATCACCCTTTCCTCTTCAAGGGAAAACCAACGCAGTGCTCAAGAGGTAGCAGCGCCCAACCCAACATTATAATTAGAATCAACCCAGCAAAATCGTGTATTTCGAGAAAGTGCAAATGGCCTGCAATTGTTTAGGAAAAAAATAAATGGGCTGCATGGACGCTACATTATTTGTTCACCCAGCCCAGCAAATGGACAGTAATTCTAAAAAAGAGATCAAATTGACTGTAAATTCTGAAAAAATGGGTTGAATACGTGCCACATTTTTGGAGGCTGAAATGTGGGCCAATAGGTCGAAGCCAATGCAAGTCGTTGTCAACTTAGTCAACAGATGATTCTAACATTGTTAGCCATTGGATTTACATCCAACGAACGAAACCCATCTTCAATCTCTCGTCTTTATCCTCCAGCGCCGCCGGGACCACCTGCTCCCGCCTCCTGCTGCTAGCAGCTCTGCTTAGAACGCTTCGTTGTGAAGCGCTACCCCACCGTTGGCCAGGCCATCCCTCTACCCCTCCACACCTCCTGTTCTTCTCCACTGACTGCCAAACCACACCACACCAGAACCACTGAACCCTCGTACACCTCTCCGTCCGCGACTCTACTCCTGCATCTTCCCATCTCTGGCTCATTGCTGTCCGGGGCCTCGCCGTCGTCCACCACCTTGGATGCGCTCGGAGCAGAGTGGTCAACGTGGTCAACGATCACATCCATCCAAAGTAGACTGTGCGTGGAGCGGCTAGCAGCTGGGTCCACGGCCGCACTCAAGGAAATGGCTCCTTATTACGCGCAAAATAATGATTCCTCCACCTAACTGCTGGGACCCACCAGAAGGGCCTCTGTATTTCGTGAAAAAATGTTCTCCCTGCTGACAGGTCGGACCCACCAGCTATATCTTCGCACGCAAGGAAGTGCCTCCTTATTACGCAAAAAAAATGAAAACCCCGCTTGCTAGCTGGGACCCACTATAGTGGGAGGCTGACTTGTGGGCCTACTAAGTTGACGGGGACGGAGGGCTTTGTCAACTTAGTCAATATGAACGATTATAGCCTCAGTGACCGTACGATGTCCACCCAACAATCGTAGTGCTTCTTCAACCTCTGGTCTTCTTGCTCCAGCCGCCCAAACCAGCGCCGGTCGTGCCGCGTGCTCCTGCCTCCCGTGGCCGGTTGTGATGCCGCGGAGGCCTCACCGCCCCTACTACTCCCACCGCTAGCCTGGCCATACCTCTACTCACCCACACCCCATGTTATTCTGCGACGATGGCAGCCTCACACCGCAGCCGAACCAGTGAACCCTCGTACTCCTCTCCGCATGGGCAACCACTGCCGAGTCTTCCCCGGCTCCGCGTCGTCCCGTTCCTAGGCCTCTCCTTCGTCCACCTCCCTGGTGCTCTCGGCGTGGCGTGGTCAACGTGGTCAAGGAACGACTTCCATCGGAAGAAATCTTGTCGTGGAGAGGCTGACAGCTGGGTCCACGGCCGCAGCAAGGAAGTGCCTCCTTATTACGCAAAAAATAATGATTCCTCCACCTGACAGCAGGGACCCACCGGACGGGCCACCGTATTTCATGAAAAAAGCGTTTCCCCCCTGACTGCTGGAACCCACCAGCTACATCTTCGCACGCAAGGAAGTGCCTGACAGTCGGGACCCACCTGGTCGAAGTGTATGTAGCGTTGTCATTCTGGTCGAGAAGCGTATGCGTGCGTCTTGGTCGATGTAAGCGCGCGCGTGTAGTAGTAGAGCGCGCGCGTAGCATGTACTGCGTCGTCACGGCGGCGAGGTGCAAGAAAGTAAATACGACCACGTACGTACATATAGGCGGGGTCTCGAATGCCTACTCGCGCATACATACGGCCATGGCTCGTGTGCATGGCTGGGTCGGAACGGAGAAGCTGCGCCGTCGTCGTGATCATGGGAGCCAACCGGCTTGGATGGAACAGCCGATGGAAACGAGGCCTGGCGTATCGCAGAACGGAGGAAACGGCTTGTGTTCGATCGGCCGTGGTTAAAATAGGATCCTGGTCATCGGGAGGGGTCTGACGTACCGCAAAACGGAGGAAACAGACTTACTACGGTCGAAACGGGGTCCTGTTGATCGGGAGGGGTGTGGCGTACCGTAAAACGAAGGAAACAGACTTGTGTTGGAGCTCTACGGTCGAAACAGGGGTCCTGTTCATTGGGGGGGTGTGGCGTACCGCAAAATGGGACTCCACAGGATACTGTTCATCTCCACCGTCGACTGCCTCCACGGGCTACTATTCATCCACCGCCGACCTCCTCCAGCCTCCACCTGCGAATGTTCATCCACGGGCTCCTGTTCATCCAGCCTCCATCGCGCGCTCCAACACCGACTACTGTTCAACCAGCCCTCTCCATGGGGTCCTGTTGAACCACCCCTCCGCGAGCTACTGTTGATCCAGCCCTCCACCGGCTACTGTTCAATCAGCCCTCCACGGGGTCCTGTTCATCCAGCCCTCCACGGGGTCCTGTTCATCCACCCCCCCAACCGACTCGATCGATCAGGGTCCTGTTCATCCAGCGACAACGGCCTCTACTACCACGGGTTCCTGTTCATCCAACCCCCACCGGGAACCGTTCATCCACCCCCCCAACAACAACACTCACTGTTCATCCAGAGGCAGCATCAATCGGCTTCAATTAGTAGCAGTAGCGAAGGAATCACTCGGGTTCAGTTAATAGCAAGGGATTGTCGGTGTACAAAAAGAGGGGTGCGTTTTTGTACCCCAATACCAGTGCATGGGCAATCGGAGCCGCGCCCGCGGTCACACCAAGCAGAGCAGGGGAGGTTAGCCAAGGTAAGACCGAAGCCCAAGACAATCAAAGCAACACCAAGGCCAAGACCACAAAGAGCGAGAGGGGCGAAGCGAGGTTCCCCGGCAAGACCCTTGTCCGAGGCGACCTCGAGGCCCAGCAAGACCCTTGCGGGACAGCTCGCCCCACACCAACAGAGTGAGCCACCCTTGAGCCCACGGCCCCCAACGCCGTCATCAACGTGGGGCCAGGGCTCGGGAAGGCACCTCTGTGGTGGCAAGCAGATCTGTGTGAAGACATATTCAAGATCAGATGAGGATTAGAAAACGACGATTCTCGGCAAGATCCCTGCCGAGGAAGGCCACCAGACCCCCGGCAACCTTGCCGGGGACGACAGCGCGCCATGGCGAGACCCTTACCGGGCCACCCGGCAAGACCCTCGCCAAGGACGCCAGCGGCGCCACTGCCAAACCCGCGCCAAACAAGCTTCCACCACCGTTCACATGCAGCTGCCAGCCCAACCAGCTGGGCAGGCACCTGCGTGGCAACATGCAGCTCCCAGGCCAACTCAACGAGCACCTGTGTGGCGGCATGCTGATCTTCGTGAAGGCTCCGCCACCGTGCCACCTCAGCTGCCTGACTGCCTACATGGCACCACGCACCTCACTGTCCAGGGCGCGTGTCAAGGCGAGGAGGAGCGGCGACGAACGGGACGGGCTTCGCCCCCGTCCCCAATAAAGCAAGGAGACACCTAAGCTATGCATTAAATGTGTCTTGTCACATGTCTGACGATAAGCTCAGGGCCTTTATCGCCTTTCCACCTCCTGTGTGTCACTGTGGCTGTCCCTTTCAACTATAAAAGGAGGCCCATGGCATACTGGAGAAGGATTCAGCTCTTTCGAACCACGCACTGACAACAGCTAGTTCAAGAGCTCAAGAACTCTCAGAAATACACCCACCAAAGAAGGACTAGGGTTTTACGCATCCTCGTGGCCCGAACCTGGGTAAACGATCCCTGTGATGTCTACTAGCCCTGCTCTACTCGCAACCCTGCGCCCCGGCAACCGTAGTAGGGATTCTTGTGATCCCATAGGTGTCGTTCCACACCGACATCTTTGGTGCGCCAGGTTGGGGGCGCAATTGTGAGAATCTGGTCTAGTAGTTAGCCTAGTGGTTCTTCATCGCTTTCGGTTACTGAGAAGAAGGCGGCTGGAGGAACGACGCCGGCTCGGCAACAGAAAAGCTGAGTCATTTAGAGCCTTGGATTATTTCCTTTTACACTTGAGGTTATCGTCCCCAGAGATTTGGCCTATGTATGGGAAACCAGCACGCAAAGGGGCCCCCCGCAATTGGCAATGCCTTTGTTCTGTTTCGAGTCCGCTCAACAGCTCAAAGCTGTCGCGTCGAGAGTGGCGGGGTAGCCTTCCGCACCTGGCAACGCTCCTGACTCTGACTCGAGTCAAACTCGACAGTACGGGCGGCCGCGCTAAGGGCGGTAAGGTGGTTTGCCCGCAGCAAGCACACCCGGCAGGCCAATGGGGATTCGTTCCCAAGACGCTGCCCTTGGTTTACGTGCCGACAAAGCCTACCCAGTTACGTAGGGCGGACATACAAGGAAAAATCGAACAGGAAAATAACATGCATGATACCAAACGTGTTGCAGAGTTATATTACATCAAATTGTTGCTGCGGTTCTAACTAGAGATAGCATTTGTCTTGGTTGTGAACCTGCAGCGGCGATAAAGAATGGGATGCCTAATCCCGGCGCTGGCCCTCCACCCTCTGAATTCCGCTGACTCGGCTGATGATGGGCTTGATGCGCTCGGGGAGGCGGCCGAGTCGATACCCTTGACAAGCTCTCCAGCGCGGCATCGAAGTCGAGGTCGGGGTACCAGTGCGCCACCTTGGTGAGAACCTTGGTCATGGCTCCCTGGCAAAACCTCCGGGACTCGTCGGCCAGTGAGGCCGCCCGGTTGGCGTGGAGCCGCTCCAGAGCGCCGATGACCTTTTCGAAGAACATGGTCAGGCTACAATTGGCGCTCACGCTCCGCTCCGGGACATACCTCACGTCCGGCATCCCCATGATGGCCAGCTGCGCGGCGGCCTGGTTGGCGACGGTGGCGAGGCGATCGAGCCAACGGTTCTCGCCCGCCACGTGATCCGCGAAGTTGAGGCCCTCGTTCGTCCGCAACTGCTTCTCAGCGTCCAGCTCCTTGGCCAAGGTCCCCTCTCGGATTTTGGCCTCCGACAGCACTTTCTCGAGACCATCCAGCTTCAGCTGGAGGTCTTTGATGGAGTTGTTGGCCTCGGAGAGCTCCCCAGCCATGCTGACGACCGTGCCCTGCGCCTCAGTTAGGGTACTGTTAAGCGTGTCCCTCTCCTGGGACAGCTTCAGGGCCTGCTCCTTCAGCCCGTCGTGCTCCGCCTCCAGCTCCTCCACCTTGCCGGCGTGAACTTGGGCTTGGGCATTGAGTGCCTCTTCGTGTCTCTGCTCCAGCTCACTGGTCCGCTACAAGATAAGCTTCTCCACCTCTGCATCCTTGCCGCGAAGCATGGTGGAGAGCTTCGCCTTGCGTGCGGCGAGGTCCTCCTCCTAGGAGTTCAGCATGGCCTCGCGCTGCGTCCGGATGGCTTCGGCGGCCGCGGCCAAGTTCTTCACCGTCTCCTGAGCTTTCTCGACGTCGGCGAGATTCATGGTGAGCTCCACGTCACGCTTGGCCTACTCACCCTGGGCAGCCCTGAGCTCCTTGTGGGCCTCGCGGAATCAGTCCTGCGCCTCGGCAACGCGCTTCTGGAGGTCCGCCTCTGCTTTCTCCATGACCGCCGTCCTGGACTTAGCCTTGTCCAGGTGGGCGCGGTGGAGCGCCTGGAGTTTCCGGAAGTTGGTGCCCATGGCGTGGAGGAGCCGCTCTTCCTACGAACCGTTGCCGCCGACGATCGGCTCGTCGACGACTTCAGGCCCGGCAGCGGCAAGCACCTAGTCATCGAACACCTCTCCCTCAACGGGTGTCCTGGTGCTCGACCCGCCTGCAAGGTGGACGAAAAAGTCGTCGCTCACCGTCAGGTACTTGCCGGAGCCGGAAGCAGCAGAAGAGGAAGGCTGGTCATCGGCCACCTCCTCCTCCTCCTCGGCAGCGGCGCCACCGGCCTCTCGGGCAGGCCCCTTGCCGGTCTCCTCGGCGGCAGCCCCGCCGGCTTCCCCGGCAGGCCCTTTGCCGGCCTCCTCAGCGAAAGCCTTGCCGGCCTCCCTCGTGGGCCCCTCGGTGGTATCCTCGGCAGCGCCCTTGGCAGCCTCCTCGGAGGTGATCTTCTCGGCGTCCGCCTCGGCGGCCTTGGCGACGTCCTCGATGACGGCGTCCACGTCCTCTGGGTTCACCAAGGAGGAATCTGGACGCCGAAGAAGGGGGTGTGGCAAGGCCAGGACCAGGGGCCAGAAAGAAAAAGAAACAGGGACAAACGGCGGACGACTTACCTGTGCCAGTACCCGGCTGGGAAAAGGAAGTCCCCTCCCCACCAACATTTGCGTCGAGGCAAAGCCGTCGGTGCCCAAGTTCTCCTCCTCCTCCATGTGCGTAGGCCCGGTGCCTGGCGCCCTTGCCGGGGACGCCCCTCGGGGCGACGTGGTCGATGGGGGCGGCGTGTTGGGAGCAGCCCTCTGTGGCTCCTGCTGCTGCTGCTCTCCTCCTGCATACCTGGCAAGGTCAGCGCCAAAGTCTCGTGCCCCTGACACATGTCGATGAGGGAAGAGTGATGAACTTACGCTGGGGGTTGTGCCGGGGGCTGCTGTCCGGGCTGCTCAACACCACCAGAGGCGCCCCCAAAGTACCAACTGGGGGCTGGCCACCTGCCAAGACCTTGGTCCTCTTCGCTCTCTGGGCCAGCGTCTCCCCGTCCCTGCAAAGATGAAGACAAGTCAATACGAGCAACACGAGTTGAAGAGGCAGAGATAACGAAAAGAAACCAGATACTTACTCGTCGTCCGCCTCCTCCTCTGTCGTCTTCCTCTTCCTCCCCGGGCTAAGGGATCCATAATCAAAGGCGACCTCCGTATCAACATCCGCAGGAGGAGGAGAAGGAGGTGGTGTCTGGGCACGCGCGGACGAAGAAGGGGCGGCTGTCTTCTTCTTCACTGCGACCTTCACCGGCTTCTTTGCCGCCGCGGCCCTCATGTGGCGCCCGAACCCCTCCAAGGTCAGCTGTGGCCGCGCAGTCCTGCATGGCCGGACCGGCTCGCCGGAGCTGGCCCACCGCAGGACTCGCCCTCTCCCCATAGACGCGTCGGGCCTGAGGTCTCGGCCTCCTCCTCCGACGACTCGCCGGTCACATCCTCAACCAGAGGAGCCTCGGTGCCGGCACTGCTGGATCCCCCGGCGGCCGCCGCCCACCGGGCGAGCTCCTCCTCCTCCGCGGCCGTCGCGGCCTTGTCCTCCATACCGCCGGCGCTGCCGGCCTCCTTGGCAAGCTAAGCCTCCCTCGCCCTGGTGGTGATGTACTCCAGCTCCTCCTGGGTGGTGTCCTGGACAAGCAGCCGCTCGGCGTCGGCCTTGACATACCCCTCTTGCAGGGTGTCAAAGAACTACTGCAACTCGGCATCCTTCGGATCCTTCCAGCTTGGGTCAGGGCCATGCGCGTTGCAGTCCGGCATCATGGCAATGATCTTGGACCGGCGCGAGTTATTGCACAAAGGGACCACCCCCGTCGGCAGCTTGAACAGAGGCCCCTTGAGGACCTGGCCGGCCTTCGCGGTGGCCATCGTGACCTTGCCGGTCCGCTCGACCTCTCCGTCACGGCCCACGTCAAGCTGGAAGAGCCGCTGGCAGAAATGAGCGTGCCCCATCACTGTAAAGTTGTGGTCGAGGCCGGGACGAAGCCGCATGATGTCAGCGGGGTTCGTGAAGAGCCAGGATGGCCTCCCCTTGTTATGCAGCGGAGCGATCCAGCGGCGGATGAAGTCCGCCCCGATCATCTCAAGAGTGAGACCGGCCTTGGTAAGCCGGAGGATCCTGGTGGTGGCGACCGTGAGCTTCGTGGTCGACATCGGCGTCGCTCAATAAACCTGCGGACCGGCGGCGCCCGGCGAACTTCGCAGAACATCGGCGGGTCCTCCTCCTCGATCCAGCACAACCGGCCCCGCCATTCTTCCCACCTCTCCTTCATGGCGCCCTCGGGTATGCTCCTTGGATCTTGAGACCAGGCGATGGCGGAGATGGCGCCCCAGGTTGGATCCGAGGGAAGTAATGGCGGAAAAGCGCTGTGTTGGGGTGCACCCGGCGAAGCCCTCGCGAAGATCGTGAAAAGGGCCATGCATGCCACCGCATTCGGAGTAAAATCCAGGAGGCGGAAGCCAAAGGTATGCATGACGTCGCTGAAGAAATCGGAGAAGGGAGGGCAGAGGCCGCAGGAGAAAAAATCGACGAAGAAGGGGTACCGATTTGGGGCAGCCTCGGCGCAGTCGGCGGGGATGGCGCGCGTGGCTGGATGCCCTGAATCCCCCGTCTTCACTACCCATAGGGGCCTGAAGGAGTCCTGAAGCTCGAACACGTCAACTGTCGAGGGGAAGAAGGCAGACTGCGTCCGCTGCACCGCCAGCGCGCTCTCCTGCGGCTCTGCGGCTCCGGCGTCCTTGGCCACTCCCTTGCCCTTGGTGGATTTTGGTGCCATGGCGGCTGGGGAGGAGGGCAGGACACAGGGCGGCGGAAGCGCGACGACGGCGAGCAGGAGCGAAGCTTGGAGAAGGAGAGGAAGGCAGACGGAGGTTTCTGAGATTGGGGTTGCGCGAAGGGTAAAAGGAACAGTGCGCCCGCGGTTATCCCTTTTTATGGGGAAGCCGCGGGTCGCGCTGCCCATTTACTACGATGTGACGCATGCATGAAGGAACTGCCCCACGCATGCCGCCCACGTCACGCACACCCCTCCACGCGCCCGCCCAGCAGCGTGTCGGGAAGCGGCGAAAAATCTTACATGGTAAAACCGCCCCACCTGCCCGCGCACCGTTTTGGGCTTGACCAAACAACGTGTCGCACTTATGTGTGGCCCAGGCCTGGGGGCTCCTGTCGGTGTACAAAAAGAGGGGTGTGTTTTTGTACCCCAATACACTGCCGCAGGCGGTCGGAGCCGCGCCCATGATCACACCAAGCGAGAAGCGGGGGAGGTGAGCCAAGGTAAGACCGAAGCCCAAGACAATCAAAGCAACGCCAAGGCCAAGACCACAAAGAGCAGAGGGACGAATGATGACCCACAAGTATAGGGGATCTATCGTAGTCCTTCCGATAAGTAAGAGTGTCGAACCCAACGAGGAGTCGAAGGAAATGATAAGTGGTTTTCAGCAAGGTATTCTCTGCAAGTACTGAAATAAGTGGTAACAGATAGTTTTGTGATAAGGTAAATTGTAACGAGCAACAAATAACAAAAGTAAACACGGTGCAGCAAGGTGGTCCAATCCTTTTTGTAGCAAAGGACAAGCCGAGACAAACTCTTATAATAGGAAAAGCGCTCCCGAGGACACATGGGAATATGGTCAAGCTAGTTTTCATCACGTTCATATGATTCGCGTTCGGTACTTTGATAATTTTATATGTGGGTGGACCGGTGCTTGGGTGCTGTTCTTACTTGAACAAGCATCCCACTTATGATTAACCTCTATTGCAAGCATCCGCAACTACAACAAAAGTATTAAGGTAAACCTAACCATAGCATGAAACATGTGGATCCAAATTAGCCCCTTACGAAGTAATGCATAAACTAGGTTTAAGCTTCTGTCACTCTATCAACCCATCATCTACTTATTACTTCCCAATGCCTTCCTCTAGGCCCAAATAATGGTGAAGTGTTATGTAGTCGATGTTCACATAACACCACTAGAGGCTAGACAACATACATCTCATCAAAATATCGAACGAATACCAAATTCACAAGACTACTAATAGCAAGACTTCTCCCTTGTCCTCAGGAACAAACGTAACTACTCACAAAGCATATTCATGTTCATAATCAGAGGGGTAATAATATGCATAAAGGATCTGAACATATGATCTTCCACCAAGTAAACCAACTAGCATCAACTACAAGAAGTAATCAACACTACTAGCAACCTACTAGCACCAATCCCGGACTTGGAGACAAGAATTGGATACAAGAGATGAACTAGGGTTTGGAGATGAGATGGTCTGGTGAAGATGTTGATGGAGATTGCCCTCTCCGATGAGAGGAGCATTGGTGATGACGATGGTGATGATTTCCCCCTCCGGGAAAGTGTCCCAGCGAGCAGCTCTGCGGAGCCCTAGATTGGTTCCGCCAGGTTACGCCTCGTGGCGTGAGTCTCGTCGAAAGGTTGCCTATGATTTTTCTCATCGAAAGAATTCATATAGGAGAAGATGGGCATCGAGAGAGCCACCGGGGGCCCACAGTAGTGGGGGCGCGCCCGGTGCCCCCACCCTCGTGAGCAGGTGTGGGCCCCTGGCCTTCATCTTTAGCGACGATTTTTCTTTATTTATTTTAAGACATTCGGTGGAGTTTCAGGACTTTTGGAGTTGCCTGAATAGGTCTCCAATATTTGCTCCTTTTCCACCCGAATTCCAGCTGCGGCATTCTCCCTCTTCATGTAAACCTTTTAAAATAAGAGAAATAGCCATAAGTATTGTGACATAACGTGAAATAACAGCCCATAATGCGATAAATATCGATATAAAAGCATGATGCAAAATGGGCGTATCAACTCCCCAAGCTTAGACCTCGCTTGTCCTCAAGCGAAAAGCCGATAACAATAAATATGTCCTCATGTTTAGAGGTAGAGGCGTCAATAAAAATAAAATACGGACATGAAGGCATCATGATTATTCTCATAACAGCAACATATATAGATTTGTCATATCGTTACTTATGTTCAAGTGATGATCTTTTCACAATGCAAAAGTATGAGTCAGAAACTTTATTGGGCACCAGCAAATTGTAACCTCAGTCATTGAAGCAATTGCAATTTATCATAACATCGGAAAGAGTCTATGTCAGAGATTAAAAGCAAGTCCACATACTCAACTATCACTTAGTCTTTCATAATTGCTAGCACTCACGCAATACTTGTGTTTACGGAGTTTTAATCGGACGCAGAGAAAGATAGGGGCTTATAGTTTTTCCCCACAACCTTTTACCTTTTAATGTCAACAATAACAATTCATGCTCCCCTACATCCAATAAGAAATATATATATATATATATATATATATATATATATATATATATATATATATATATATATATATATATATCAAGTTCTTTCAACATCTTTGGGCTTGCCAAAGGATAAAATGAAAAAGGAAAGGTGAAGATCACCGTGACTCTTGCATAAGGTAGAATATAATAATAAAAGATAGGCCCTTCGCAGAGGGAAGCAGAGGTTGCCATGCACTTTTATGGTTGGATACACAAAATCTTAATGCAAAAGAACGTCACTTTATATTGCCCCTTGAATGTGGAACTTTATTATGCAGTCCGTCGCTTTTATTACTTCCACAACAAGTTAGTACAAAGCTTATTTCTATGCACTAATAAGTCATGCATATTTAGAGAGCAATTTTTATTGCTTGCACCAATGACAACTTACTTGAAGGATCTTACTCAATCCATAGGTAGATATGGTGGACTCTCATGGCTAAACTGGTTTAAGGGTATTTGGAAGCACAAGTAGTATCTCTACTTGGTGCTGAGAATTTGGCTAGCATGAGGGGGAAAGGCAAGCTCAACACGTTAGAGGATCCATGAAAACATACTTTATCTCGGATACAAGAAAACATAACTCATTATGTTGTCTTCCTTGTCCAACATCAACTCTTTAGCATGTCATATTTTGATGAGTGCTCCCAATCATAAAAGATGTCAATGATAATATATCTATATGTGAAACCTCTCTTTCCTTATTACTTCCTATTAATTGCAACGATGACCAAAGCTATATTTGCCAACTCCCAACAACTTTTTAATCATCATACTGTTTCTATGTGAAGTCATTACTCTCGATAAGATCAATATGAACTCTTTGTTTCATTTTATTCTTTTCTTTTATTCACCCAAGATCATGGCAAAGTAATCAAGCCCTTGACTCAACACTAATCTTTACTATATATAGCTCACGGACTCGATTACATAGAGGATCATAAAGCAAAACTCAAAACTAGATCATGCCATGACTTTATTCTACTAAATCAAGATACTACTAATAGGATCGAACTAAGAAAAAAGGTAAAGATAGGAGTTGTGATGGTGATATGATACCGAGGCACCTCCCCCAAGCTTGGAAGTTGCCAAGGGGAGTGCCCATACCCATGTGATTATGTCTCCTTCTTGGTCGGTGAAGGTGGAGATGTCGGATAGTCGCACATTGAGCGTAAGAGGTCCTCCAACTTGCGGATAATGCCTTTGAGTGCAACAATATGCTCCTTAAACAAAATATTTTCACTTGTGAGATACTTGTTTTGAATACGAGCTAACTCAATCATCTTGAAAGCTTCAATTTCAATTGGGGTGAGAAAGTTGTGATCAAGTTGGAGGGTGTCTTCTGCTGCCGGAGCTTGGTCCTCCGCGGCCTCCTTGATCCTTCAATCCTTGTTGATCTCCATGGGTTCTTCCCTCTTCAGCTCTATCTTCATTAGCCAAGCATCTTTGTCACCATTGTCGGAGGAGGGGCGACATGATGGTAGCCTTGACAACCTGACGAGAAAACAACTCGAAACAAGAACACGAGATATTTGCGTGATACGGAGTCAAAACCTTGGAGAATATATAATGAATTTTACCGACCAAAATATGTATCGTGCAAGAAAACGAGTCCGGAGGGCACACAAGGTGCTCACGAGGTAGGGGCGCGACCGGGGGTAGGCGCGCCCTCCACCTCGTGAAGGCCTCGTGTCCTTCCGGACTTCCACTTATTTTCTATTTTTCTAAATATTCCAAAGCGAGAAATATTGCCTTGAAAATTGTTTTGGAGTCGGTTTACTTACCGTACCACATACCTATTCCTTTTGAGTGCAAGCAGTGCGGAAAGTGTCCCTTATGTATTCCTCCGGGTTACGGTTTCAATAATATTGGATTCAACATTTATGGGATTACGAGATATAATGTTTGATTCTTTGACCGTTTACCACCTTGGTTTGTGCCTTGAAGTTGTTGATTTTTATGGCACGGACGATAGACCTCCTCGATAACGTGGGGACCTTCCCATTTGGAGAGAAGTTTTCCTGCAAAAATCTTAAGCGAGTTGTATAGCACCTACATTAAACTCACGCTTTTGTATCCTTTTGTCATGCCATCTTTTAACTTTTTCTTTAAATAACTTGGCATTTTCATAAGCTTGGGTTCTCCATTCATCAAGTGAGCTAATATCAAATAACCTCTTCTCACCGGCAAGTTTGAAATCATAGTTGAGCTCTTTAATAGCCCAATATGCCTTATGTTCTAGTTCGAGAGGTAAGTGACATGCTTTTCCATAAACCATTTTATATGGAGACATACCCATAGGATTCTTATATGCAGCTCTATAGGCCCATAATGCATCATCAAGTTTCTTGGACCAATTCTTTCTAGACCTATTAACAGTCTTTTGCAAATTTAATTTGAGCTCTCTATTACTCAATTCTACTTGACCACTAGACTGTGGGTGATAAGGAGATGCAATTCTATGATTAACGTCATATTTAGCAAGCATTTTACGGAAAGCACCATGAATAAAGTGTGAACCACCATCAGTCATTAAATATCTAGGGACTCCAAACCTTGGAAAAATAACTTCCTTAAGCATTTTAATAGAAGTGTTATGATCAGCACTACTAGTTGGAATAGCTTCTACCCACTTAGTAACGTAATCAACAACAACTAAAATATGTGTATATCCATTAGAGGCAGGAACAGGTCCCATATAATCAAAGCCCCAAACATCAAATGGTTCTATAACAAGTGAATAATTCATAGGCATTTCTTGACGTCTACTAATATTACCAATTCTTTGACATTCGTCACAAGACAAAACAAACTTACGGGCATCCTTGAAGAGAGTAGGCCAATAGAAACCAGATTGCAATACCTTATGTGCAGTTCTATCTCCAGCGTGGTGTCCTCCATAAGCTTCGGAGTGACACTTGCGTAGGATTTGTTCCTGTTCATGCTCAGGTACACAACGTCTAATAACACCATCTACTCTTTCTTTATAAAGATGTGGGTCATCCCAAAAGTAGTGTCGCATATCATAAAAGAACTTTTTCTTTTGTTGGTATGTGAAGCTAGGTGGTATAAATTTAGCAACAATATAATTAGCATAATCAGCATACAAAGGAGTGCTACGAGAAGTGCTTATGACATTTGATTGTTCATCAGGAAAGCTATCATCAATAGGTAGTGGGTCATCAAGAAAATTCTCTAACCTGGATAAGTTATGCATAGCGGGTTCTCGGCTCCTTTTCTATCAACAATATGCAAATCAAATTCTTGCAGCAAGAGAACCCATCTAATAAGTCTAGGTTTAGCATCTTTCTTTTCCATAAGATATTTAATAGCAGGATGATCAGTGTGAATAGTTACTTTAGAATCAACAATATAGGGTCTGAATTTATCACAAGCAAATACAACTGCTAAAAGTTCCTTTTTGGTAGTAGCATAATTTCTTTGAGCATTGTCTAGAGTCTTGATAGCATAATGGATAACATTTAACTTCTTATCAACTCTTTGCCCTAGAACAACACCTACAGCATAATCACTAGCATCACACATAATTTCAAAGGGTAAATTCCAATCAGGTGGCTGAACAACAAGTGCAGTGACTAATGCTTTCTTAAGTATTTCAAATGCTTCCACACAATCATCATCAAAGACAAATGGTACATCTTTTTGTAATAAATTAGTGAGAGGCCGAGAAATTTTTGAGAAGTCCTTAATGAACCTCCTATAAAACCCGGCGTGACCAAGAAAACTTCTTATACCTTTGATGTCCTTGGGACATGGCATGTTTTCAATAGCATCAACCTTGGCTTTATCAACTTCAATACCTCTTTCAGAAACTTTGTGCCCCAAGACAATACCTTCATTAACCATAAAGTGGCACTTTTCCCAATTCAAGACAAGATTAGTTTCTTCACATCTCTGCAAAACTCGATCAAGATTGCTCAAGAAATCATCAAAAGAGGAACCATAGACGGAAAATTCGTCCATGAAAACCTCACAAATCTTTTCACAGAGATCATAGAATATAGCCATCGTGCATCTTTGAAAGGTAGCAGGTGCATTATATAAACCAAAAGGCATACGTCTATAAGCAAAAGTACCAAAAGGGCATGTAAAAGTAGTCTTTGATTGATCTTTAGCCGACACAAGTATTTGAGAGAAACCAGAATAACCATCTAGAAAGCAATAATGTGTATGTTTGCATAATCTTTCTAGCATTTGATCAATACTCCCTCCGTTCCTAAATATAAGGTGTATAGTTTTTGGCACGGAAATTAAAGAATGCACCTGAAGGGAAAATTTCACAAGTTTTGGGAAAGATTACACATGACTAATTGATATGAGAAAATAGAGGAGCTTGCCTAATATAAGGAAATGTAATCGAAATCCTAAAAAAGTTATCCAAACGAGTGGTGCAACGCAATACACCTTATAATTTGGACTTTTTCTAAAAAATCTATACACCTTATATCAAGGAATGGAGGGAGTAAAAGGTAAGGGGTAATGATCTTTCTTAGTAGCTTTATTTAATTTGCGGAAATCAATTACCATCCTATAACCTGTAATAATTCTTTGCGGAATCAATTCATCTTTATCATTAGGGACAACAGTAATACCTCCCTTCTTAGGGACACAATGGACTGGACTTACCCACTGACTATCAGCAACGGGATAAATTATACCTGCCTCCAGAAGCTTGAGTATTTCTTTTCTTACCACTTCTTTCATTTTAGGATTCAAGCGTCATTGAGGATCACGAACTGGTTTGGCATCCGCTTCCAAATTTATTTTATGCTGACATAGAGTGGGACTAATGCCCTTAAGATCATCAAGAGTATATCCAATAGTGGCACGATGCTTTTTCAGAGTTTTCAATAATCTTCCTTCTTCATGCTCTGAAAGGTTAGCACTGATAATAACAGGATATATTTTCTTTTCATCAAGATAAGCATATTTAAGATTATTAGGCAACGGTTTGAGCTCAAACACGGGATCACCCTTGGGTGGAGGAGGATCCCCTAAGATTTCAACAGGCAAATTATGTTGTAGAATAGGTTCATGTTTAAAGAATACTTCATCTATTTCCCTTCTTTCATTCATGAACATCTCATTTTCATGGTCTAGCAAATAGTGTTCTAAAGGATCACTAGGAGGTACGACAATAGAAGCAAGACCAATAATTTCATCCTTACTAGGCAATTCTTCCTCACGATGTTGTTTACTAAATTTAGAGAAATAAAACTCATGAACCATATCATCCAAGCCAATAGTAACAACATTCTTTTCGCAATCTATCCAAGCATTAACAGTGTTCAAGAAGGGTCTACCAAATATAATGGGACAAAAGCTATCTTGTGGAAAACCAAGAACAAGAAAATCAGCGGGATATTTGCTCCTTTTCCAGCCCAGAATTCTAGCTGCCGGCATTCTCCCTCTTCATGTAAACCTTGTACAATAAGAGAGAATAGCCATAAGTATTGTGACATAACGTGAAATAACAGCCCATAATGCGATAAATATCGATATAAAAGAATGATGCAAAATGGACGTATCAACGAAGCAGGTTCCCCCGGCAAGACCCTTGCCGGGCGGCCTCAGCGGCCCCGGCAAGACCCTTGCCGGGACAGCTCGCCCCACACCAACAGAGCGAGCCACCCTTGAGCCCACGGCCCCCAACGCCGTCATCAACGTGGGGCCAAGGCTCGGGAAGGCACCTCTGTGGTGGCATGCAGATCTTTGTGAAGACATATTCAAGATCAGATGAGGATTAGAAGACGACGATTCTCGGCAAGATCCCTGCCGAGGAAGGCCACCAGACCCCCGGCAAGGTCCTTGTCGGGGACGACAGCGCGCCACGGCAAGACCCTTGCCGGGCCAACTGGCAAGACCCTCGCCAAGGACGCCAGCGGGGCCACCGCCAAACCCGTGCCAAACAAGCTTCCACCATCGTTCACATGCAGCTGCCAGCCCAACAAGCTGGGCAGGCACCTTCGTGGCAACATGCAGCTCCCAGGCCAACTCATCGAGCGCCTGCGTGGCGGTATGCAGATCTTCGTGAAGGCTCCGCCACCGCGCCACCTCAGCTGCCTGACTGCCTACATGGCACCACGCACCTCACTGGCCAGGGCGCGTGTCAAGGCGAGGAGGAGCGGTGACGGACGAGATGGGCCTCGCCCCAGTCCCCAATAAAGCAAGGGTACACCTAAGCTATGCATTAAATGCGTCTTGTCCTGTAATAGGAGCGATAAGCTCAGGGCACTATACGCCTTTCCACCTCCTGTGTGTCACTGTGGCTGCCCCTTTCAACTATAAAAGGAGGCCCATGGCATACTGGAGAAGGATTCTGCTCTTTCGAACCACGCACTGACCACAGCTAGTTCGAGAGCTCAAGAACTCTCAGAAATACACCCACCAAAGTAGGACTAGGGTTTTACGCATCCTCGCGGCCCGAACCTGGGTAAACGATCCTGTGCTGTCTACTAGCCCTGCTCTCCTCGCAACCCCGCGCCCCGGCAATCGTTGTAGGGATTCTTGTGATCCCGTAGGTCTCGTTCCACACCGACAGGGATCGATCGATCGCTCAGGTTCAGTAACGCATAGCCTGCAGTGCAATCGTTCGAGTTCAGTTAGAGCCCAACGCCTCGCTTGGGTTCAGTTAGAGCGCAACGCCTCACACACACACGCGTACGTTTGAGAGAAACGTGCATCGCTCAGCCCCCGACCACCCACCGTAATCGGGAACTCCCATGATATTTTCCTCACCCTCGCTTCTACCTCGGTTTTTTGTGCCATGGTCGCCCCAAAGAATGTCATGCAGCTGCATCTCCGGCCCGCCCAGGACGAACAACCCATTTTCTGTCATGATTTTTTGTCATAGAAGTAGGATCCCACCACATCTATGATGATACCGTGTTTTTTCACAATTATCATCATAGAAGTGTCATAAGTATGACAGAAAAAAATTTTGTTCGGCCCAAAATGTCACGGATGTGTCTTTTTTTTGTAGTGATTGCTGCTAATAAGACATGTGTGTTGTGCGATGGGATTGCATCTGAAACAACAACAACAACAACAACAACATATATATATATATATATATATATATATATATATATATATATATATATATATATATATATATATATATATATATATATATATATATATATATATATATATATATATATATATATAGACACACACACACACTTATAAGGACATGGTTGCATAACCAAATTAAAGGTGGCTACTACAACCATGGCATTTGCACACACCAAAGTAAACTATTACATGCATAATTACATCGATGGCTACTACACACATGGCATTTCCACACACCAAAGTAAACTATATATTACGTGCATGATTAATTAGGATAAACGATCATCATCTACTTCTTGTGAAGCTTGCTCTGGTTGTGGCTCAATCCAGCCTCATCGATCTCCGTAACAAGGCACTTCCTCATGTCAACGATCCGCCTGTGCATATCCTAGCATGTGCACATGTTCTTAGCCGCGAACCTGAGGTGAGGTTCATCCAGTTGCCGCATCCAGGCCCCGTGCCAGGATACATGATGTGTTCTATTGGCATCCTGCTTCATCGTTTTGTAGTATGGGTCGATGATGGCCGAGGCGAGTTCAACCAGGGAATCCTTCTTCGTGTTGCCCCAGACCCTGTAGTGCTCACGGATTTCGATAAGGTTCTTGCAAGCCAAGCGTGTAATCCTGAGCGCTTTTACATCATCGGTGGTTTCCACCATGGCGAACTTGTTGTCGGTGCTGTTGACAAACCTGGTGAAACGGTCGCAAGGCTCTATGGCAATGCAGTAGTGGTAGATGAGGACATGATGGCGCACGCACAACTGGGTGACGACAACCTTCTAATCTATTTTGGGACGACCGGCGGTGTACTGGAGGTCGATGCTGACCACCTTGTACTTGTCTCGAGCAAGCAACTACTCAACGGTGTTGATGTAGTCATCCACCATGGCCGGGTCAATGGTGTAGACCACCGAGAGATTTGTCTCCCTCGTGTGGGTCTCCACTTTATGCTCGCCAAACTCCATTGGAGCGCGCTAGACATTCTCTCACTATGTGTCGACGTGGGTGTGCTTGTTGTGTTGTGGGGCACGATCGAAAGGTTGAAGATACTATGGTTATAATGGCCGCGGGAATTAAAGGGGAAGACAGACGTCCTGGAATATCGGCAGGCTCTGATGGCAGTTCTAATTTTCAGCGCGTAACTCCATCGTGCCGCATGTAACTGCATTGCGTGGCAACGCGTGCGGCACAACCGCATGCATATGGGGCCCCCGACGTGATCGTGCGCACGCCCAACCGCTAGCAGAGATCAGGCAGAGGGACGCGAGCAGAGCGCTCCACGGTCGCCTCAACGGCGAGCAACCATATATATGCATATAGCAGTTGAACACGCAAGGAAAATCTGTCCACAAGCCGAGCGTGCCGACAGACGCGAGCAGAGCACGCCGCGGCGCCTAACGGCGAGCATAGCGCGCTGTGGCGCCTAACGGCGAGCATAGCGTGCTGTGGCGCCTATCGGTGAGCATAGCGCGTTGTGGCGCCTATTGGCGAGCAGAGGCCGGCACAGTGATACGTGGCAAATAAGACTAATTGTGGGAGCGATCTGGAAAACATCAAGCATGAATCAAACTAGAGTTGCGTGTGCGTTACGTGGCATACAGTTGATCCATCAGAGCTGTTTGTGATGGAATAAGCCGTGTGTGTTGCGGGCAAACGCTTGCTGGTATATAACCTTAAATTTAACCAACAAAATGTTAATGCATGTTACAAAAATTGTATAACTGGAAACTATGTTCAAATACGAATCCAACGATATAATCTTTGGCGACATGCATTTGTATTTTATTAGTTAAATCCTACTTATAAACCAGGACAGGGTATAGTAGGTTATTAAATCGCAAACGTTTTTTATTGTATTAACCGTATGTGTATGTGTCCTTTCGTCCTCCTCTCGCACGTCTTGTCACCCCGCTGCCGCAGACGGCTTCCAGCGCAAGCTTGCGCAGTGCGCGAGGGTGTTCTTTTTGCCAAACGGTGGCTCGAAGTGGCGCCAATGAATCATCGGTGAGCCCATTCCTGTGCAACCTCGCAGGTTCCCGCGTAAGCTTCCCGCCCAACTCGGTGAAATCCCCCAAAATCCCAAGCTTAGTGGCCTGCTATATAAACCCTCACGACCGATGAGTCCTGCATCGCCTCTTCCCCTCCCTCCCTGTAGCTTATCTTGTCTGCTTCTCCCATAATCGCCAATGGCACCGGTCCATCATCGTCGCTCAGCCACTCCACCGTCATCAGAGGACAGCTCCAGCTGGGAGGCTACACCACAGTCCCTGTTGAGTGTGCGCGGAACACCCACCACACGCTCCATCGCCGCTGCCCGGCGGCAGCTGTTGCCGGCCGTCGTTGTCGCCACACCACAGTCGAAGCCAGGGCCATCGCCCACTCAGCCACCGCGGCCCAAAGGCGGGATGTGTCCGTCATGGCCGCCACCCCACTGCCAGCCACCATGGCCATCCCCGGCTCCGCCGCCGTGGCCCGAAGGCAGGAGGTGGTGGTCATGGCCGCTACCCCATCATCGGCCGCCGTGGCCGCCAGCCCACTGTTGAGCGTCGGGAACATCACCTGCTTCGCCACCGCCGCCTGAAGGTGGGAGGCGGAGGTGGAGGCCCGCACATGCGTCAGCGACCTTGCACGCTTCATCAAGTTCCTGCGGGAGGAGGAGGAGCGCCTCGTTGAGCACGCAAAGAGCCTTACCGCAGCCCTGGCCGCAACACATGCTGACGCAGAGGCAAGGAATCAAGAGATCTACGAGCAGTCCGGCCGCTTCGAGAGGGGTCATCTGGAGCGGTGGAGGGTGTTCGAGCTGGTTAGCATCGCTGAAAGTGTAGCAGCGGCAGTCACCGTATTGCAGTTGTCCAGCTCGTCGGTAGGCTCCTCCTCCTCCTCCTCTGCCTCTCATTGAGCGCGCTTGGCAGAGGAGAGGCTGCCAGAAGTAGTACAAAGCCCCTCCATAGTAGTAGTAGTAGTTGTATTTAGGGGCTATTTTGTTCAGTTCATCTGACTATAGATATGGTGGAACTATACAACTTACTTAAAATTAGCTAGTATATATAGTTGAACTAGCTATTTCAGTACGTGGTCGGCAACAATTGACGAAAAGTTTGGTTGGTTCAGCTGTCGAGTTGAACTGTTTGTATAAATTAAGAATGACTGCTTAATCTATGAATGAAATCTATGCTTAATTACTGAATTTTAGTTGCAAAAATTAGATAGTGCTAGTGATTTTTAGCTGCATATTTTGACAAATGGTAGTGTTACAAGGATTGACAAATGGCAATGTTACTAAATCAACAAATGTCAATCTTTCCAGTTTGACAAATGGCAACATACCCAATATGACAGATGCAAATCTTACCAAACTGTTTGTACGTGGTTGCACACGGGTCATCCAAGACAACCGCTTGTGTTGAAGGGATGCACAAATCCTGCGCTGCGAATTTTCCCTCGACTTAAGGGGGAAGACCATAGCTCTCACTTTGCATACACGTGTTCTATCTAAAACATTTGTGATCAAGAGCTGCAGAAATCCTGCTCGGCACATTTTCTCTTGGCTTCCTGGGGAAGCTGTCAGTTTGCATACGGGTGTTCTAACTAAAACGTTTGCGATTAAGAGCTGCACAAATCCTGCTCGGCACATTTTCCCTTGGCTTCCTGGGGAAGCTATCGGTTTGCATACGGGTGTTCTAACTAAAACGTTTGCAACGAGTGTTTTATATTTAAAACCCGTATTAAACCGCGGCATGGGCACCATTAGTGGAGAGGATGCGAGCAAGGTGGGCGGACATGGAAGTCAAAGGGCTCGCTTCCCAGTGAGCCTGCGCGGCGTACAGCTCGCACGCTTCCCGGTGAGCCTCCGCATTGGAGTACAGCTCGCACGCCTCCCGTTTAGTCAAGCACTCAAGCAACTATCTGCACGGCACCTCCTAGCCATTAAAAGAGTCAGGCATGGCATCACGTGAATCGTTAGTAGAACGCACACGATTTAATTTATACAAAACGTTTGAGATGTTATAGTGGCAGCTATTTCTTTCAAAATGCCTTTGTTGGTTGTTATTCGAGTGCGCCTTCTCTCAAAATGGACACGAAAAATACCATAGCATGTAGGGTGCCATTCCATGATAGCATACCAAGTTTCATGAATTTTGGACGATTTTTGGATTTACTAGAATTTTAAAACAAAGTATCTCAACATTTTGCCGGCAATCAACAGTGCCCTGGTGTTTGAAATTCATTCCCATTTCTTGCATGGGACCTAAGCATGCACCCAAGGACACAGATTTGATTTTTCAACCAATTTATATGCACTGGAGCATGTGCATTTAGTTCAAATTTGAATTATGCACATAAAATGCCTAGAAAACCCAGTTAATGTATAAAAATGTCCAAACGAACCCCGAAATATTCCAAAAATTAACACAACACTCTTGTTGTTCTACTAGAAATTTTTTGAAAGCAATAAGAGGCAACAGATATCGTTTCGACCCAAAGGTGGCAAGTTCCCTACCGAAACCATCACGCTTGTTGTGAGAAGCTCTCGTTCCTGAGAAGCTTATACCCAGACCTGCCCCAAATGGGATAAAAATTTACCACAGCATGTTGATGCCGCTCCATGATAGCATGCCAAGTTTCATGAATTTCAGTCGATTTTTGGATTTACTAGAATTTAAAAACCAAGTATCTCAATGTTTGCGGCCGAGTGACGGTGGCAAGGTGTTTGACATTCATTCCCATTTCTTGCATGGGACCTAAGCATGCACCCAAGGACACAGATTTGATTTTTCAACCAATTTATATGCACTGGAGCATGTGCATGTAGTTCAAATTTGAATTATGTACATAAAATGCCTAGAAAACCCAGTTAATGTATAAAAATGTCCAAACGAACCCCAAAAAATTCCAAAATTTAACATAACACTACTATTGTTCTATGTTGACACTGTAACCAGGTGTGTCGTAGTCTCCTTTGTGTACCCAAATTGTGCAATGATGTGGATGACCACTATAACCAGGGAAATTTGAACCAAAACTTTAGACGTTCAAACTCATCACACACGGGTTAAGTTATCTGAATCGTTTGTGATGTTCACATATCGTACACAGTTTTGAAAAAGGGACTATGTCTGATGACACTTTGCGCGCTAGTTTTTTCGCTGAACCGATTCCAAATTTTCGGCTTCTGTAGAAATATCTACCTCCCCGCCCCCTCCCCTTACCAAAAGCCACATTTCCCATATTTCCGCCTTCCTTTCCAAGTTGAAATCTTCACTCCTTGCTTGAAGCGTCGTTTCCTCATCGACGACCCTCCTTCACGCTTCTCGGCCTCGTCTATCCAGGCAGGTAATCCACACCCGACCCCCATCGTCCTCCTCCTTCCACATCCCCCATGCCCCGCCCGCCGGTGCGACACCTTCCACCCAAATCACCGACCCCTCCACCAAATAAGCACCACCTTAAGCCATGGTGCACGCAGTATAGCCAGGATCTCAAGGAGCATTTGGCAGCAGAGAAGCAAATCAGGGCCGCACGCACGGATGAGGTCGCGATGGCTACCATTCGTGCCGACCCCCAGATCTGGGAGGAGCACCTCGTCATCGAGGCCATCATCGATGCCTCGCGCGTCGATGCCGCGACGCGGTTCGGTACTTTAAATGACAGTTCATGGCATTTTCTCGAGGCCACCCTCGGTGCCTTCGATGAAGACTACGAGGTGTTTTCTTAGCGTGCATGTGCTTACCTCATCTCGAGAGCCAGCAGGTTGGTGCCCAGAGCAGCTCAGGCAACTCACCACTATGACGAGGGCACCCACGATGCGGAAGCCTCGCCCTCTTCCATGTCCAAGGAGCCAATCGTCATCGATATCTCCGACAATGAGGAGTAGCTTGTCCTATTAGCTCACTATAAGGACCCATGTTCAGTTTGCTAGCTACTGCCTTTCCATAACAAATTCTAGTGAATTGTGCTATCTACTTTTACCATGCAATTTGTTGCTCTAGTGTATATGTTCTATATGTCGTGCAATGTGGTGCTCACTTATTAACTATTGGTTAATCAGTTGTCGTGTTCAGTTAAATGTTTGGTTCAATTCTGCTAATGTGATGTTAAGTTCTTCAGGGTGCAATTTTGTATTGTCTTCCATGTGAGAAATAAATTGAATTTTTCTTTACAAAATACATGAGAAACAAATACAATTGCTATATTTCCAAGTTGTCAAGCATGCTTTGTTTGGTTAACTGTCTGATCTTCTAGTATGTTATACATTGTGCAATGTGGTGCTGAGTTAATGTTTGGTTCATTTGTTGTGGTGTTTAGTTAACTGATTGGTTCAATTCTGCAATGCGAAATTCAATTGTTGTGGGTGCATTCTATTATTGTATACCATGTGAGAAATAAATCAAATTTGGCTGTACTAAATACCTCAGAAACAAATACAATTGCTATATTTCCAAGTTGTTAAGCATGCTTGGTTTGGTTAATTGTATGATCTTCTATTAGGAGTATGTTATATTGTGCAATGTGGTATTCAGTTAATGTTTGGTTCATTTGTTGTGGTGTTTAGTTGACTGCTTGGTACAATTCTGCAATGCGATGTTCAATTGTTGTGGGTGCATTCTGTTATTGTATACCATGTGAGAAATAAATCGAATTTGGTTGTACTAAAGACATGAGAAACAAATACAATTGCTATATTTCCGAGTTGTTAAGCATGATTGGTTTGGTAAACTATCTGATCTTCTATTAGGAGTATGTTATATTGTGCAATGTGGTGCTCAGTTAATGTTTGGTTCATTTGTTGTGGTGTTTAGTTAACTGCTTGGTTCAATTCTGCAACGCGATGTCCAATTGTCGTGGGTAGAAATTTGTATTGTTGTGCATGTGAGGAATAAATCAAATTTGGCTGTGATAACCCAAAAGTATAGGGGATCAACTGTAGGCTCTTTCGATAAGAAAGAGTGTCGAACCCAACGAGGAGCTAAAGGTAGAACAAATATTCCCTCAAGTTCTATCGACCACCGATCCAACTCTATGCACGCTTGACGTTCGCTTTACCTAGAACAAGTATGAAACAAGAAGTACTTTGTAGGTGTGATAGGATAGGTTTGCAAGCTAATAAAGAGCACGTAAATAAAATCTAGGGGCCGTTTAGATAAAGACACGACTAAGTTAGTTTTAATAGAGAGCTTTTGTCAACAAGAAAGTTATTTGTCCCTAGGCAAGCGATAACAAGTATCGGTAATCATTCTTGTAATTTTATATGAGGGAGAGGCATGAGCTAACATACTTTCTCTACATGGATCATATGCACTTATGATTGGAACTCTAGCAAACATCCGCAACTACTAAAGATAATTAAGGTCGTGAAACCCAACCATAGCATTAAGTATCAAGTCCTCTTTACTCCCATATGTCATACCCTAGTTACTCGAGTTTAAGTTTATGTCACTCTCGCAACCCACCATAAGCGAACCATGAACATATTGCAACACCCTACAGCGAGGGCCCCTCACATTTGCGCGATAACGGAGGCCACCATAGGATAGTGAAAGCACAAGTGCTCCCTAGGTGGTTTTGGTAATTAATGTCAACATATCTCTTGTTGGACTAACACTTTTATCTAGTATGTTTCAGACAAGTTCAACAATGGCATGGCATGGATGATGAAAGTGGATTCCTCAAAATATCAAGGACAAAGGATTGGCTCAAGCTCAAAAGCTCAAGACTCTACATTTTACATTTTAGTGATCCCAGATCACATTGAGTCTATAGGAAAAGCCAATACTATCAAGGAGGGATGAGGTGTTGCTTAATGAGCCTCTTGCTTCATGTGCTTAGTGATATGCTCCAAAACCCTCCACTACTTCCTCACATCCACATATGACCTAAACCTAAAGTCAAACTCGGCCCTACCGATTCTTTCTATCCGGCGCCACCGAGTTCAGATGTCATAGCCACTTCCACAAACCCTAGGCAAATCGGTTTCACCGATAGGGATCTAGGTCTCACCGAGATGGGATTCTAATCTCTCTGTGTATGTCCATTACCAAAATCGGTCTCACCGAGTTTGTGTTATCGGTACTACCGAGATTACAATGCAAACTCTGTGGTTAACTTATTACCAAAATCAGTCACACCGAGTTTGAGTAATCGGTCCCACCGAGTTTGCCTGACCAACTCTCTGGTTAGCTAATTACCAAATTCGGTCTCACCGAGTTTGTGTAATCGGTCTCACCGAGATTACGTTATGCCCTAACCCTAACCATATCGTTCCTACCGAGTTGCATGTCAGTCCCACCGAAAACCCTAACGGTCACTAGGTTTACTAAATCGGTCCGACCGAGTTTTATGATTCGGTCCCACCGAGTTTGGTAAATTGTGTGTAATGGTTAGATTTTGTGTGGAGGCTATATATACCCCTCCACCTCCTCTTCATTCGTGGAGAGAGCCAACAGAACAAACCTACACTTCCAACTTACTAGTTCTGAGAGAGAACCACCTACTCATGTGTTGAGGCCAAGATATTCCATTCCAACCATATGAATCTTGATCTCTAACCTTCCCCAAGTTGCTTTCCACTCAAATCTTCTTTCCACCAGATCCAAATCCTTTGAGAGAGAGTTGAGTGTTGGGGAGACTATCATTTGAAGCACAAGAGCAAGGAGTTCATCATCAACACACCATTTGTTACTTCTTGGAGAGTGGTGTCTCCTAGATTGGCTAGGTGTCACTTGGGAGCCTCCGACAAGATTGTGGAGTTGAACCAAGGAGTTTGTAAGGGCAAGGAGATCGCCTACTTCATGAAGATCTACCGCTAGTGAGGCAAGTCCTTCGTGGGCGACGGCCATGGTGGGATAGACAAGGTTGCTTCTTTGTGGACCCTTCGTGGGTGGAGCCCTCCATGGACTCGCGCAACCGTTACCCTTCGTGGTTTGAAGTCTTCATCAACGTGGATGTACGATAGCACCACCTATCAGAACCACGAAAAAAACATCCGTGTCTCCAATTGCGTTTGAATCCTCCAAACCCTTCCCTTTACTTTCTTGCAAGTTGCATGCTTTACTTTCCGCTGCTCACATAATCTTTGCATGCTTGCTTGCTTGTTATGTATTGTGAATGTTAAACTTGTGCCTAAACTCCACTTAAACCTAAAGAAGTTAAAAACTGCAACTTTGGTACTTAGTGTCTAATCACCCCCCCCCTCTAGACACCTCTTCTCAAGATCCTACAAGTGGTATCAGAGCATTGGTCTCCATTGCCTTGTGCACCTCATGTTGGGGAGTCTTAGACATAGAGTGCCTATTCTTGATGGAGAGTATTTTCATGAGTGGAAAAATGAGATGCTTGTAATCTTCAATCAATATCATTTGAACAAGTACATTGCTAGCCCTTGTGCACATCATGTTGATCCTATGCATCCTACCCTTGATGAATCTATTGACATGACTAGAAATCTTAGAACTGTTAATCTTATCACTAGAGGCTTGCCTAGAAACTTAATTAGAATCTTGCCTACTCTTGAGTGTGCCTATACTATATGGAAATTCCTTGAGGAACGCTTTCCAAATTATTCCTTGAAAAATCTAGATGAAATTCTCTATAAGTCTATTGTCTTGAGTAAGATGAATACTAGTGATCCTATGTTTGGCGATGGTCTATTTGAACTTACCGACCTTACGCATGCCAAAGGAGATGTTGGAATTATTGGTGATATTATTTCCAAAGCTATAAGAATTCATAAGCAAGATCATTGTCAAACTCACTCTAACGAATTACCCTCTCTAGGACTTGATCCACCACATGACGATGCTGAACATGGATACTATGATGAGGATGATGATAGTGACTTCGATCTTGATGATGCAATGAGACATTTTGGTCTTATGGCAAATCTTCGGGGATATGTGTCAGGAGGAAAGAAATGGGTTCTTGACAGTGGATGTACCGATCACATGACCGGAGATTAAGACATGTTTCGTGAGCTTGCTGAAAATGATAGTCCTCGAAAGTATGTCACTTTCGGTGACAACTCAAAGGGTAAGGTGGTTGGCCTCGGTAAGATGGCCACTCTCACATGATAGCTCTATTCAGAATGTCATGCTCGTTGAATCTCTTGGCTACAACTTACTTTCAGTATCTAGACTTGCTGATTTCGGTTTCAATGTCCTATTTACTGAAGTAGATTGCCAAGTGTTTCATCGAGACAATCATAAAATGGTCTTTACCGGTATACGTAGAGGTGATCTTTACATTGTTGATTTCTCTAAAAGGCACAACCTAAAACTTGCGTCATTGCTAAATCATCAAAAGGTTGGTTATGGCATAGACGACTAGGTCACGTTGGCATGAGAAATCTTGACAAGCTTATCAAAGGAAATCATATCCTTGGAGTTAATGATGTCATATTTGATAAGGATAGACTTTGAAGTGCTTGTCAGGCAGGTAAACAGGTTGGAGGAAGGCATCCCGTGAAGAACATCATGACCACAAGGAGGCCACTCGAGCTACTTCATATGGACCTTTTTGGTCCCAACGCTTACAAAAGCCTCGGTGGAAATTCTTTTGGTCTAGTTATAGTTGATGATTTTTCAAGATTTACGTGGGTGTTCTTTCTCGATGATAAATCGCAGGTCCAAAAGATCTTCAAAAACTTCGCTAGGAAGGCCCAAAATCAATTTGAAGTGAAGATCAAGAAGGTTCGCAGCGACAACAGAACGGAGTTCAAGAACGCAAATGTGGACACCTTTCTTGACGAAGAGGGGATTTCACATGAGTTCTCGGCTGTGTACACACCTCAATAAAATGGAGTTGTTGAGAGAAAGAACCGGACGCTCATCAAAATGGCGAGAACGATGCTTGATGAGTACAAGGCGCCAAAGCACTTTTGGGCAGAAGCGGTTGAGACAGCTTGTCATGCAACAAATCGCTTGTATATTCACAAGCTACTCGTCAAGACGGCATACGAGCTCCTCACCGGTAACAAACCCCAAGTTGGGTACTTTCGAGTATTCGGCTCAAAGTGCTACATTCTTGATAAGCATCGTCATTCAAAATTTGCTCCTAAGTCTCATGAAGGTTTCCTACTAGGTTATGGCTCAAACTCTCACACTTACCATGTCTACGACAATTTCACCCGAAAGGTTGAAGAGACGGTAGATGTGAAGTTTGATGAATCTAACGGCTCGCAAGTAGAGCAATTGCCAATTGATGTAGGAGACAAAGAACCTTCGGAAGCAATCCAAGACTTGTCTATTGGCAAGGTCCGTCCAACGGAGGTGAAGGAGAGTACCTTGTCTGTTCAAGTGGAAGCTTCTACTTCACGACAAGGTGAACCAAGAGTTGATACAGAAGCATCCACAAGTGGAACACACCAAGATGAAGAAAACGAGGAAGAACATCACGAACGTCAACAACCTCCTCCACCACGACAAGAAAATGACAACGCCAACAATGAAGAAGATCAAGAAGAAGAAGAAGAAGAAGAAGAAGAAGAAGAAGAAGAAGAAGAAGAAGAAGAACAAGATGAAGAAGATGTTCAACCGAGACCCAAGCAAAAGCTCTCACGAGTTCGAGCAAGAATTGCTAAAGACCATCCCGTTGAGCAAATCTACAATGATATTCAAACCGGGAGAATCACTCGCTCTAAAACTCGTTTAGCTAACTTTTGTGAAAACTATTCTTTCATCTCTAGCATTGAACCTATGAAGGTCGAAGAAGCATTGGAAGATCCGGATTGGATAAATGCTATGCATGAAGAGCTACACAACTTTGAGAGAAACCAAGTTTGGACATTGGTTAGGAAGCCCGACAATGACCACAACATCATGGTACCAAATGGGTGTTTCGCAACAAGCAAGATGAAGATGGACAAGTAGTTTGCAACAAAGCACGTCTCGTCGCCCAAGGCTACACACAAGTAGAAGGTATGGACTATGGTGAGACTTATGCTCCCGTTGCTAGACTTGAGTCCATTCGCATCTTACTTGCCTATTCTAATCACCATGATATCACCTTGTACCAAATGGACATTAAAAGTGCTTTTCTAAATGGTGAAATAGAAGAGGAAGTTTATGTTAAACAACCTCCCGGCTTTGTCAATCCTAAGAAACCAAATCATGTTTACAAACTTCACAAAGCCCTTTATGGTCTTAAACAAGCTCCTAGAGCTTGGTATAAATGCTTGACCAAGTTTCTTCTTGAAAAAGGCTTTGAAATTGGGAAAATTGATTCCACACTTTTTACTAAAAGGGTTAATGGAGAATTATTTGTATGCCAAATTTATGTTGATGATATCATATTTGGATCAACTAACGCTCATTTTAGTGAGAAGTTTGGAAAGCTAATATCGGAGAAGTTTGAGATGTCAATGATGAGTGAACTCAAATTATTTCTTGGGTTGCAAATCAAGCAAACTAAGGAAGGTACTTTTGTCTCTCAAACGAAGTACACTAAGGACTTATTCAAGAAGTTCAATATGCAAGAGTGCAAAGGTATGTCTACACCCATGCCTACTAGTGGACATCTTGATTTAACCAAAGATGGTAAACCGGTTGATCAAAAGGTTTATCGCTCTATGATTGGATCATTGTTATACCTATGTGCTTCATGTCCCGATATTATGCTAACTGTGTGCATGTGTGCAAGATATCAAGCTGCTCCTAAAGAATGTCATCTTAAGGCCGTGAAAAGGATAGTGAGATACTTAATTCATACACCAAATTTTGGCATTTGGTATCCTAAGAGGGCCTCTTTCGATCTTGTTGGCTACTCCGACTCGGACTATGCCGGAGACAAGGTTGATAGAAAGTCCACTTCGGGTACTTGTCAATTTCTTGGTAGATCTCTTGTGTCTTGGTCCTCCAAGAAAGAAAACTCGGTATCCTTATCTATAGCCGAAGCGGAGTACATTGCCACTGGTTCATGTTGTGCTCAATTACTTTGGATGACCCAAAATCTTAAAGATTATGGGATATATGTGAAACATGTTCCATTGCTTTGTGATAATGAAAGTGCTATCAAAATTGGTCATAATCCTGTACAACATTCTCGAGCAAAGCATATTGAAGTTCGTCATCATTTCATTCGAGATCATGTTGCTAAGGGTGACATTAAACTTAAGCATGTTCGCACCGAAAAGCAACTAGCAGATATATTTACTAAACCCCTTGATGAGAAAGTGTTTTGCAGGTCGAGAGGAGAATTGAACATCATTGATGCTTCAAACTTGGAGTAGAAACTCCATTGGATACATGCAAGACATGAGCTTATGACTAATCCATGATATCTCTCTTATGATGAAAATATTATATCTTGGATATATTTGCATCTTGCATGTTATCTAACCCATGTAGGTATTTGGTTGAATAAAATTCCATGAGATTGTAATCTACTCACATCTTGAGCAATCTCTACATCACCAAGTCTCTACACTATGGTGGCTGAATACAAGGAAGCACGAAATCATTCAAACTTATCCTTTGACAAACTCTATGATTGAGCTTCATGATTAACTTTTTTTGGGATATACAAGTGCTACTCCTTGCAAGAACTAATCCATGTAGGTAGATGGACTCAAATTCCAAGTGGTGCTCCCAACTCTTGATAAGCTACATCAACCTTGAGCAATCCACACAAGTTCAACTACATGGTCAACACCACCAACCAAGGTATGTCATTCCATCATAGAGAAGCTTTACTCCGAGTCATGAGCTAAAGCAACTCGACAAGATGTGAATACATCAAAATGCTTAAACAAAAAATGGTAACCCCATTTTGAGCTTAAACAATGAGTATGACCTATGATCAAGTGATCTCACTTGACTCCTAAGTCAATATACTCTAACATAGGTGACTTTGTCGCCGACCATCTCTAGATGAAGTTCTCTCGTGTTCTTTTCTGTGTTTTTGCATTTGTCTCATGCATATTTGTTTCCCCTTTCAAAAAAAAACTTCATCTAGATTTCTTTCTGTTTGCTCTGCATTTCCTGCATCCAATTCATTGCATATCATTCAGTAAATTCCTTGCAAAGCTTTGTGAGATCTTACTAGTCTAGTGAGCTGAGGTAAAAAGTGTTTTCTCTGTGATGAACTCGGTTTCACCGATTTGTTGTTTTTGGTCCAACCGAATCCTTTCGGTACAACAGAAGCATACTGCTCGGTGCCACCAATTTCACAACAGGAAAAACAATTTGCCACTTATTTTGTGTTTCTTCTGATCCAGCTCCACTCAATGAATCTTGTCCTCCACAAGCATCACAATTTTATCCAGTGCTTTGTGTTGTGACTCAAGGACCAAACCCATTCACAACAAATTCCAGAAGACCCTTCTTGGAAATTGATGTCAAAGGGGGAGAGAGAGATCACATCAAAGCTTATCACTTCCAAAAGGGAGAGAGTATTAAGGGGGAGAAAGAGATCTCCAGGGGGAGAGAATACTCAAGTAGAAAGTATTTCTCAAGGATCCCAGATGCTTGGTGTTCAAGAGGAGAGATGCCACATGTCTTTTTGGGGGAAAGACATGTTCATATGTGCTTATTTGCTTTAAGCTCTGTTCTTTATATCTTTCAGCCCTAATTTTCTGTTCCCTATCTTCTCCCAGTATCCCATGCTAGATTCAGGGGGAGCAAGACATCTAAGGGAAAGGAATCATTCAAATTCATTGCATATCTTTATTCTTGGGGACATGTCTAATCCAATGTGGTACTTAGTAATCACTCTCTACATGTCATCCCAGTCTTGGTATTCTTGTGGTTTCTTTTGTTTGCTCTGGCTAGTAGATGTACCTGTGTTATCTAACCTTGTTTGTGCAGGTTCATTCAACCCTAGGCCAACTCAAGACTACAAGGTAAGTATATGCATCACACTCATGTGTATGAGGAATTCTTGCTGATGTACATACTGTTTGCAAGAAGGACTCATAAGCATGGAGGTACTTCCTTTAATATTCTTTGCTCTGATGCATATGGCCAAGATACATGTAACACATTGCCTACTCTATCATGGTTATGCTCTCACATGCTTCAACATTCCATACTCACATGATTGCATACATGTAGGGGAAGCCTATGCTTGTTACATGTCTTTCCGAAGCTTTACTTGCTATTCTTTATATCTTTATCTAAAGCTTTGATGTATGTTGCCATCAATTACCAAAAAGGGGGATATTGAAAGCACAAGTGCTCCCTAGGCGGTTTTGGTAATTAATGTCAACATATCTCTTGTTATACTAACACTTTTATCTAGTATGTTTCAGACAAGTTCAACAATGGCATGGCATGGATGATGAAAGTGGATCCCTCAAAATATCAAGGACAAAGGATTGGCTCAAGCTCAAAAGCTCAAGACTCTACATTTTACATTTTAGTGATCCCAGATCACATTGAGTATATAGGAAAAGCCAATACTATCAAGGAGGGATGAGGTGTTGCTTAATGAGCCTCTTGGTTCATGTGCTTAGTGATATGCTCCAAAACCCTCCACTACTTCCTCACATCCACATATGACCTAAACCTAAAGTCAAACTCGGCCCTACCGATTCTTTCTATCCGGCGCCACCGAGTTCAGATGTCATAGCCACTGCCACAAACCCTAGGCAAATCGGTTTCACCAATAGGGATCTCGGTCTCACCGAGATGGGATTGTAATCTCTCTGTGTATGTCCATTACCAAAATCAGTCTCACCGAGTTTGTGTAATCGGTACTACCGAGATTACAATGCAAACTCTCTGGTTAACTTATTACCGAAATTGGCCCCACCGAGTTTGAGTAATCGGTCCCACCGAGTTTGCCTAACCAACTCTCTGGTTAGCTAAATACCAAATTCGGTCTCACCGAGTTTGTGTAGTCGGTCTCACCGAGATTACGTTATGCCCTAACCCTAACCATATCGGTCCAACCGAGTTGTATGTCAGTCCCACCGAAAACCCTAACGGTCACTAGGTTTACTAAATCGGTCCGACCGAGTTTTATGATTCGGTCCCACCGAGTTTGGTAAATTGTGAGTAACGGTTAGATTTTGTGTGGAGGCTATATATACCCCTCCACCTCCTCTTAATTCATGGAGAGAGCCATCAGAACAAACCTACACTTCCAACTTACCAGTTCTGAGAGAGAACTACCTACTCATGTGTTGAGGCCAAGATATTCCATTCCAACATATGAATCTTGATCTCTAGCCTTCCCCAAGTTGCTTTCCACTCAAATCTTCTTTCCACCAAATCCAAATCCTGTGAGAGAGAGTTGAGTGTTGGGGAGACTATCATTTGAAGCACAAGAGCAAGGATTTCATCATCAACACACCATTTGTTACTTCTTGGAGAGTGGTGTCTCCTAGATTGGCTAGGTGTCACTTGGGAGCCTCTGACAAGATTGTGGAGTTGAACCAAGGAGTTTGTAAGGGCAAGGAGATCGCCTACTTCGTGAAGATCTACAGCTAGTGAGGCAAGTCCTTCGTGGGCGACGTCCATGGTGGGATAGACAAGGTTGCTTCTTCGTGGACCCTTTGTGGGTGGAGCCCTCCGTGGACTCGCGCAACCGTTACCCTTCGTGGGTTGAAGTCTCCATCAACGTGGATGTACGATAGCACGAACTATCGGAACCACGACAAAAACATCCGTGTCTCCAATTGCGTTTGAATCCTCCAAACCCTTCCCTTTACTTTCTTGCAAGTTGCATGCTTTATTTTCCGCTGCTCACACTCTTTGCATGCTTGCTTGCTTGTTATGTATTGTGAATGTTAAACTTGTGCCTAAACTCCACTTAAACCTAAAGAAGTTAAAAACTGCAATTTTGGTACTTAGTGTCCAATCACCCCCTCTCTAGACACCTCTTCTCAAGATCCTACAGATAGCACCATAAATAAAATATACAATTGTACCAACCAAGATCACGATTAACCCATAGGACAAAACGAATCTACAAACATCATAGGATAACCATGGATCATTGGGAAATAATATATGGAGTTGAGCACCATGTTTAAGTAGAGATTACAGCGGGGGGAAGAGGTGTTACACCGCTGCATAGACGGGGAGAAAGTTGGTGTTGAAGGCAGCAAGATTGTTGATGTAGATCGTCGTCCCGATCGTTGCCACGGTGGCACTCCGGCGCCACCGGGAGAGAGGGGGAGAGAGCCCCCCTCCTTCTTCTTCCTTGGCCTCCCCCCTAGACGGGAGGAGAGTTCCCCCTCTGGTCCATGGTCTCCATGGAGGCAGAGGGGCGGGAGCCCCTCCGAGATTGGATCTCCCTCTCTGTTCTCTTATGTTTCTCGTTTTTCAGATCTGGCAGAAAACCATTTCTTATATTCCGGGAGATCTGTAAGTCCGATTGCGCTGAGATTTTAACACGATTTTTTTCCGGATATAAGCTTCCTTGCGCCCGAAGTAGAGCTCCTACCGATGTTCGAGGAGGGCACAACCCACCACGACGCGCCAGGGGCCTCTGGCGCGCCCTAGTGTCTTCTGGGCTGTGTGGGCCTCCGTTTGCAGTGATTCCAAATCCCAAAAATCACATATATTCCAAAATAATTCTCCGTCAAATTTTATTGCATTTGGACTTCGTTTGATATGGATACTCTACGGTACAAAAAACATGCAGAAAACAGGAACTAGCATTGGGCACTGGATCAATAGGTTAGTCCAATAAATCATGTAAAAAGTTGCCAAAAGTATGTAAAACTTGTATGATATTGGCATGAAACAATCAAAAATTATAGATACGACGGAGACGTATTAGGTTGCACTTAATACATGAGAAACATATACATGTGCTCTATATTTCCTAGTTCTTAATCATGCTTGGTTTGGATAAATGGGTTTTCCATGTGGCTTGAATTAATCTGATGAATATGCAATGTGCTTAATTTTCATCAACATATTTTACTTATAGCATGCGAACCCTTACTTAACTTGATGACTAACTACCTTATATGTGTTGCAGGGAAACAATGGGAAGCACTGAGGTTTACAATCAAGGTTAGCATGTGCATGGTCCGTTTTCTAATAGCACATTATTGTGCAATTGCAGGAACCATTCTAATATTTAGGTTTTTAACAATTTGGTCTTGCACATGTAGGTCCCGCTGTCAGAGGTTTTGACCCACTGTTCGACCCTTTTTGCATATGGGGAAATGAGTTATCCATGAATATTAGTCAAGTCAAGAAACTCATAAAGATTGTTAGGATAAAGAAATTAGCGACAAAAAAACAACAAGATCTTTGTCTGCACAATGAATAAGACATCAATTCACTACAGGATGGTACTAACTATTATACCTTGCCTTTTTATCCCTTTGCCCTATTTCCAATATAGAGAAGATATTTGTGCACATCCTTGTTTTCAGGCCTTTCCAAAGCAATTCACTGATGATTACCTCTCAAACCACCTATATGGTCAGGAGGCGAGGAAGGTATTCATACAACACCCATGGTTCAATATTGAATTGTTCTTGAAGATGACGAAGGATGGACGGTCAATCATCCACACGCACTGGCCTAATGTTGCAAAGACCTTCAACATCAATGAAGGCTCAATATTCGCCTTCTGCTTCAACAGTTTTTAATATGAGATACATATGTCTATGTATCGTCTATGATGCTAATTTCAAAAGATTATAGATGTTGAATGTGAAACTTGGTGTTGGTGCAGTTGTGTAATGGGGTAGCTGAGTGCTGAAGCTATATGATGTTGTACTCTGATGTATTTCAATTATGAAAATGAAATATATTAATAACAGGATAATTAGTCTGCTAATTGGGTTTTTCTATTGCAAACGGTTATTGAGAAAACACCGTGGGCGACGACTCCAGGCAACGCACACCGTTTCTTGGAATAAACCGTGTTGGATTAATGAACAATCACACACGACATCCTCTTGAAAACTGTTTGTGATGGACAACCTTCGCCACATAGTTTCTTCTATGCACCATGTGTGATGCATTCAACAACGCAAACGATAAAATTGTTAATACCGTATGCAATGGAAACACTATCACAAATGATTTAACGAGGAAAATTGTGTGTGATGTACCTGCGAACAGAAACGTTTTCCTTGGAGCGACTGTGTGGGATGTATATACGAATGGAAATGTTTAGCGGGGACGGACTGTGTGGGATGTACTGACGACCGAAAATGATTTCACTTGTATAATTGTATTTTTTAGTACTACTATACGTATAACCGTATTTGATCGCTCGTCGGTTGCACACGACCTCATTTTGCCGAGCGTGTGTGCCAGGAGGGCATATCCCCGACTGTTTCTGGGTCGTGTGGGAAGGACCCCCCCTATCGCCAACACTCACTAGGTGATGGTTCCCAATGCCGTCGCGGAAAGGGATTAAAAACTGTTTGTATAGCACCTCACTGTACTAGTGACGGAAGATTGCAAAGTCTCCAATAAGAGGGGAAAGTGCCCTCTCAGATAATGTACGAAATTGGATTCATAACCGATAAAATAATTTCATGTCTGCTTTTTCATAGAGCCTATGGTAGGCAATCCTATTTGGGTTGGTTTTTTGATGTTCTCTTTGTTTAACATGTACCCTTTGATTGCAGATGAGGTGTTGAAGAAGGAGGCCTAAGAATACCCCAAATGTAGGAAGGAGTGCAATTGCAGCATGTGCTGGTGAGCAATCTGAAGCTAATGCTTGACATATGGGATTTCAGATTTTTGTTCTTATTGATGGATCTCTTTATCTGGTTTTATTTGGCAGAACTAGGAAAGGGGAGGCGCCGACGGGGCTAATGGTCCATGCTACCAATAGGCCGAAGGTTAACCTAGTGCGAACTAAGAACAATGCTGCTCTCAAGGATGAAATAGTTGTACCAAGGGGTACTCTCCTGACATGCCTTGCAAGGATAGAGCTGCAGTTTTAGATGTTGGTGCTCCTACTCAACTTCTAGAGTTTTGTCACACATTTCGCGTGGTAATTATGGAAATCAAATAGTAATATGTTTTACTTACCATTTTGTCAAAACCGATAGATCTCGGGTAGGGAGTCCCGAACTGTGCGTCTAAGGCGGATGGTAACAGGAGGCAGGGGACATGATGTTTACCCAGGTTCGGGCCCTCTCGATGGAGGTAATACCCTACTTCCTGCTTGATTGATCTTGATGATATGAGTAGTACAAGAGTTGATCTACCACGAGATCGTAGGGGCTAAACCCTAGAAGCTAGCCTATGGTATGATTGTTGTTGTCCTACGGACTAAACCCTCCGATTTATATAGACACCAGAGGGGGCTAGGGTTACACAGAGTCGGTTACAAGGGAGGAGATCTACATATCCGTATCACCAAGATTGCCTTCCACGCCAAGGAGAGTCCCATCCGGACACGGGACGAAGTCTTCAATCTTGTATCTTCATAGTCCAACGGTCCGGGCAAAGAATATAGCCCGGCTGTCCGGATACCCCCTAATCCAGGACTCCCTCAATAGCCCCTGAACCAGGCTTCAATGACGATGAGTCCGGCGCACAGATTGTCTTCGGCATTGCAAGCCGGGTTCCTCCTCCGAGTACTCCATAGAAGATTTTGAACACAAGGATAGTGTCCGGCTCTGCAAAACAAGTTCCACATACCATCATAGAGAGAATAATACTTCCACGAATCTAATCTGCTGACGACCCTTCATAACGTGACATCATGTCGTGGCCTGTTCCTTACATGAACCATTTTTCCAAACCAACCCACACGCTTTACGAGGCAATTTTACTGGCACATCTTGTCGGAGCAGAGATCGTGTCCCTCTTATTACGGGATTCTCATCAACACGGACATGGGTAACCCAACCGTGCCCGTTGGTATGACTCCTCGATTGAAGGCAAGTCCCATACGGTCACGAGGAGGACGCTTGGTATTCATCCTCTTTATAAAGAGACCAAGGCCTATCCTTTTTTCTCCTCAAACGTAATCGAATCCTCCCCCCGCTTCGAGTTCCAACACCCGAAGCTCAGGTCAGGTGCTTCGGACCTTCAACCATGTCCGGATCCAACCTTCAAGGTCGGTGGATGCCTTCCTCCGTCACGGAGGAAGACGTCAAAAAGCTAAGAGAGGCCAGGTACTTGACCGGCGAAATCTCGCATAGGTTGCCTGCTCGAGGGCAGGTCATTCCCACTCCCGAACCCGGCGAGAGCGTTGTGTTCGTATCTCACTTCCTCCGAGGGCTAGACCTTGCTCTAGATCCCTTCGTGAGGGGGCTCATGTTCTATTACGGGCTGGATTTCCATGATTTGGCTCCGGACTCTGTCCTCCACATCTCGTCATTCATCGTCGTGTGTGAAGCTTTCCTCCGCATTACCCCTCACTTCGGCATGTGGCTCAAGACCTTCAAGGTGGAGCCGAAGATGATCGAGGGGCGGCACGCAGAGTGCGGAGGTGCCGTAATAAGCAAAAGCGCCAATGCCCCATGGCCAGAGGGTTCCTTCCAGGAGGTGTCCAGCTTATGGCAACGAGAGTGGTTTTATATCACAGCCCCCAGGGGTACCAAGTGGGTGGCCGCCCCTGCTTTTCGCTCGAGCCCCCCGCCACGACTAACGTCATGGATTAACAAGGGGCTAGACTGGGGGCCAGTAAAAGATGTGCCGATATTGCAGAGCCGCATCCGATATCTCCTCGAGAGGGATATCAGTCTGGCCACGGTAATGCAAGTCATGTTAATTCGTCGAGTCCTGCCCTGCAAACGTCCTCCCCTCCGCATGTGGGAGTTCAACCCGGAGGGACCGCGAGCTATTCAGCACTTCCTCGGCATGACGCTCGAAGAGATGTATCAATCGTTCTTTGGACCACAAATAATGTGTCCGGACACCACCGAGGACGTAGGTCTGAGCTGCAATCGCCCGGATACCCAAGTAAGTGGTCCCGTAGCCGAACACGTTGTCTTTTTATTTATCATAACATCATTCTGAAAAGTCGGTTCTATGACTAGGACTGGGTAACAAAGGCGAAGATGATCAGGTGTCTGAACCCCCTCCCTGAGGTCTCACCGGATCCTGTACTAGCCAGGATGCTGGAGCTCGTGCCTTATCAAGCGCCCTCAGGGGAAGATAAAGGGCGGAAGAAAGAGGCTAGCGCCTCCGCGAAGGAGGATAACCGGGGAGAAGAAACTAATATTCCCTCTCCCCAAGGAAGGAAGAGGAACGCCTCTGAAGACCCGGAGACAATGGTCTCCAAACGAGGGAAGAAATCTTTGCCAGAGGGTCCTGCCCCGGGGGATACCCCGGCCGCACAATGCCCGCAAGGGGGTCAGCCCTCCACCGAGCTGTAAGTAGAAGGGTACTTAATAGTGAAAATATCCTGCATTACTTCTAAGGAAAATAACCGAAGCATTTATCTTGTAGTTCGGATCGTAGCCCTTCTCAGCAGAGTTCGTTTTCTGGGGATCTTCTTCCAGAGATGATAGAGAGCGAAACGCCTCCCCCTGCCATCCCGCCTCATGAGGCGGGCGACCCCGAGGTGTCGTCACGGAGGGTTTCTCCTGATCCGGCAAGGCCAGAGTGTAATATTTTGGCCACCCGAAGTCCTCAGTATCCGTCTCTTGAAGAGAGCAGCCAAAAGAGTCCGGCACCGTCTGGTGTGCGGTCGGATGCGCTGAAGGATCTGCTAGAGCAAGCGGTTATCTCAGAAGCACATCGTACGCTAACGGGTACGGTGGTTGACAGGATTTCATCCGCTGAAAGCGGGTTGCATGAAGCTTTTATGAATCTGCTGAAAGGTTTTTAGGTACGTGAAATAGTGTGTATTTTTGGCAGTACCGCACATGTTAGGTGTGCCATATGCAGATAGTAGCCCCTGAGACTTTGGTTGCCATCGAGAGCGGCGGCAAACAGAGGATCATAGTCCCAGGTAATAATCAATCCGCCTTCATATGCAGGTGGCGGAAGGTCCGGTGGCTAGCCGGACAGGTGAGTTTCCGAGCGAAGCGGCAACTTGATGTGGCAGATGCCGACATCGGGCTTGTCAACAAGCGGCTTGACGAGGCACAAGGTATGTGATTTCTCCGGTGATCAGCACATAGTAAGAGGAGCATAATGCCAGTATCTTTAATATGCTGTGACTGCAGATGGAGTTGCGGCCGTGGAGAGTCTTCGGGCGGAACTAGCCCGAGCCAAAGAACAAGCCAGGAATAGTGATGCGGCCGCTATGAAGGCGGCCAAAGAGCTGAGGGCCGAACAGGCTGCCCATTGCCAAAGTAAGGAAAAGATGGCCAAGATGGCCGTTGAATTAAAAGATGCCGCCGACCGGTACCATCTTCTTGAAAAGGAAAACCAAGCGAAGGCGACGGAGCTGGAGAAGGCCATGGTAGCAGCCAAGGAAGCCTGCTCGAAGATCAGAGCGTCGAAGGAGGAGTTGTGCCAAGCTGGAGATATCGCGGCTGGGAAGCCCTTCTTGCTGCGGACGAAATTCGGAGATCCGAAGTATGCCCCTCTTGATCAGCTATGGAGTTCTGCGGACGCATATGCGGATCTGGCAGCCAGTGCGGCTGATGCAGCCGAGTACTTCAAGGATCAGAAAGATCGTGAAGTGGAAAAGCTATTCTGGTCGAAGTTCAACGGTCCAGCGCATCCGCTGCTGTTAAATGAGCGCATGATAGAGTGGGCCGAGCTCCATAGGTTGTCCGGGCTTGCCATGGGGTCTGTTGTGGATCATCTGTGGCCCAGAGGGCCGCGGCTGAAGAGTTATTTTGGTTTGGTGCAGCAGTTCCTTGGCGCTGTGCCTCGTATCGATGCTATGAAGAGGTCGCCGTGCATAGAGGGTGCACGGATGGCACTTGCCCGTGTCAAGACATACTGGGCAGACATGGAGGCGACCGCTATTGCAACCCAGGGTTTGGCCGTCGGCCGAGTACCTGCCGAGCACTACTTTGAGGAAGTCCTTGAAAGCGCTCGTTCAATAGAAGCTTAGTGCTCGAAGAATATTATGTTCTAGTGACATGTATTCCCATTGAAAAACAATGTTTTACTGAATTGTAAAGGTTGCTTTTATACTTTAGCCTGAAAGTGTTATGATGCCTCCTGTGCGGCCGTTTATGTATATATGTATATAACTTGAAAGTTTGCAGTCGTCGGCTTCAGCCCCCACGCATATAATGCAGGGGTGTTTGCAGAAGACGCGTTTTCACACTTGATCCAACGTCTTGGTCCATTAAGGAGGTGATAGCGCGGTGAACTAGGCAAACAGACTATATTTCTTTAACACTTTCACTTAGCCATAGGAGTTTGACAGTGGGGCTACTATATAGCCCCTGGTGGCTCCGCGCTCATCCGAATACGGGGCGCGTACATGCCTGGTCGGGAAACGGCCCTTCGTTAATGCGGAGGAATCCCGAAGATTCCGCTAGGTCATTGAGTTGTTTACTAGTCTCGCGCTTTATCATGACAGTCAGTTTTCAGCTTTCTCTACTGAGGTGCTCGTCCGGATGAACCAAGGCACAATCGCAGTAGTTCTCCTGGTGCCACCTTAGCCGATAGAGTGGAACGTAAGGTAGCAAAACACAGGAGCCGGGCAAACCCAACATTTGACCAAAGACATGATTCGGAGCTGATGCATATAAGGCCAAACTCGCGACGCCGAACACTCCCTAAGGTATTCGGTCTTTATAATATATACCGGGCTAAGCAATGCCCTTGATAATGAGCCCCAAGTGTCCGGGTACGTGCAATATTCTGACGTGGCCACATGCCAATAACATCAGCATCCTTCTCGGTTGTACTGAGAATCCGGAGGATGTGAATCAACAAGAGACAGTAAAAAAGGTTTACGCAGGGTCTTAATCTAAAAAGAAACCTTTGAACGGGTCCCTGCTGCACGTCTTCGCCTGTGTCTCCATTGTGTCGTATCCTGGACGGGTGTAGCACGATTGTCATCTGTAAAAGAGAGGAACTTATTTGAAAGTTGTCGTGCAAAAAATTGGTTATTCTAAATAAACCATTTAAAATTCAAGATAAGTAAAGTTGAGCCGAATTATCGCTGTTTACACATGGGAAGCCCCTTTTACCGTCTATAAGGGTATAACCGCCAAACCCATCTCAATTATATCTAATTACGCCGGACTTGTCTAACCGTGTCCGTGGTCTTAACGACCGGTCATTTGCTCTGGTTGGTGAGGCCGTCTAGTGTTCGGCTGCTAAAGCAGCCGCGCGATCTTCCGCGCGTAAGGAATGCTCGATGTTTCCATTTACTGTGATGATGCCACGTGGACCGGGCATCTTAAGCTTGAGAGAGGCGTAATGCGGTATTGCATTAAAACGAGCGGAAGCTGCTCATCCGAGTAATGCTTGATAGCCACTTCGGAATGGATCAATGTTGAAGGTTAACTTTTCGCTTCAGAAGTTTTCGGGAAAACCGAATGCAACCTCTAGTAACAGGGAGCCCGTGCAGTGGGCCTCTGTGCTTGGCATTACTCCCTTGAAGGTAGTATTACTATGGCTGATTTTTGTTGGGTCTATCCCCATTTTGCGGACTGTGTCCTGATATATCAGGTTTAAACTACTACCGCTGTCCATGAGGACTCGTGTGACATGGTATCCATTTATTATTGGGTCTAACACCAAAGCAGTCAATCCTTTGTGCCGGATACTTGTCGGGTGATCCCTGTGATCAAAAGTGATCGGTCGGGCCAACCAAGGGTTGAACTCAGTGGTGGCAGGCTCTAGGACGTGTGTGTCTTGGAGTGCGGTTTTGCTTCTCCCCTTTATCACATGTACCACGTTTACTGTTTTGACTTCTGGTGGGAATTTTTTCTGTCCCCCAGTGCCTTGCTGGTGAGGCTCATCCTCGTCTTCGCTCGGTGTATCCTGCCCCTTGTGTTCGGTGTTTAGCTTGCCGGCCTGTTTGAAGACCCAACATTCTCTGTGGGTATGATTTGCAGGTTTTTCGGGGGTGCCGTGGATCTGACATAGTTTGTCTAGAATCTTGTTTAGGCTGGACGGTCCATCTCTGTTGCCTTTGAACGGCTTTTTCCACTGACCTAGTCGAGAGCCTCTGAATCTGGAGTTTACCGCCGTGTTATCTGGGCTGTCTTCTTTATTCCGGCGCTTGTTTTTGCTGCGTCGTGGTTTTCCATTGCCATCCCTGACTCCGGATGTGCTTGGGTTGCTGGTGCTACTTCAGGTTAACCAGCTGTCCTCGCCCGCGCAAAAGCGGCTCATGAGGCTTGTTAGGGCTGCCATTGTTCTCGGCTTTTCTTGGCCGAGGTGTCTGGCAAGCCATTCGTCTCGGACGCTGTGCTTGAAAGCTGCTAAGACTTCGGCGTCCGAACAGTCGATGATTTGGTTCTTCTTAGTAAGAAACATGTTCCAAAGCTTTCGGGCTGACTCTACGGGCTGTTGAATTATATGACTTAAATCGTCTGCATCCGGAGGTCGGACATAGGTCCCTTCAAAGTTAGCCAGAAAGGCATCCTCGAGCTCCTCCCAACTTCCAATGGAGTTATCGGGGAGGCTTTTCAGCCAGTGCCGAGCTGGTCCTTTAAGCTTGAGGGGCAAGTACTTGATGGCGTGGAGATCGTCTCCGCGAGCCATATGAATATGGAGGATAAAGTCCTCAATCCAGACCCCAGGGTCTGTGGTCCCGTCGTACGCCTCTATGTTCACTGGTTTGAATCCTTCTGGAAATTCGTGGTCCAGCACCTCATCGGTGAAACATAGGGGGTGTGCAGCACCCCCATACTTAGATGTACCACGGTGTTGGGACGGTTGTGATGTTTGGTTTTGGTTGTGCGCTGGAGCGCATTTCCTTGACCCGTAGATGGATCTGGTTGCGCCGGCCTTTTGATGCGAGTCCTCGCATGGATCATGTACTGACTTATGTGCGGCCTCGGTGGCTGCTCTATCGCGGCCACGAGGTCGTCGATCCGACCGGTCGGCTATTTTATTTTTTGGCTGTGGGGGCTCTAAGGCCTCATCGTCGAATTCAGGCAGCAGCTTGCGCTTTGGGTAGCTCTTCGTGTGGCGACTGCCACCGTACTTTTCTGCAGTGTCGAGCACTTTGTTCCATCTACTGTTAAGTGTATTTTGTGCGGCCTTGAGCCTTTGCTTCTGCTTCTTCAGACTCCTCGCAGTGGCGGTAAGCCTTCTATGGAGGTTCTCTTGCTCCAGGTGCCTTTCCGGGATGATGTGTGCATCGTCATCCGGACTGTTCTCCTCTTCGGAGACGGGTTGATTAGCTTGACGCTCAGCGTCGCCGTGATCGGACAGCGGCTCCGTACTGTGTTCATCATCTGCTGGCTCACCCTGCTCTATTGCTGGGTCTATGTGGTCGTCGTTTCCTCCAGAGTTGACCGGGGTATTATTTTTTCTTGCGCTGTTATCGCTGTTTTTGCCGAGGCAGGATTTGGAGCGGCGCCTATGCCGCCGCTAGGATTGCTTCTCGAGGGAGCTATCCTTCACTGCATCCTTCCGTTCCTGGTCGTCATTTTCTTTGGGTGTATCCACCATGTATATGTCATGTGATGAAGTGGTGGTCCAGCACCCTGTGGGCAGTGGTTCCTGTTCGTCTCCTGCATCGTTGTTCATACCATCGATGTCTTCGGAGTCCAAGTCGAGCATGTCTGTTAAATCATCGACATTGGCTACTAAGTGGGTGGTGGGTGGGGAGTGAATTTCTACATCATCCGCATCCCATTCTAGCCGGACCTAGTTCGGCCAAGGCTCTCCTGACAAGGAGAGATACCTTAACGAGTTTAGCACATCGCCGAAGGGCGAGTGCTGGAAAATATCCGCGGAGGTGAACTCCATGATCGGCGCCCAATCAGATTCGATAGGCATGGGCGCAGGCGGTTCGGAGTCCGTGGCCGGAGATGAATCCAGTGGTTCGGCGTCACGGCTCTCGTGAGGGGTAAGGCCAGTATTCGGCTCTATCGCCAATGAGGGTACGACCTCCAAGGCGGGGCCTATCCGCCCGTCCTCGGATGGCGCAATCTGCTCCGGATTGGAGGCCGGAGTAGTTGCTGTCGTGATTTCCCGAACACTGTCCGACTGCAGAGCTACATCATGCTCGTCGTGATCGTGCGACACACCTGGCATGGGCTCGAATCCGTCAAAGATCAAATCTCCGCGGATATCGGCAGTGTAATTCAAGTTTTCAAACCTGACCTGGTGGCCAGGGGCGTAGCTCTCGATCTGCTCCAGATGGCCAAGCGAGTTGGCCCGCAGTGCGAAGCCGCCGAATATAAAGATCTGTCCGGGGAGGAAGACCTCACCCTGGATCGCATCATTACCGATGATCGAAGGAGCCATAAAGCCTTACGGTGACGACACAGTGGAACTCTCAATGAAAGCACCAATATCAGTGTCAAAACCGGCGGATCTCGGGTAGGGGGTCCCGAACTGTGCGTCTAAGGCGGATGGTAACAGGAGGCAGGGGACACGATGTTTACCCAGGTTCGGGCCCTCTCGATGGAGGTAATACCCTACTTCCTGCTTGATTGATCTTGATGATATGAGTAGTACAAGAGTTGATCTACCACGAGATCGTAGAGGCTAAACCCTAGAAGCTAGCCTATGGTATGATTGTTGTTGTCCTTATGGACTAAACCCTCCGGTTTATATAGACACCGGAGGGGGCTAGGGTTACACAGAGTCGGTTACAAGGGAGGAGATCTACATATCCGTATCGCCAAGCTTGCCTTCCACGCCAAGGAGAGTCCCATCCGGACACGGGACGAAGTCTTCAATCTTGTATCTTCATAATCCAACAGTCCGGCCAAAGGATATAATCCGGCTGTCCAGATACCCCCTAATCCAGGACTCCCTCATATGGGATTTCAGATTTTTGTTCTTATTGATGGATCTCTTTATCTGGTTTTATTTGGCAGAACTAGGAAAGGGGAGGCGCCGACGGGGCGAATGGTCCATGCTACCAATAGGCCGAAGGTTAACCTAGTGCAAACTAAGAACAATGCTTCTCTCAAGGATTAAATATTTGTACCAAGGGGTACTCTCCTGACATTCCTTGCAAGGATAGAGATGCAATTTTAGATGTTGGTGCTCCTACTCAACTTCTAGAGTTTTGTCGCTCATTTGGTGTGGTAATTATGGAAATCAAATAGTAATATGTTTTACTTACCATTTTGTGTTGCATTGGATAATTGATACATCTACTCCTCATTTCTAAATCTGGTTTGCTTTAGCTAGTTAGGGTTATTTAGGTTCTCTGAGAATGTTCTCGAGCTAAAAATTAAGTTGTTTTAATATTACTTCTGTCTTGTTAACACAAAATAGATCATCAACTTGAGGGGCATATTGTTTATGATTTCTTGCTTTATAATCTAACGAAAGTTTATTTACAGTTTATTTTACAATCTGGTACCGAACTTGGTATATGTTTCCATAAATGAAAAAGTTTAACTGTTTTTAGCTGCCTGCTCGCTTTTAGAGACCTTTTCTTCTGTATTATAAATATAATAATGTACCAAATTATGTAAGTAGATCTGCAAAATAAGGAAGGGGAAACTAGAACAAACTCTCATAGACTTAACTCAACTTGAAGAGGTGTCTTCAGTTGTTGCCGACTTCACATAAAGTTGTTGTCCGTCATAGAAAATTGCAAAGATATGTAAGTATACTCCAAACTGCTATTTCCTTGTTGTTTTGCCCATTGATTTCTACTACACAACTTGTTCTCGTAGACTTGTGTTGGGCCTCCAAGCACAGAGTTTTGTAGGACAGTAGCAATTTTCCCTCAAGTGGATGACCTAAGGTTTATCAATCCATGGGAGGTGTAGGATCAAGATGGTCTCTCTCAAACAACCCTGCAACCAAATAATAAAAAGTCTCTTGTGTCTCCAACACACCAAATACAATGGGAATTTGTATAGGTGCACTAGTTCAGCAAAGAGATTGTAATAAAATCATAGTAATGATAGTAGATACTGATTTTTGTGATAGGAACAAAAAAACAGCAAGGTATCAAGTAACAAAAGTGAGCACAAATGGTATTGCAACGCTTGAAAATAAGGCCTAGGGTCCGTACTTCCGCTAGTGCAATCTCTCAACAATGCTAATATAATTGGATCATATAACCACCCCTCAACGTGCGATTAAGAATCACTCCAAAGTTCCTGTCTAGCAGAGAACATAAGAAGAAATTTTTTTGTAGCTATTCTTTCCGATCGATCTATCCAAGAGTTCGTACTTCCGCTAGTGCAATCTCTCAACAATGCTAATATAATTGGATCATATAACCACCCCTCAACGTGCGATTAAGAATCACTCCAAAGTTCCTGTCTAGCAGAGAACATAAGAAGAAATTTTTTTGTAGCTATTCTTTCCGATCGATCTATCCAAGAGTTCGTACTAAAATAACACCATGTTATTCTTTCTGATCGATCTATCAAGAGTTTTTACTAAAATAACACTAAGTTATTCTTTCCGATCGATCTATCAAGAGTTCGTACAAAAATAACACCAAAGCAAATTCGGATTCATAATACTGAATCCAACACAAAGAACCTCCAAGAGTGCCCCAAGATTTCTACCGGAGAAACATAATACGAGAACGTGCATCAACCCCTATGCATCGATTACCCCAATGTCACCTCGGGAATCCACGAGTTTAGTGCCAAAACATATCTCAAGTGAATCAATATAATACCCCATTGTCACTACGGGTATTCAGATGCAACACATATATTAAGTGCTCTCAAATCCATAAAAGTATTCAATCCGATAAGAATGAAATCTCGAAGGGAAAACCCAATTCATCACAACAAGATAGAGAGGGGAAAACACCATATGATCCAACTATATTAACAAATCCCGCGATACATCAAGATCATGCCATCTCAAGAACACGAGAGAGAGAGAGATTAAACACAGAGCTACTGGTACAAACCCTTAGCACCGAGAGTTGACGACTCCCTCCTTATCATGGTGGCCGCCAGGGTGATGAAGATGGACACCGGTGATGATTTCCCCCTCCGGCAGAGTGCCGGAACGGGGTATAGATTGGTTTTTCGTGGCTACAGAGGCTTGCGGCGGCGGAACTTCTGATCTAGGGTTACCCCGAGGGTTTTCGGAATATTTGGCAATTTATAGGGCGAAGAGGCGGTGCGGGAGGCAACCAAGGTGGGTATAACCCACCTGGGCGCCTGGGCCACCAGGGGTGCCCTGGTGGGTTGTTCCCCCCTCGAGGCTCCACTCTGGCACTTCTTTGGCCCACTGGATGTCTTTGGGTCCAAAAAAATCTCCAAAAAGTTTTGTTGTGTTTGGACTCCGTTTGGTATTGATTTCCTGCGATGTAAAAAACAAGCAAAAAACAGCAACCGGAACTAGGCACTATGTCAATAGTTTAGTCCCAAAAAATGATATAAAGTTGCTATAAAATGATTGTAAAACATCCAAGAATGATAATATATTAGCATGAATACTTCATAAATTATAGATACGTTGGAGACGTATCACCCATGTGATCAATCACTAGGTAAATGACGTTATTTTTTCTTAGCCCTTTTGAGTATCCAAGACATGGAGTTGAATGGATAAGAGAAGTCGGTGAGTACATCACTTTGATGTTACATACAAAAGATTTCACCCTTCGCTGCTTAAATTTGGGGGTATCAGGATATAAAAATTTGAACCCTTCTCGTAAGCTGGAGGTGCTGAATTGTGTGTGTGATGAGGCATTATCTTTTGAGTAAGTATAGGGTATCATATTTGCTAGAGTAGTTCTCTTCACTATTGTCAAATTAATTATCTTGTTACTTTGTTCAGAAAGTTGAGAACCTGGATGACATTAAAGATACAAAATGTGTGGCGAGAGAATAATCAAAGTTGCAACTAGAAAGGTATTTACCTTGGGAAGTTCCTTCTTTGTGTTCAAGTCACTTGGTTGACATTAATGATCATAGGTTTGCTGTTGTGTCATAGCAAAATGAGCTAGCAGGAAGATATAATGACATGGCTAAAACAATGGAAGGAGGAGAAACTGCTAGCTATGAGGAAGCTAATAATATCCTTTCTCAAATAAAGGGAGCACAAGAAGTCAACTAGGCAGTACGGAATGGTCTATGGCAGTATGGCTTAATATATCTTCATTTACTATGATCAATTTATTTAGCTTGGTTCATCTATTCAGTTCTAAGTCTGTTTGATATCTTTCACTTTTTTATTATATTATTTCATATCCCCTATAGTACAGCATTAAAAAGTGAAAGATATCAAACAGACTTAGAACTGCAGAGATGAACCAAGCTAAACAAATTGAACGCAGGCAATGAAGATATATCAAGCCATACTGCGTAGACCATTCCGTACTACCTGCTTGACTTCTTATGTGCTTCCTTTATTTGAGAAAGGATATTATTAGCTTCCTCATTGCTAGCAGTTTCTCCTCCTTCCATTGTTTTAGCCATGTCGTTATATCTTCCTTTTAGCTCCTTTTGCTAGGAAACAAGACAAAACCTATGATCATTAATGTCAACCAAGTGACTTGACCATAAATAAGGAACTTGCCAAGATAAACGCTTTTTTGGTTGTAGCTTTGATTTTTTTTCTCTGGCCACACATACTCTATCATCAATGTCAATCCAGGTCCCCAACTTTCTAAACAAAGTAACAAGATAATTAATATAACAATAGTGAAGTGAACTACTCCAGCAAATAGGATAGCATGTACTTACTCAGAAGATAATGCCTCATCACATGGACAAATACAACACCTCGAACTTACAAGAAGGGTTCAAATTTTTATATCCCGATACCCCCCGATTTTAAGCAGGGAAAGGTGAAACCTTCTATATGTAATACCAAAGTGACGTACTCGCCGACTTTTCTTATCCATTCATCTCCATGTCTTGGATACATGAAAGGGCTGAGAAAAAATAACCTCATCTACCGATTTACTGAATGCACGGGAAAAACAACAAGGTAATAGTAGTTTGGAGTATACTTACATACCTTTTCCAATTTCTATGACAGACAACAACTTTATGTGAAGGGCAGCAGCAACTGAAGAGACCTCTTCGAATAGAGTTAAGTTTCTGAGAGTTCTTCTTGTTGCGACTTCCTTATTTTGTAGATCTACTTACATCAGTTGGTACATTATTCTATCTATAATACAAAAGATAAGGTCTCTAGAAGTAAGCAGGCAGCTAAGAACAATTAAACATTTTAATTTAGGGAAACATATACCAATTTTGGTGCCAGATTACAAAATAAACTTTCATTAGATTATAAATTGAGAAATAAAAAACAATATGCCCCTCTAGTCGATGATCTATTTTTTATTAACAAGACAGAAGCAATAAGAAAACAACATATTTTTAGATCAACAACATTCTCACACAACATAACTAACCATAGCAAGCTAAAGCAAACCAGATTTGGAAATGGGGACTAGATGCATCAATGACCCAATGCAACACGAAATGGTACATAAAACGTATTACTATTTGCTTTCCATAATTACCTCGCCAAATGAGTGTCATAACTCTAGAAATTGAATAGGAGCACCAACATCTTCAAATTACAGCTCTATACCTGCAAGACAAGTCATGAGAATGCCCTTGGGTACGACTATTTCACCCTTGAGAGCATCATTTCTCTTAGTTCACACCAGGTTGACCATCGGCCTCTTAGCAGCACAGACCATTCTCCCCGTCGGAACCTCCCCTTTCCCAGTTCTACCAAATAAAATTAGATGAAGAGATCCATCACAAGAACGAAAATATGAAATTCACCATGGCAAGCATCAGCTTCAGATTGCTCACTAGCCCTTGCTGTAGTTGCACTCCTTCCTACGTTTGGGGCATTTACATGCCTCCTTCTTCAACACCTCATCCGCAATCAAAGGGTACCTATTAAACAAAGAGAACAACAACAAACAAACCCAAACATGATTGCCTACCACAGGCTCTATGAAAAATTAGAGAGGAGATTATTTTACCTGTTACGAATGCAATTCTTGCATTATCTGAGAGGGCACTTGCCCCACTTATTGGACCCTCTGCAATCTTCCATGACCCCTATTTTACTTCATCTGATTCCATTCCAGACCAACATGTGTGCACCACATGTATTTCCTACCAGGTCACAAAGCTGAAATTATCTAAGGCCATATTTTGTCAGAATAATATGTTATCTACACAGCAGTATAGATGATTTCCAACTGGACTTAACATAAGTAAGGCATGCTATCGTCATGCTAATGATACAAAAAATTAATAGCAGGAGTTTAACTATGGTCTTGTGTAGCCAATTTGCACAAGATAATTTTAACCTATAAGGACCCTAGCCAACCTGCATCCAAAATGCTCCCCCAGATTGGAGCTTCGTCAGCCATCAGATTTGGTCAACTTGATCTTTTAGCCGTTGGATTTTCACCAGCCGTTCATCAGCGGTTTTCACCGGCAGTATCTTTCCACGCCCCATGACCGGTGGGCTCGCTCCGTATGGCTATTGGCTGGGTGAGCCTTTCCAAGGTTTACCCAATCAGCTCCTCACGTGCCGCGCGTGCGACGTGCAGCCTGTGGCTTGGGCGTGGGCATGAACCCTAGCGCCCCAGTCCACAGCCGCCACACCCCCTCCTCCCCGCCTCATCTACTCCCGGCTCCCCCATCTCTTCTTCGACACCGTTGCCTCCCCTCTCCCCGCTCGCCTCAGCCACCTCCTATGCTCCCCCGCACCGCCGGCTCCCTCCCTCGTTATCTTGGCTGACCACATGGCGGCGGCCGGGTCGGGTTGGAGGCAAAAGGCCATGGGGAATCCGGTGTCTTTGGGCGCGGTAGGGGTTGATGGAGCGGGGGATTCGGGCATGCTCCCGCCCTTAGGCGCTCCACGACGGTGGCCAGTTTCGAGGGAGAAGGCAGAGAGCGATGGCGAGTCCTGCGCCTCTGGGTGGAAGCAGCGGGGTTGGTCGAGCAGTGGATGTGGTCGGGGTCAGCAGTTGAAGGAGGCTCGCCGGCCGGAGTAGCAGGAGGTGATTCAGGTTTGCCTTCACCTCCTCACTCTCTTCTCCCCCTCTTGTCTCATGGATGGTGTCGCTAACTGCAGGAGCGCCTCGAGGAGTGGAAGGGAGAGGTCGTGCAGGACAGGCCAACAAGAGCATTAGAGCAAGGAGGATAAAATATTTGATCAGCCATATACTATCTTCTTCTCGATGCAGCCCCGCATGAGGAGTCATGCTAGGTAACTTCTTGCATCTCGGGGAAACATTGCCAAATACTTACTGAAGAAAGTGTTCCCTTACTTGTTCCCATTGCTCGATAAGCATGCTCATGTTTCTCTCTGTCCATTTGGAAGCCACTAATTCAACCATTTAGTACTTGCTGTTTCGTCGCTGAGTGTCCCCCTAATGGCACTTTAAGCATCCTGGGGTGATTCAAGATGCTCAGGTGTATCACACTGCATGCTACACAGGTCAGTTTTGCAGGCTGCTCTGAGATACACTGATTTAGATACAACCACATGTCCGCAGGAATTTCTTACTCTCGGTATAAAGGTACTACTTCTTTCTTTCTTTTTTTCAAATGCACTCCTGCTTCACTTCAACTCCCAACTATAGTTGCATATCTGCTATATTCCTGATTCAATTAATTCTGTACCAGACCAGCTCATGGTGTGAGAAGCATCTCATATGGTTCACCGAATCAATTGATGAATCTGAAGCGATTCAAGAGGAGGAGCAAAAACTGTTTATGCCTATAGGTTGTCCGAACTACACCTTTAGTTCTAACTACCTTGTTTGTTCTCCTTCTGTGTGATATCACTCTGTTCTGTATAGTTGTCTCTGGGACCTATATATTACTTCTTGCATGAATCATGGATGTATGAAGACATCAAGTCAGATTTTAACCTATAAGGACCCTAGCCAACCTGCATCCAGAATGCTCCCCCAGATTGGAGATTCATCAGCCATCAGATTTGGTCAACTTGATCTTTTAGCCGTTGGATTTTCACCAGCCGGTCATCAGCGGTTTTCACCGTGCAGTATCTTTCCACGCCCGATGACCGGTGGGCTCGCTTCGAATGGCTATTGGCTGGGTGAGCCTTTCCAGGGTTTGCCCAATCAGCTCCTCGCGCGCCGCGTGTGCGACGTGCAGCCTGTGGCTTGGGCGTGGGCATGAACCCTAGCGCCCCAGTCCACAGCCACCACACCCCCTCCTCCCCGCCTCATCTCCTCCCGGCTCCCCCATCTCTTCTCCCACACCGTCGCCTCCCCTCTCCCCGCTCGCCTCAGCCACCTCCTATGCTCCCCCGCACCGTCGGCTCCCTCCTTCGTTATCTCGGCTGACCCCATGGCGGCGGCCGGGTCGGGTTGGAGGCAAAAGGCCATGGGGAATCCGGTGTCTTTTGGCGCAGCAGGGGTTGATGGAGCGGGGGATTCGGGCATGCTCCCGCCCTTAGGCGCTCCACGACGATGGCTAGTTCCGAGGGAGAAGGCAGAGAGCGATGGCGAGTCCTGCGCCTCTAGGTGGAAGCAGCGGGGTTGGTCGAGCAGTGGATGTGGTCGGGGTCAGCAGTTGAAGGAGGCTCGCCGGCCGGAGCAGCAGGAGGTGATTCAGGTTTGCCTTCACCTCCTCACTCTCTTCTCCCCCTCTTGTCTCATGGATGGTGTCGCTGACTGCAGGAGCGCCTCGAGGAGTGGAAGGGAGAGGTCGTGCAGTATAGGCCAACAAGAGCATTAGAGCAAGGAGGATAAAATATTCGATCAGCCATATACTATCTTCTTCTCGATGCAGCCCCGCACGAGGAGTCATGCTAGGTAACTTCTTGCATCTCGGGGAAACATTCCCAAATACTTACTGAAGAAAGTGTTCCCTTACTTGTTCCCATTGCTCGATAAGCATGCTCATGTTTCTCTCTCTCCATTTGGAAGCCACTGATTCAACCATTTAGTACTTGCTGTTTAAACCGAGTGTTCCCTTAATGGCACTTTAGGCATCCCGGGTGATTCAAGATGCTCAGGTGTATCACACTGCATGCTACACAGGTCAGTTTTGCAGGCTGCTCTGAGATACACTGATTTAGATACAACCACATGTCCGCAGGAATTTCTTACTCTCGGTATAAAGGTACTACTTCTTGCTTTCTTTTTTTCAAATGCACTCCTGTTTCACTTCAACTCCCAACTATAGTTGCATATCTGCTATATTGCTGATTCAATTAATTCTGTACCAGACCAGCTCACGGTGTGAGAAGCATCTCATATGGTTCACCGAATCAATTGATGAATCTGAAGCGATTCAAGAGGAGGAGCAAAAACTGTTTATGCCTATAGGTTGTCCGAACTACACCTTTAGTTCTAACTACCTTGTTTGTCCTCCTTTTGTGTGATATCACTTTGTTCTGTATAGTTGTCACTGGGACCTATATATTACTTCTTGCATGAATCATGGATGTATGAAGACATCAAGTCAGATATAATATAAAGCAAAATGCATATGAATACTTTCAAGACATATCTTTATGTTCATTTACAGGAAGATAAATTATAATAGTATTAATGGGCGCATTTGTCCACTAATATGTTCGCTTAATTTTGTAACCAATGTTTTTCATCTCAAGTACCATTAGGAACATTTGGTAGATAATTATTTTATTCAAGATGCAACATGTTGTTTTGATGTATTTTTCTCTCGATATTCTGTAAATGTTCTATATACTTTGTTTTGTTACAAGCAAACATGTGGGTTTATGGTTACCTCATTTCTATATGCATACTTTATATACGTGTTGATGATTTTGCGGTAGTAAATTACTAAGTCTTCTCTTTATATTTTGTCCATACGAAGTGAAAAGAAAGGCCATGAGCAACGCGTCTCCAGGAAGTGAATTTTATGGTGCCTTGCATTCTGCTCATTTGGCGCATTTGTTCATCACAAAGTGGAGAGGAGAGGTCTGGCTGCTACCAATGGGAAATGGGTGCCTCTCTAGTCAACCGAGCGACGACAAATCCAACTGGAAAGGGCTCTTGTGATCTTCATGTTATCAGTAATTGTTCATGATTTTCCTTGCTAACAGTTGTTATCTTTCAAGGCTACAAGTTTAGCCATGTATGCAATACAACATTTAAGCTAATAATTTGTGCTTTATCGTTTGAAACGCATGTGCAGCATGTTTTTTTATCTTTTATCCAAGCTACTATGCAAAATTGTATTGTTTTATGGCCATTTGGTTCATAGGAGTGAGCTTTGTAGGACTGGGATAGTACATGCATGTGCAGTATTACAGATACATAGTTAGCTGTCGAATGGTTCTTATTTGTAGTTATCTTAAATATTACTTCCTGACTTTAAATTTACCTTCTTTATCCATGTACAAGCTCAACACATGGTATTCTCTTCTTGATTCCTGCTGGAAAGGAAGCCAGGCATCGTCGTATGGCAATGATTTGGGTGCCCGCGGCATGACGGCATTGCAAAAGCATGCAGCATTCATCGAAGGCAAACAAGGACGCATTTATTTTCCGTTCAGTTTCTTTTTGTTCCCTACCCGTATTCTCAGAGAGATTTCTCTAAGTGATTCTCCGTTTGATGTTCGTTGATTCTATCTCACGTACAATTTACTCTCCTTGCATATCAGCGTTTCGGGCCCTCAGATTTGGATTTGCAGCCTCCACAATGAGTGCCACCTTCATCAATGGTGTCCTTGGCCCCCAGACAAAACCGGTAATCCTTCGAGAGAAAAATCATACGTCTTTGTCTATATGAGTTATTTTCTCTATTGGAATTTAATGTTCCTGGTTAACTACTTAGCTTGCGACTGCAACGTAACCTTGTTTTCCTGAGAAGGCAACACAACAACGCTTAATTTTTCTACGATTTTGAGCTGATAATTCAGTGATGGCATGGTAGGCTAGCTACCTAAGCCATAAAGTTGTTGCGTTGAAAATTACAACATGTGTGTTTGAGAGAAAGGGATGGTAAATAGGGAACTGGAACAACTGGAGAATAAAGTTATTAGTTGATTCTCCCATCTGATAGAAATTGTCTCATGAATGTTTATTTATTTAGTGATCAGCTGTGAGATCCGGAACATTGAAGAGCAACAATGGACAGAAGTATTAGATGAGTTTGGGAAGACATGGTCGCCTATGGAGTATTTTCACAATTAGGTTTCCGTCGCTCGGCTCCTGAAGGCATGATGCCTCATTCCGATTCTCTTATCTCAGTGTGTTTGTATTCAGAAAATTAAGGCATGATGCCTCATTTTTATTATCTTATCTCGGTGTGTTTTATTCAGAAAATAGTTTTGCTTATTTTTGCTTTTTTAGGGCTATAACAAGAGAAAACTCCATTGCTGAAAATCTTTTAAAGAGATCAAGGATAAAAAATCCAAGTAAACTGTGCTTTACTGCTGTATTTTTTATGCACACCTTCTTAATCTGTGTTGGGAAGATGTTGCTTTTTTTCAGAAAATGTTTATTAGATGGAAAATACTTGGCATTAAAAGTTTTTTCTCCAAATGTTTTTGTGCGTGCAAATATGATCCGATTTCCTCGCAGCCAAGCCAATGGATATGTGCAGAGGGCCGCAATGAGGCAGACGGTAGCGGGTGGCAGCAATAGGGGTTGGCGGATGCTGCGAGACCATGAAGAGCCTGTTAGATGGTGTATTCCCTCCCTGTTCGTTTTTTGGGGGTTCCGTCTCTAGATTGGTGTGGTGCAATTCTGAGTTGTTGTGCGTGTGTGTGTTGTGTGATGCAGATGAGAAGCATGACATAGCGAAGGAGGATTGTGACATGGTAGTTCCCACAATCGCACAGTTGAAGAGAATGCACGAGTTTGGCAAACTATGTATTCTATTGGTATAGCTCTGAAAGGTTAGGATGCTTTGGGTCGCGGCCTGAACTATGTATCTGTGGATATTATTACACTTTCTACATGCTATTTCCTATTTTTTTAGACATCAATTTTTGTGAATTGTGGCTGAATTATGATACTTTAGGTTGCATGCTCAACTATGTGTAGTGTCATTACCGCTTTCTCCCCTGATTGTATTGTGCTTACCATATTATCCCCTAAATGTTAACTCTTGCCATGTTATTCCCTAAATTATTACTCATTTCTTCTTTTGCCAGTGCTCCGCTTATGCATCATGTATTTATAGTACAGAAAAATGAGGTACGCTTCTTTACATTAAACAGTCTTTCCTTCTCAGTATATATGGAAGTATATGGGACGGCTTCCATAGAATACTTGTTTCTGTACTATATACTAGATGATAATTTCCTTGCATGCGTACATGCTAATTAGTAGCTGCACTACATTCCTGAAGCTTTTTTGAACTATTGGGAAACATGAGAAAGTTGTTACACAGAAGTAAATGGTTCTTGTTTCCATTTCAAACAAAACGAAGGCTAAAAGTTTCTACTTCTGTAGTACTGCTATATAGAACAATTAGTGTTCAGCTAGACTGTCAATCTTACAGCTTTGTTACTAACCGCTGCCTCTGTAGGCTTATGTCCAATGTTTGGTGGAAAAGCACACAGGGCTGGGAAGAAAGCAAAGCTGTAGCTATCATGCACCGTGCATGCATGCAATTAGAATTTACAAAACAATTAGAAATTGTGATTCTAATCAGATTCATTGTATTACGGATATTTTGCATATCGACTCTCCTTGCGACATCCGGTGAAGTTGTGGTCCAGGAGAAGAATGAAGATTTTATAGCTCTAGCTTCCCCTTCAGATAGTCATGGTCTCCTCCTGGTTTAACATCCAGTTGTAGTGTGATAGCTTTGGCACACTTTAATGTAAGTGTTCTGGTTTAACATCCAGCTATAGTGTGATAGCTTTGACACCCTTTCATGTAATTGCCCCCCGCCCCCCGTCCCCCACACACCCATACCCAGCTCGACTAATGGTTAATGGTCGGGTGTGAGAACAAAAGTAGGTGGAATGCTCATTAATCATTAACTGTCTTTGCTGTTCTTACCATATGGGACTACAAAAATGAAAATTTACAAGAGAAATCCAGTGCATACGTTATGTTTCTAAATTTTCCCTAAATTGTTTCTGTAGAATTTCTTGCCTAACCAACAATCTATTTGACTACAAGAACATGCACCATGATATTATGCTTTTAGTCATACCCATCTTATGTAGTTTCTTGGGTTTCTAGCCCCACTGACTTTCCAGGTGATTATTAAGTTAACTAACACTTAATTATGTTCCCTGTTAGCCAAGCCCATTGGTTGGGTATGATTGTGTGTATGGAAAATTTGATGCCTGGGATATGATCTTGTTCCTATTTCTCATGAGGCTATGTTCTGCCTGTTACATGACCTCGTATTATAAATCTACTACATAAGTACCTAGAGATTCATTTCTTTCATTTCGGTGCCTACATTTGATCATAGGAAACTAAAAATGATAAGTAGAAGGTACTCTACTTATCATGCAAGATTGTATCCTATGTGAACTGTGGAGTCATTCTGGAGGTATCTTTCTAGGATATTTATCTTTGTTGTTATTCTTAGCTGAACCGTCCATTAATTGGTTATCATATTTGTGCGGGGAACTGAATAAAGAATGTACCTTTCACTTTCCTATAGTATGTTGGTTGGCGCTGCCAGTTTGATTTTCCTTAAACAAGACAAAAGACGTGTGTGGCTTCTTTAGCTTTACATCATGCTATATTTGCATCTTTAACACCATCTCTTTCATCAATATTGAGATGGTTCAGGGTCAAAAGCAATGAAAGATTGTTTCAATTTTGATTTCCATCTTTATGAAGAATTATACCAGCGGCTGTCCTATTACTATCCCGCTTAGGATTACCTACGTCTCTTGTCGGCACTTATGGTCTAATGTTCCATGGTCTTTTTTCTTGAAGCACCTTTTTTCTGTCCTACTCCCTCCGTTTGGAATTACTTGTCTTGGAAATGGATGTATCTAGAACTAAAATACGTCTAGATACATTCATTTCTGCGACAAGTAATTCTGAACGGAGGGAGTACATGACAAGGAGTTTGGAGTGCCAACAGGGCTAGGACAGTTAATCAACCACACAAGAACATGGATTAATGGTATATTGAATAGTATGGTTACTTTCAGCCTGACATGCGATGTTTTATGTGTGTACTTTTAATTTGGATGCAATGAGACTCTGTACTACCAAATAAAAATGTGTATGTATATCTCATTGTAGACAGCGGGCATCTGCACCATTTGGTGCAACGGGTCACACATGACTTTGTTCCTGGGGTAGGCTAGGTAGCATACAAGCCTTTCAAATACCTATGTCTTCGTATGCACAACAAAGAGTTTCTTTTGTGCACATGGAAAATAAAAGTTTGGTGGCAAACACTGCTAAAAATACATCCTTAATTGATCTATACATCTTATACAAATATGCTTTTTTAACTCAGATTTCTAACCATATTTTCAACTAAAACAATACTTCCTTAGCTGGTCTACATGTTATACAAATATAATTATTTTTCAAGCTCGGATTTCGTAGCTTAATTTTTTTAAAAATATAACATGGTTTAACACATGGGCTTTTTACTACGAGTATTGAATAAATGAAACTATTTTCATCGACAACATGGCTTTTAGCGGGTCTCTACGCCATTTGGCGCAACGGGTCAACTAGTATAGAAATGCACAACAGGATAAAAGCCATATGCATTCATACTCCCCAAATCTTTCAATGTGTCGGGGGAAACGACACCTACGGGATCACGAGGAATCCTTTTTCCTACGGTTGGCGGGCGTGGGGCTGTGGAAAGAAAGGGATTGAGAGATCAACGCAGGGGATTATCCAGGTTCGGGCCGCAAGTGATGCGTAGTACCCTACTCCTGCTGGTTTATGTTTATCTGGTGTTCTTGGACTAGGTACAAAGCATGCAGGGTCCAAAAAATCCGAGTCCTCTCTCTGTACACCGCGGGCCTCCTTTTATAGTCAGAGGGGCTGCCACAGTGGCACATAGGAGGTGGAAAGTTGTACAGTAGTCGAGTCTATCTCCTGGCGCCGTAGGAAAAACGCATTTAATGCACTGCCGATGTGCCCTTCTTGCTTTATCGGGGATGGCAAGGAAGCTTGTCCCAGCTGTCGCTGCCTCACCTGGCTTCGACGCGCGTCCGAGCTGAAAAGGCGTGTAGTGCCATGCTGGCTGTCTGGCTGCTGAGTTTGTGCGGTGGCAGAGTCTTCATGAAGATTTGCATGCCACTCAGCAGGTGCTTGCTGAGTTGGCCTAGAGGCCGCACGTCGCCGCGCAGGTGCTCGCCTAGTTGGTGGGCTGGCAGCTATGTGGGAAAGGCGGTGGAGTCTTGACAGGTGTGGGCCTGACTATGGCCCCGCGGATGTCTTCGACAAGGGCCTTGCCGGGCCCCCAGCAAGGTTCTTGCCGCGGCGTAGTGGGCGTCCTCGGCAAGGGTCTTGCCGGGGGGGGGGGTCTCGTGGGTACCCTCGGCAAGGATCTCGCCGAGGATCTCCGTCTTTTAACACTCACAAGTCTCGTATGTTCTTGTCTTCATGAAGATCTGCATGCCACCATGGAGGCACCCCCTGAGCCTTGGTTCCAATGCGGTTGAGGGCGTTGGAACTCTTAGGCTCAACGGTGGCAGCCCTGCTAGTGTTGGGCAAGTTTCCATGGCAAGGTTCTTGCCGGGGCCGCGAAGGCCGCCCCGGCAAGGACCTTGCCAGGGGAGCCTCACCTCGCCCCTCAGCTCTTCATGCTTCTGGTAGCCTTTGCCTATTCTGCCCCGCCAAGCGTGGCCACGGGCATGGGGCTGCCCGCGCACAAGTAAAGGGGTACTGTCGGATCTCGGGTTCCGGCAGACCCTTGAGGTTCGAACACTGGGGTGCGCGCGGAGATCTCGCCCTCTACCTACCTGCACCCCGCCGCCACGCTAGGATCTAAACTACGAAAGTAACAACACAAGAGACACAAGGTTTATACTAGTTCGGGCCACCATTGTGGTGTAATACCCTACTCTAGTTTGTGGTGTGGTGGATTGCCTCTTGGGCTGATGGTGATGAGCAATACAAGGAAGAACAGCCTCGCGAGGGTCTGTGTAGCGACCCGACCTCAGACGGTCAAGCCTCTGTGTATCTGTGCCATCCTCGGATCAAGTATCTTTGGCACACACAGACATCAATGTATATATCAAAGTGCAATCACATGTATAAATAACGTAAAATGATATATACCTCATAATACTCAGCGAAACAATCAAGCGGGTGTGGAGTCCCATCAACACCATCGGCAGGTTGAGTGTAGACCGTCACCACAGTCGTAACTCTTACTCGTCGAGGAAAGTATCGCAACATGATACGTTGCAGCCGTGTAGGTCAGTACATTGAATGTACCGGCAAGATCACAATATGAGAAAACAGATGATAAACTATACTATATGCAGTATGGCTTTATGGCTCTGTATCTGAGTTTTGTTTGCATAAAAGCTGATTTTATTTTACCTACATCAAAGGCATAAATGGAGTCTGTACTATGGAGTTTTCTATCATGACATGGTTCCGCCAACCGATGTCTCATAGCCCAAAATCAACATAAGTTGCCCACAATTAAGTTATCAATCCGGTGTTGAGAGTTCCGAGATAGATCCAAGTCCAGCTGCTCAAATTGTCCGTAACCGGGGACACGGCTAATCGATTAGGTTTTAACCCTCTGCAGAGGTTTGTACACTTTACCCGCAAGATTCGATCCCTCTCTTTACGTTCTCGCACTTCAGAGTGTTTGAGAACAAGATGACCGAAACATGGTCTTCCAAAGAGTTCCTCTGACCACTGTCCGGTACTCAACCCATCCTACCGTAGTTCTACATCTGCTAGTACCGTCCCAGCCAGAGTCACAACTAAGGTCAACCAAGCGAGCCCATAATGACTTGCGGTTGCACAGTAAGCTTCCGGCATGAAGTATTCTTCCGTCTCTTTGGGTGCAGGTGAAGCTTTCCATAAGATGTCATGGCGCTTCTCCATGCATCCCGGCCAACCACTGGTTTCTCCAGGTGCCCACAACCGCCCTTCACCCAAAGAGTGTGTATTGAATTCTTGTCTCGAGTCTTGAAGTCTTGAGGTCTTGAAGATGCAGTCCTTGCAGATTCCATCATGGAGTTGTCGTCATTGACATAGAGTCCTCCTTCTTCACACCACTCTCGAACACTCATACCAAACCCCGTCTACTACAGCGTAGCATTAGAATAAAATAACGTCCCGGGCTTGGTAACAGGGTGATGGGTTCCTACCTCATGCATACTACTCAACTACAAGAATTTCAATAACACTCTTGAGGGGTGGTTGCAAAGGTGCCACTAAATGCAATAAAACATAGGTAAGAAAGCATGGTCAAAGTGAACTTGCCTGGTGATGTTGATGAAGAAGAATTATCGTTCTCAAGAAATAACTTGATAGACTACTCGTCACTCTCTGATGAAATCTATATAACAAACATATCATTCACATAAGCACTCACACTAACAATCAAAACAAAAGAGAGAGCGAATAAGAATCAAGGAACTTCAAATAAAACTAGGGAGTCTTCTTCTACAACATTCACAAAAATAGTTTTGTCTAACGGAAAATAAAACACTAAAATAACAGAGAATAAAATATAAATTTAGTTAACACAAAGAAAAAAATAAAGTATTTTTTCATAAAGCTATTTTGAAAGTATTTTCAATTGGGAGTTAAAACAGTAGAAAATCCATTGCAAGTTATTAGCGAACTTGAATTGATTTCACGATAACAAAATAAAAATAAATATAAAAACTTGTTGAACACCTACTGTTTAACTAATAGAAACCAAACATAAACTTTCTGAAATATAAAATAAAATAATTTAAAAACAACTATAGAAAAGAAGTAGCTATAATTGAATAGAACTAAAACAGAATTTGTTTTACATGAAACAATAAGCTAAAATACTCAAACAATTTTGAAGTTTTTACCACTGGTAAATATGATCACTAGTGATCAGTAGAAAAAGAATCAAATAAAAATCTATTTTTAAACTCCCGGAATAAGCAAAACAAGCTTTAATTCAAATCTGATCTAACTCAATTTTATAGATCCAAACATAGAAAAATTATATATTTTTGGAAACTACAAGAAAATTGTGATCTAAGGCAAAAGAATCAGCATCATTGGACTTCTATATCAAAAGTTATAAGCTAAACAAGAACGGAACTAAATCTGTTACGGAAATAAATCTGAAAACGAGGAGTTACCTGTCGTGAGGCAGAGATGGCAGGAAGGAGACGGCGATGTGGAGGCTGCTCGGCGAGGGGCGAGGTCGCCGAGGTGGGGTGGCGGAGGAGGGGTCGGCGCTTGGGGAGGTGGCGCTGGGCGATGGGAGGTTCCAGAGAGCTCTGGTGAGCGTTCTAGGCAGGAAAAGGAGGACGGTGGCGAGAAGGCTACGGGCAGGGAGGCGTGGTGATGGGAAAAATGGAGCGAGGAGAGGAGGGGTTTCATAGGCGGTCTCGGGAGGCGCTGGGATGGAAAGACGAGGGAGATCGGGAAGGTGGAGTTTCCTGCCTCCATGGATATGGAAAGCTTCAGAACGTGAGAGGAAACAGAGGAAGGAGATGATCTCTTGTTGGGCTAGAATAGGAAAGTGCTTAATGGGCCAGCAGGTTTTCCCTAATAAAACGATTCCATTCCTATTTTTAGAATTAGGAAACTAAAACAATAAAAAGGAAATCAAATCAATTCGAATAAAGAGTTTTATATACTAAAATTATCAGAAAAATAAAATGTAGACGATGAGCATTATTCCACGGCCAAAATCAAAACTTAAAAAATGTTTTCAGAAAATCCCTAAAGGCTTTATTTCTTTTTGCAAATAATTTTAAATAAAAACTTTGGTTTTTCTTGGCTCAAATATTTTCAAAATGCCCCTGATTTTGGAGGGTCATTTTCCTCCGCTCTTTCTTGCTTGCAAGAATTTATTTTCGGGTATTTCTCGGGAAGAAAAATAGAGAAGAAAGTGCAAATATTTGAAAGAATTAAATTGCAAAACTCCGTTCAAATTCTTTATAGTTGAAGAAGTCATGTCATCTTCTCTCATTGATTTTAATAGGATGAATTTGAATTTACGGAGAAGGGAAAGTCATTTTATTCCCTCTCTTTCAAAAGTTTTTGAAAAGGTTCAAATTTCACTCAAGTTTAATTCACTCAAGCAAACAAACAAACAATTCAATTAATTATATTAACATTCCAAAATTTGGGATGTTACAAACCTACCACACTTAAAATGAATCTCGTCCTCGAGATTCGAAGAGGCTAGCAAGAAAAGGTTAGGGGTTGGGGTCTTCTAGCAAATGTCTTGGTCAGAAAGGTCAGGGGTGCTACCACACTTAAAAACAAGGTCATGGTTCCAATAAACTCAGATATTTCCTCTGGAGTGCTGACAATATAAGTCTCTTCACATATCTTACAATAGCTCCTTCATTAACGCTCTTCTGTCAGGAGCATAGAGTTTTCCTCAAAATCTTGGGTTGGTTCGTCCAAGTTGTGGTTCGTCCGAGACTGGATCTTCTTAGCTGATAGGTCCGTGTCCATTCTAGATAACTATCGAATACTCATGGTGGTCTACAATTTATGGTTTCTCCTGCAGAAAACGGGTCTGGGTTGAACCTCACCGTATAACCTACGATTGGCAACGGTTGCCTGTAAAGGGGTTCCATCGTCCTACCATTCTATGGTTTTATGGCTTGTCGCGTCGACACTCTTCTAAGGTTTTCGAGGCTCTCTGATTTTTCCATCAACATACGATAGTTCATGATATAAGTCTTCGGTATGGGGGCCAATCCATCCCGTACTTGAATCATTACCACATACGTAAATAGTGAATCACGTATTCTAACACTTGGGCATACTCACAGCATTGCAGAATTTTCTCTTGTTCTCGAATTGGTTTTCGAGTAAATCCATGGTTTCTGCAAGCTGAACAAACATCTATCGTTACTTCACCACTCTTAGGTTTTTGCGTAATCTCCTACGAAACGTATGCTGATTGGACTGCTGATTCCTCCAATTTATTCCTTTATTAAGGTTATATCGGTTTCCTTTCAAAATCCACGGGCACGTGGGTTATGGCCCACTTCAACACTAGTGCAGCTTTAACTCATCCTTGGAGTAACTCTCTTGTTACACCTCCTTTAAATCTAGTAGTACTCTGTTTCTTCATACCATCATATCAAAAGCAAAAATTCCAACTTATTTTGTCCAGCTTCCTTCTATGGACCGTCATGGATAACACATTTCTTTCTTCATTGATCCTGTGGTTTTACAGAGTACTATGACCAAAATAAATGCACAAGTTTATCCATAACATCTCATTATTCTCATATCAATCTTTCATTACATCCTTAATCATTCTTCGTGAATCCAAATTCCAAAAAGTTTATTGAAAATGCCGCCACCCACATGGTTCGGTATGGTCAGACATTACTTCCAACTTTATTCATTTTTCCTCCTTGAGGATTCTTCAGTCCCACTGGAATTGTGCGGCATGTGCCTTGAATTCTTCAATCTTCTGTTTCATTGTGGTGGCCTTGAGCTTCACCTCCATCATCTTAGTATGCACTTCGCTTAGGTATTCCTGAGTATAAAGGAGTCTTGCTTCAAGTATTTCTCCGATCTGACGTATGGCTTCCATGGCTGCTTCACGAACAGCATCGAAGAAAGTTGCTTGTGGCACACGTGAAATGAAAAGTACTGCCCGTCATCTTTGGGCAAACTCCTTTCAAATGGTGGAGGTGTACCTCCACATACCAAAGTTCCACTCCCTTATGCATGAAGGGTAGCCTTTGTAGACTGCATCTCCTTCAAGGTGAATATGCTTCATCATGTCCTTCAGATCTTCGGTAATCATGATCACTTGTCGTGGTCATGATGGTTTCAGGCCCTTAAGGAAAGACTCATAAAGGGTCGTCATCTGCAGTTGTATAACAAAAGTGGTGCTCGAATGAGGTACATATCTCCTGGCACACATTCATATCATCCAAACAAAACTTCAAACTCAATTCCAATTTCCTGTTTATGCATCACAACTCACTTTCTTCCATGTTCATCCGAATATTAATTTCCAAGATAAAATATGACAACTCCTTAAAGCTTTTCAGCATGTGACATTACAACTTTATTGAGTCATGAACTATTACAAACTCGAGAAATCTATTACATAACTCAACTCATTGAGCTCATGAAAAGGAAATTGCTTTCTACTACTCTTATTATCCATATCAAAATCCCAACTACTCAACTCCAGCTTTCATCTTGTCGGGACATTTAATAGCATAATGTCCTGCCTCCTTGCAGCGAAAACAAATGACTTCCGACATGTCTCGGGCTTCTTCGTGATTATGCGAGCTCCTTGGATTCTTGGTTTCTTTTACGGGCATTTACTAGCGTAATGACCTAAATCCTTGCACTGTAACAGGTGATATGACTCAAGTCCTTCTCTGCAAAAATTGTGTTGCTCTCGGGTTGCCTTCCTTTTCTCTTCCTGGATTTCTCTGTAATGATCGAGTTTCTATCTCCGGGGTCAAACTTCACTTCGCTGTCGGAAATATCCTGGATACTCTTTTCTTTCCTTGGTGCAATCTTGTGAAAATGTCCTTCTTCTCCACATGAATAGCGTGCATTGAGTAAAATCTGTTGAGACCTTCTCCATCCAGGTCTTCAACACTTTCATCTTCTTGGTTCTTCTAGATCTTCCTTGAGGGCTTCTTTCATTCCATCTTCCCGCTTGAATAGTTTGTTGCACCGTGGAGTAAATGTGACATTTGCACCTGTAGTGGGTGGTTCCTTCACACAGAAGCAAGTCACACGCTAGTTGGGCATTCCTCACCGGGTGTTTCTCCTCACAATGAGGGCATCCATCTTTGTGTTCCTCCCAGGTGTGTCCTATTTCTCCGCAAATCTTGCGAGCACAAGGTTTACTTCTTGGTGCATCATTGTGTTTCGGATAAGACGTGATTTCAACAGGTCTTCTTGAATTCCTCCCAAGTTCTTGCTCCATTAAATCCATGTATGGCTTGATGCATGTTCCACCAGGTTGCAGCACTTTACGTAAAGTATTGAAGAGCATATTGAACCTCATACTTCCTTGAAACCAAATTGCTCCCAAGTGTTCTTCCATGTTCGCATCCATAGCTCGCCTCCCACTGAGTCTTGATCCAGAGAATATCAGTCCAACTTCATTCATCATCTATGGGGTTCAAGGGTTTTAGGGTGAGATGAGAGAGAGATGGGGAGGATATACACACAATGCAGACAATAGTTTTTGAAGAAACAAGTTTTACTTTGTGGCTGTCAGAAAAACATCAAACAAATGACAGCTCACAAATCATCGTATCTAACGTAAGTGTATAACAGGGGTTTGGTCTTCTAAAGGTCTAATAATTCTTCAGATCTTTCCAAGTCTTCGGAGTCTTCAACTGTTCTAGCTTCTAATACCTGGTGAAATCCTCTTTACTCAAGGGGCCATCAGTTCTCCGATATCAAGTCCTTCTTGGGCGTCTTGATTGATTCCTCCGGTGATCAAAGGATAAGGGTATATTCTAACTATTTGAGGTGAGAGGTCTATTTGATAAAATCAGAAAAGATGAGAAGTAAGAGTCTTTTGTAAATAAAGTTTTGAGATATCCTGTCCTAGGGCTTTCCGATGTCTAGGGTCACGTCCTACAGTCAACATGTGCTCGATACCATTTACAGAGCGACCCGACCTCGACGGTCAAGCCTTCGTGTATCTGTGCCATCCTCGGATCAAGATCTTTGCACACACAGTACATCAATGTATATATCAAAGTGCAATCACATGTATAAATAACGTAAAATGATATATACCTCATAAGTCACTCAGTGAAACAATCAAACGGGTGTGGAGTCCCATCAACACCATCGGCAGGTTGAGTGTAGACCGTAACCTCAGATCGTAACTCTTACTCGTCGAGGAAAGTATCTCGCAACATGATATGTTGCAGCCGTGTAGGTCAGACATTGAATGTACCGCAAGATCACAATATGAGAAAACAGATGATAAACTATACTATATGCGGTATGGCTTTATGGCTCAGATCTGAGTTTTGTTTGCATAAAAGCTGATTTTATTTTACCTACATCAAAGGCATAAATGGAGTCTGTACTATGGAGTTTTCTATCATGACATGGTTCCGCCAACCGATGTCTCATAGCCCAAAATCAACATAAGTTGCCCACAATTAAGTTATCAATCCGGTCTTGAGAGTTCCAGATAGATCCAAGTCCAGCTGCTCAAATTGTCCGTAATCGGGACACGGCTAATCGATTAGGTTTTAACCCTCTGCAGAGGTTTGTACACTTTACCCGCAAGATTCGATCCTCTCTTTACGCTCTCGCACTTCGAGTGTTTGAGAACAAGATGACCAAACATGGTCTTCCAAAGAGTTCCTCGACCACCGTCCGGTACTCAACCCATCCTACCGTAGTTCTACATCTGCTAGTACCGTCCCAGCCAGAGTCACAACTAAGGTCAACCAAGCCAGAGCCCATAATGACTTGCGGTTGCATGTAAGCTTCCGGGCATGAAGTATTCTTCCGTCTCTTTGGGTGCAGGTGAAGCTTTCCATAAGATGTCATGGCGCTTCTCCATGCATCCCGCCAACCACTGGTTTCTCCAGGTGCCCACAACCGCCCTTCACCCAAAGAGTGTGTATTGAATTCTTGTCTCGAGTCTTGAAGTCTTGAGGTCTTGAAGATGCAGTCCTTGCAGATTCCATCATGGAGTTGTCGTCATTGACGAGAGTCCTCCTTCTTCACACCACTCGAACACTCATACCAAACCCCGCTACTACAACGTAGCATTAGAATAAAATAACGTCCGGGCTTGGTAACAGGGTGATGGGTTCCTACCTATGCATACTACTCAACTACAAGAATTTCAATAACACTCTTGAGGGGTGGTTGCAAAGGTGCCACTAAATGCAATAAAACATAGGTAAGAAAGCATGGTCAAAGTGAACTTGCTCGGTGATGTTGATGAAGAAGAATTATCGTTCTCAAGAAATAACTTGATAGACTACTCGTCACTCTCGATGAAATCTATATAACAAACATATCATTCACATAAGCACTCACACTAACAATCAAAACAAAAGAGAGAGCGAATAAGAATCCGAAGGAACTTCAAATAAAACTAGGAGTCTTCTTCTACAACATTCACAAAAATAGTTTTGTCTAACGGAAAATAAAACACTAAAATAACAGAGAATAAAATATAAATTTAGTTAAGACAAAGAAAAAATAAAGTATTTTTTCATAAAGCTATTTTGAAAGTATTTTCAATTGGGAGTTAAAACAGTAGAGAAATCCATTGCAAGTTATTAGCGAACTTGAATTGATTTCACGATAACAAAATAAAAATAAATATAAAAACTTGTTGAACACCTACTGTTTAACTAATAGAAACCAAACATAAACTTTCTGAAATATAAAATAAAATAATTTAAAAACAACTATAGAAAAGAAGTAGCTATAATTGAATAGAACTAAAACAGAATTTGTTTTACATGAAACAATAAGCTAAAATACTCAAACAATTTTGAAGTTTTTACCACTGGTAAATATGATCACTAGTGATCAGTAGAAAAAGAATCAAATAAAATCTATTTTAAACTCCCGAATAAGCAAAACAAGCTTTAATTCAAATCTGATCTAACTCAATTTTATAAATCCAAACATAGAAAAATTATATATTTTTGGAAACTACAAGAAAATTGTGATCTAACGCAAAAATAATCAGCATCATTGGACTTCTAGATCAAAAGTTATAAGCTAAACAAGAACGGAACTAAATCTGTTACGGAAATAAATCTGAAAACGAAAACGGAGTTACTGACGTGAGGCAGAGATGGCAGGAAGGAGACGGCGATGTGGAGGCTGCTCGGCGAGGGGGCGAGGTCGCCGCGAGGGTGGGGTGGCGGAGGAGGGGGTCGGCGCTTGGGGAGGTGGCGCTGGGCGATGGGGAGGTTCCAGGAGAGCTCCTGGTGAGCGTTTCTAGGCAGGAAAAGGAGGACGGTGGCGAGAAGGCTACAGGCAGGGAGGGGGCGTGGTGATGGGAAAAATGGAACGAGGAGAGGGAGGGGGTTTTATAGGCGGTCTCGGGAGGCGCTGGGATGGAAAGACGAGGGAGATCGGGAAGGTGGAGTTTCCTGCCTCCATGGATATGGAAAGCTTCTGTAACGTGAGAGGAAACACAGGAAGGAGATGATCTCTTGTTGGGCTAGAATAGGAAAGTGCTTAATGGGTAACGGGTACCCTGGGGGAAGCCGCTCGCACCAAGGACTCGTCACGACCTGCATTGCCGCCACGTCCCGGCGGTGGACCGGCCTCTTCTTCGGCGGGTGCGGCACCGGCTCGTCGCGGGGAGTCTTTCCTTTCTCCGCAGCAGAAAACCTTCGGATGGGCGCCATTGGTGTCACTGCTGGCAATGGAGCAAGAGGGAGAAGCGAGCGAAACAGGAAGAGATGGGCGACGGGGGCTCTGCCCCCTCCCCATTTCTAGCAGAGGAAGGCCAACCAGCGCCCCCCATGATCACAGGTAATGATGATTTTTCCTTGCATGCGGTAGTGATTCATCAAGTCGGGCAGTTGCTGAGGCAGCGTGGGGAAGCGGAGACGCCCACGTCCAATCAACCGCGATGTGTCGACTAAGGCCGCAGGCTATTGGGGCCCACGATGTTCCGCACTTGCCCTTTGGCTTCGCCTCGAAGCCAAGCCCGAGCATGCCTTGGGCCCGGGGGCTACTATCGTTGTTCTGGGAACGGGGGTCCCCAGACTTGCCTGCCTGCGGCCCACGGCATGGCTTTGTGAGCGGGCCCGTACGGCCCATCTTCACCAACAAGCATTCGAGACCCTCGTGAGGGGCCAAGCCTCGTGAGGCGGATGACACAAGACCTCCTCGGGAGCGGCCTCACCAAGCTGGCTCGCGAGGGGCAGAGAGATCAAGGCAAGGCAAACCTCGCGAGGTTCCAGTGACGTGAGCCATGACGATCGAGACGGGGCGGGCGCCAGCGCACACAGTGTCCTTGATTCCTCTTTGGTGCAAAGGAGGCAAGCGTAGCGCGAGGAGTACCGAGGCGTCAAGCAAAGGTTTCCACATCGGTCCAACGAGACCAAGACCAGCAGGACGGCAAGACGGAGGTCACCATGGAGCCCAAGGCTGCGTCACCGCCAGAGCCTTTTGCGGGTGAAGACTGTTTTTGTCAGGATAGCTTGTACTAGCTGTCCCCTTTCAAATTGGCCGTTGTTGGCTCCCTTCCCGCTCAATATTTGGGGAGAGGACCAGGGCCTCTGTAAATAGGACTAGCCACCACAGTAGAAGGCAACTCAGCCTGAGCGGATTCAGATCATCCAAACATCCACCAAGCACAAGAACACCTCACCTCAGGAGGTTGTTCTTCCCCTTGTATTGTTCGTCCTCAGCCCGAGAGGCAATCCACCCGACCACACTTGAGTAGGGTATTACACCACAACGGTGGCCCAAACCAGTATAAGTTATGTGTCTCTTGTGTTGCGAGTTCGTTGAGCTAGCCTTTGAGATTGTGGTGAGGTTGAGGGCGTGGTTCGGTAGGGGAGATCTTCATGCGCACCCTAGTGTTCGAACCTTGAGGGTTTTGCCGGAACCCGTGATTCGACAGTAGGGAGGATGACATGTGTCGTGCGCGCGAAGGGGACATGAAAGGGGGTTCCTGACCGTGAAGCGGGCCACCAGCAGAGACAAGCGAGGAGGGTGGGATCTGCTGCCTCAGCCTCCCGCACCAAATAGGAGCAGCGAGCGCGGAGTAGTCGCTAGATCCACCGATGTCGCGGACATACGCGCCGACGTCAGGACCATCCGAGTCAAACAGAAGCACAAGGGGTGTGCATAGGGCACAGAGGCCAGCGGAAGAGAACACAGAGGGCGTCGATCTAGTGGGCGGTGAAGGGAGAGGTGGAGGTTGGCGGCGGGGAAAAGAGAGCGATGGTGAGGAGTGGACGGTGCTGAGAAATAGTGTTCAGTTTGTCTGAGGGAGGGATTTTATAGCTATTGGCCTTACTGGCTGCTCAAGTATGGCTAGATCTTGGGTTTAGAATTTTTTTGGCCCATCAGGTTTTGTGCAGTTGTATACATATTTTTATTTCATTTTGATATAGTGTTGTTGTTGGAAACACTTTATTTAGTTATGAGTTCGCATTGTTAGAAAAGTTGGCAACATTAAAAAATCAATCACGTCAAGTGGAATATACTAGATTAATGTATCATGTCAATTCGAGATAATATGCAAAACCAACACAAAAGTGTCATCATAGGTGGCAGTGTGGCTGAACTAGAAAAGGTTTCTGTATGCAACATAGTACATTATAATGTTCATGTCAAAATTAGATATTATTCCATTGTTGTATGTTATTATTGAAGTGAAATGATCCCTTTATTCATGTGTCTTCGACTATTATACCCAAATTTGATTTCACGTGTTAGATGAAGTTTAACTATTTATTGGATATAGTGCAAATGTGAACTACATGTATCTCAAATAATGTTTCTAAAACTAGAATTCAGTTTAAGGAATTGTGTAAAAGATCTTGTATCCATAAATACAAAATAATTCAAAACATTTGTTCCGACATTCAAATATCTACATACATCTTGAATGATTTTTCTCTATTACAAAATCTAAATAAGGTCTATAAATTGTGAAATTAGCATGGGCACATGTATTTTTATTCTAGCACCTTTATTATATTTTATAGACATTTATGATAGAAAATAGGTAATCTTAAAAAATGAATTCATTCGGTATTTATCTAATATTTTTGCATTTACAGATGTAAGACAATCTGCTGTCTAGCGCTTGCCTTTTCTCCCGCATGACAAAAAGGGAAGGGGGCGCCACCCCCTCCTACCTTCTCCCTAGCGCCAAACAAGTAAAGTGTCGGCGTTCTGGGAACGGGGGTCCCCAGACTTGCCTGCCTGCAGCCCACGGCGTGGCTAAGCAGCAGGCCGTACGGCCCATCTTCATCAACAAGGCATCCAAGACCCTCGCATGGGTCCAAGCCTCGCGAGGCGGACGATGCAAGACCTCCTCTGGAGTGGCCTAGCTAGGCAGGCTCACGAGGAGCGGAGATATCAAGGCAGGGCAAAACTCACGAGGCTCTCACGACATGAGCCATGACGAACGGTGGCAGGCGGTGCCAGGCGGGCGCCGGTGCGCGCAACGTCCTTATTTCCTCTTTGGTTCTAAGGAGGCAAGCGCAGGCGAAGAGTACCGAGGCATCAGGCAAAGGTTGCCATATTGGTGCAACGAGACCAAGACCAGGAGGACGGCAAGGCGGAGGTCATCGTGGAGCCCAAGATGGCGTCACCCCAAGGCTTTTCGTAGGCGAAGACCGCTTTTGTCAGGATAGCTTGTACTAGCTGTCCCCCTTCAAATTTGCCCGCCGTTGTTGGCTCCCTTCCCGCTCAATATTTGGGAAGAGGACCAGGGCCTATATAAGTAAAGCTAGCCACCACAGTAGGGGCAATCCGACCTTAGCTTGATCCAACCCGGACAAGTAGTTCATCAAGTCCACACAACGCGAGTTCATATGGACAAGGACACCTCAACCTCAGGAGGTTGTTCTTCCCTTGTACTGTTCATCATCAGCCCGAGAGGCAATCCACCACCACCACACTGGAGTAGGGTATTACACCAGAACGGTGGCCCGAACCAATATAAACCCCGTGCCTTTCTGTGTTGCGAGTTCCTCGAGTTCGTCCGCAAGATCTTAGCGAGCCAGAGCGTAGATCGGTAGGAGGGAAAGGCTCCGCGCGCACCCCAGTGTTCGAACCTTAAGGGTTTTCCGGAACCCCACATCCAACATTTGGCGCGCCAGGTAGGGGTGCGCCGTAGTTTTCCCTTCCGTCATTTCGTTGCTCCATCGCTCCGTCGCTTCCATGGCGGACGCTCGACATGCTCGAGCTGAGTGTCGGGCTGCCCTCTCCGCCCGCGTCGCTCAGACGGCTCCCGTAGGCGGGCCACCTCGTCGCTCTCCGTCTCCCGCCGCCAACGCTGCCACCGGCCCGGCGGGGAACGAGCAGCAGGCGTCCTTGCTGCATCCTTCGGTGCGGCAGGACGGCTGCACCGCTACTCCGTCACTCACCCCTGCTGGTTCTTTGTCTCACGCGCACCGCGCTCCCATGGAGGCAGGAGCCGCGCTCATCGCGGCGAACGAGCTCCTGCGTTACCGCCCCATCGACGACCTCTATGAGGAGTGGCTCGACCGCGTCACCGAGCTCGTCCGAGCCGCAGGGGGCTCTCCGGCGCCGTCCCACTCTCCGCCTCCCCCTCAACCAACTGCGGGCGACGGGGCCAATGGCATGCCTCCACTGCCTCAACCCCAAGACGGTGCCTTTGTTGGGGAACGTTGCAGAAAATTAAAATTTTTCCTACGGTTTCACCAAGATCCATCTATGAGTTCATCTAAGCAACGAGTCAAGGGAGTGAGTTTGCATCTACATACCACTTGTAGATCGCGTACGGAAGCGTTCAAGGGGTTGGTGATGATGGAGTCGTACTCGGATCACCGATGACCAAGTGCTGAACGGACAGCACCTCCGCGTTCAACACACGTACGGTACGGGTGACGTCTCCTCCGTCTTGATCCAGCAAGGAGGAAGGAGAGGTTGACGAAGACAGCTCCACCGGCAGCACGACGGCGTGATGATGGTGGAGAAGCGATATCTCGGCGAGGCTTCGCCCGAGCACACAGCGGAGGAGGAGAGGTGTTGGGGAGGGAGGGATGCACCTTGGCTTGGTGCGGCTGCCTCCCTCACCCCTCTATTTATAGGGGGAAGGGAGAAGGGGCGGCCCCTCTAGATGCATCTAGAGGGGGGCGGCGGCCAAGGGAGGGGGCTTGCCCCCAAGCAAGGGCGCCCCTCTGGGGTTCCCCTCAACCCCTAGGCGCAAGGGCCCAAGGGAGGGTGCGCCCAGCCACCAGGGCTGGCCCCTTCCCACGCAGCCCAAGTGGCCCCGGGAGGGGTGGCCCCTCCGTGGACCTCCGGAACCCTTCCGTGGCCCCAGACAATACCGTACGACCCGAATCTTTCCGGTGTCCGCTTGACGACTTCCCATATATAAATCTTTACCTCCGGACCCTTCCGAATTCCTCGTGACGTCCGGGATCTCATCCGGACTCGAACATCATTCGTAATCACATACAGGTCTTCCTAATAACCCTAAGCGCCACCGAACCTTAAGTGTAGACCCTACGGGTTCGGAGACATGCGAACATGACCGAGACGCCTCAGGTCAATAACCAACAGCGGATATGGATACCCATGTTGGCTCCCACATGCTCCTCGATGATGTCATCGGATGAACCACGATGTCGAGGATTCAAGCAACCCGTATACCATTCCCTTTGTCGACGGTATGTTACTTGCCCGAGACTCGATCGTCGGTATCCCAATACCTCGTTCAGTCTCAAGTACCGCAAGTCACTTTACTCGCACCGTAATGCATGATCCCGTGACCGGACACTTGGTCACTTTGAGCTCATTATGATGATGCACTACCGAGTGGGCCCAGTTATACCTCTCCGTAATCTGAAGAGACAAATCCTGCCTCGATCCGTGTCAACCCAATGACACTTTCGAGATACCGTAATGCACCTTTATAGTCACCCAGTTACGTTGTGAGGTTTGGTACACCCAAAGCACTCCTACGGTATCCGGGAGTTACATGATCTCATGGTCTAAGGAATAGATACTTGACATTGAGAAAGCTCTAGCAAAACGAAATACACGATCTTGTGCTATGCTTAGGATTGGGTCTCGTCCATCACGTCATTCTCCTAATGACGTGATCCCGTTATCAACGACATCCAATGTCCATAGTCAGGAAACCATGACTATCTATTGACCAACGAGCTAGTCAACTAGAGGCTCACTAGGGACGTATTGTGGTCTATGTATTCACACATGTATTACGATTTCTGGATAATACAATTATAGCATGAATAAAAGACAATTATCATGAACAAGGAAATATAATAATAATGCTTTTATTATTGCCTCTAGGGCATATTTCCAACAGTCTCCCACTTGCACTAGAGTCAATAATCTAGTTACATTGTGATGAATCGAACACCCATAGAGTTCGGTGTTGATCATGTTTTGCCCATGAAGAGGTTTAGTCAATGGATCTGCGACATTCAGATCCGTATGCACTTTACAAATTTCTATGTCTCCATCCCGAACATTTTCACGGATGGAGTTGAAGCGATGCTTGATGTGCTGGTCTTCTTGTGAAACCTGGCTCCTTGGCAAGTGCAATAGCTCCAAGTGTTGTCACAGAAGAGTTTGATCGGCCCCGACGCATTGGGTATGACTCCTAGGTCGGTGATGAACTCCTTCACCCAAATTGCTTCATGCGATGCCTCCGAGGCTGCCATGTACTCCGCTTCACATGTAGATCCCGCCACGACGCTCTGCTTGCAGCTGCACCAGCTTATCGCTCCACCATTCAACATATACACGTATCCGGTTTGTGACTTAGAGTCATCCAGATCGTGTCGAAGCTAGCATCGGCGTAACCCTTTACTGACGAGCTCTTCGTCACCTTCATAAACGAAAACATGTCCTTCGTCCTTTTCGGTACTTTAGGATATTCTTGACCGCTGTCCGGTGTTCCTTGCGGGATTACTTTGGTACCTTCCTACCAAACTTACGGCAAGGTTTACATCAGGTCCGTACACAAAGATGGCATACATAATAGATCCTATGGTTGAAGCATAGGGATGACACTCATCTCTTCTTTATCTTTGGTCGTGGTCGGGCATTGAGCTGAGCTCAATCTCACACCTTGCAATCTGAGCAAGAACCCTTCTTGGACTGATCCATTTTGAACTTCTTCAAAATCTTATCAAGATATGTGCTTTGTGAAAGACCTATGAGGCGTCTCGATCTATCTCTATAGATCTTGATGCCTAATATATAAGCAGCTTCTCCAAGGTCCTTCATTGAAAAACACTTATTCAAGTAGGCCTTAATGCTGTCCAAGAATTCTATATCATTTCCCATCAAAAGTATGTCATCTACATGTAATATGAGAAATGCTACAGAGCTCCCACTCACTTTCTTGTAAACGCAGGCTTCTCCATAAGTCTGCATAAACCCAAACGCTTTGATCATTTCATCAAAGCGAATGTTCCAACTCCGAGATGCTTGCACCAGCCCATAAATGGATCGCTGGAGCTTGCATACTTTGTCAGCATTCTTAGGATCGACAAAACCTTCCGGCTGCATCATATACAGCTCTTCCTTAAGATGCCCGTTAAGGAACGCTGTTTTGACGTCCATCTGCCATATCTCATAATCATAGTATGCGGCAATTGCTAACATGATTTGGATGGACTTAAGCTTCGCTACGGGAGAGAAAGTCTCATCGTAGTCAATCCCTTGAACTTGCCGATAACCCTTAGCGACAAGTCGAGCTTTATAGATGGTAATATTACATCCACGTCCGTCTTCTTCTTAAAGATCCATTTGTTTTCTATCGCTCGCCGATCATCGGGCAAGTCAGTCAAAGTCCATACTTTGTTTTCAAACATGGATTCTATCTCGGATTTCATGGCTTCTAGCCATTTGTTGGAATCTGGCCCCGCCATCACTTCTTCATAGTTCGAAGGTTCACCGTTGTCTAACAACATGATTTCCAGGACAGGGTTGTCGTACCACTGCAGTGCGGAACGTGTCCTTGTGGACCTCTGAAGTTCAGAGCAACTTGATCCGAAGTACCTTGATCATCATCATTAATTTCCTCTTGGTTGGTGCAGGCATCACAGAACATTTTCTGAGCTGCACTACTATCCTGTTCAAGAGGTAGTACTTCATCGAGTTCTACTTTCCTCCCACTTACTTCTTTCGAGAGAAACTCTTTTCCGAAAGGATCCGTTCTTGGCAACAAAGATCTTGCCCTCGGATCTTAAGTAGAAGGTATACCCAATGGTTTCCTTAGGGTGTCCTATGAAGACGCATTTTTCTGACTTGGGTTCGAGCTTTTCAGGTTGAAGTTCCTTGACATAAGCATCGCATCCCCAAACTTTTAGAAACGACAGCTTAGGTTTCTTCCCAAACCATAATTCATACGGTGTCGTCTCAACGGATTTAGACGGTGCCCTATTTAAAGTGAATGTAGCTGTCTCTAGAGCGTATCCCCAAAATGAAAGTGGTAAATCGGTAAGAGACATCATAGATCACACCATATCCAATAGAGTGCGATTACGACGTTCGGACACACCGTTCTACTGAGGTGTTCGGTAGCGCGTGAGTTGTGAAACGATTCCACATTTTCTTAAGTGTGTACCAAATTCGTGACTTAAATATTCTCCTCCACGATCCGATCGTAAGAATTTTATCTTTCGGTCACGTTGATTCTCTACTTCATTCTGAAATTCCTTGAAATTTTCAAAGGTCTCAGACTTGTGTTTCATCAAGTAGACATACCCATATCTACTCAAGTCATCTGTGAGAGTGAGAACATAACGATATCCTCCGCGATACTCAACGCTCATTGGACCGCACACATCAGTATGTATGATTTCCAACAAGTTGGTTGCTCGCTCCATTGTTCCGGAGAACGGAGTCTTGGTCATCTTGCCCATGAGGCATGGTTCGCATGTGTCAAATGATTCATAATCTAGAGACTCCAAAAGTCCATCAGCATGGAGCTTCTTCATGCGCTTGACACCAATGTGACCAAGGCGGCAGTGCCACAAGTATGTGGGACTATCGTTATCAACTTTACATCTTTTGGTATTCACGCTATGAATATGTGTAACATTACGCTCGAGATTCATTAAGAATAAACCATTGACCATTGGAGCATGACCATAAAACATATCTCTCATATAAATAGAACAACCATTATTCTCAGATTTAAATGAGTAGCCATCTCGCATTAAACGAGATCCAGATACAATGTTCATGCTCAAACTTGGCACCAAATAACAATTATTAAGGTTCAAAACTAATCCCGTAGGTAAATGTAGAGGTAGCGTGCGACGGCGATCACATCGACTCGAAACCATTCCCAGCGCGCCGTCACCTCGTCCCTTCGCCAGCCTCCGCTTATTCCGCAGCTCTGCTGTGAGTTACAAATATGAACAGCGGCACGGTATCAAATACCGGGAGTTACTACGAGTCTTGGTAAGGTACACATCAATTACATGTATATCAAATATACCTTTAGTGTTGCCGCCTTCTTATCCGCTAAGTATTTGGGGCAGTTCCGCTTCGAAGGACCCTTTCCCTTGCAATAAAAGCACTCGGTCTCGGGCTTGGGTCCATTCTTTGACTTCTTCCCGCAAGCTGGCTTACCAAAGCGGCAACATCTTTGCCGTCCTTCTTGAAGTTCTTCTTACCCTTTCCTTCTTAAACTTAGTGGTCTTATTGACCATCAACACTTGATGTTCTTTCTTGATTTCAACCTGCTGACTTCACATTGAAAATACTTCAGAATGGTCTTCACCATCCCCTGCATATTGTAGTTCATCACGAAGCTCTTGTAGCTTGGGGAGTGATGAAGGATTCATCAATGACCGCCTCGTCCGGAGGTTAATCTCCACTGGGACACGGTGGCTGTGCAACCAGACATTTTGAGTATGTGCTCCTTGACAGAACTGTTTTCCTCCATCTTACAACTATAGAACTTGTCGGAGACTTCATATCTCTCGACGGGCATGAGCTTGGAAAACTAGTTTCAGCTCTTGAACATCTCATATGCTCCGTGTTGCTCAAAACGCTTTTGGAGCCCGGTTCTAAGCTGTAAAGCATGCCGCACCGAGCGAGGGAGTAATCATCGATGCGTGTCCGCCAAGCGTTCAAATCGTCTTGCAGTCTTTGGGAGAGCAGGTGGGTCACCTAATGGTGCTTCTAGGACATATGCCTTCTTGGCAGCTATGAGGATGATCCTCGGGTTCGGACCCGATCCGTATAGTTGCTGCCATCATCTTTCAGCTTGGTTTTCTCTAGGAACGCGTTGAAGTTCATGTTGACATGAGCGTTGGCCATTTGATCTACAAGACATAATTTGCAAAAAAATTTAGACTAAGTTCATGATAATTAAGTTCATCTTAATCAAATTATTGAATGAACTCCCACTCAGATTTGACATCCCTCTAGTCATCTAAGTGTTACACGATCCGAGTCGACTATCCCGTGTCCGATCATCACGTGAGACGGACTAGTCATCGTCGGTGAACATTCTCATGTTGATCGTATCTTCTATACGACTCGTGTTCGACCTTTCGGTCTCCGTGTTCCGAGGCCATGTCTGTACATGCTAGGCTCGTCAAGTTAACCCTAAGTGTTTTGCATGTGTAAAACTGTCTTACACCGTTGTATGTGAGCGTAAGGATCTATCACACCCGATCATCACGTGGTGCTTGAAGCATTTAACTTTAGGAACGGTGCACGTTAGGGAGAACACTTCTTGAAATTGTTGTAAGGATCATCTTATTTACTACCGTTGTTCTAAGTAAACAAGATGCATAAACATAATAAACATCACATGCAATTATATAATAGTGACATGATATGGCCAATATCATAAAACTCCATTGATCTCCATCTTCGGGGCTCCATGATCATCTTGTCACCGGCATGACACCATGATCTCCATCATCATGATCTCCATCATCGTGTCTTCATGAAGTTGTCACGCCAACGACTACTTCTACTTCTATGGCTAACGCGTTTAGCAATAAAGTAAAGTAATTTACATGGCGTTCTTCAATGACACGCAGGTCATACAAAAATAAAGACAACTCCTATGGCTCCTGCCGGTTGTCATACTCATCGACATGCAAGTCGTGATTCCTATTACAAGAACATGATCTCATACATCACAATATGTCATTCATCATTCATCACAACTTGGCCATATCACATCACATGACAATTGCTGTAAAAACAAGTTAGACGTCTTCTAATTGTTGTTGCATCTTTTACGTGGCTGAAATTGGGTTCTAGCAAGAACGTTTTCTTACCTACGAATAACCACAATGTGATTTTGTCAACTTCTATTTACCCTTCATAAGGACCCTTTTCATCGAATCCGCTCCAACTAAAGTGGGAGAGACAGACACCCGCCAGCCACCTTATGCAACTAGTGCATGTTAGTCGGTGGAACCGGTCTCACGTAAGCGTACGTGTAAGGTTGGTCCGGGCCGCTTCATCCCACAATACCGCGGAAGCAAGATAAGACTAGTAGCGGCAAGCAAGTTGACAAGATCTACGCCCACAACCAAATTGTGTTCTACTCGTGCAATAGAGAACTACGCATAGACCTAGCTCATGATGCCACTGTTGGGGAACGTTGCAGAAAATTAAAATTTTTCCTACGATTTCACCAAGATCCATCTATGAGTTCATCTAAGCAACGAGTCAAGGGAGTGAGTTTGCATCTACATACCACTTGTAGATCGCGTACGGAAGCGTTCAAGGGGTTGGTGATGATGGATTCATACTCGGATCACCGATGACCAAGTGCTGAACGGACAGCACCTCCGCGTTCAACACACGTACGATACGGGTGACGTCTCCTCCGTCTTGATCCATCAAGGAGGAAGGAGAGGTTGAGGAAGACAGCTCCACCGGCATCACGACGGCGTGATGATGGTGGAGAAGTAGTACTCCGACAGGGCTTCGCCGAGCACACAACGGAGGAGGAGAGGTGTTGGGGGGGAGGGCTGCGCCTTGGCTTGGTGCGGCTGCCTCCCTCACCCCTCTATTTATAGGGGAAGGGAGAGGGGCGGCCCTCTAGATGCATCTAGAGGCGGCGGCAATGGGAGGGGCTTGCCCCCAAGCAAGGGGCCCCTCTGGGGTCCCCCCTCAACCCTAGGCGCAAGGGCCCAAGGGAGGGTGCGCCCAGCCACCAGGGCTGGCCCTTCCCACGCCCAAGTGGCCCCCGGGGGGGTGGCCCCTCCGTGGACCTCCGGAACCCTTCCGGTGGCCCAGTACAATCTGATACGACCCGAATCTTTCCGGTGTCCGTTTGACGACTTCCCATATATAAATCTTTACCTCCGGACCCTTCCGGAACTCCTCGTGACGTCCGAGATCTCATCCGGGACTCCGAACAGCATTCGGTAATCACATACAAGTCTTCCTAATAACCCTAGCGTCACCGAACCTTAAGTGTAGACCCTACGGGTTCGGAGACATCTGAACATGACCGAGGCGCTCTCGGTCAATAACCAACAACGGGATCTGGATACCCATGTTGGCTCCCACATGCTCCTCGATGATGTCATCGGATGAACCACGATGTCGAGGATTCAAGCAACCCCGTATACCATTCCCTTTGTCAGACGGTATGTTACTTGCCCGAGACTCGATCGTCGGTATCCCAATACCTCGTTCAGTCTCGTTACCGGCAAGTCACTTTACTCGTACCGTAATGCATGATCCGTGACGGACACTTGGTCACTTTGAGCTCATTATGATGATGCACTATCGAGTGGGCCCAGTTATACCTCTCCGTGTCTGGGAGTGACAAATCCTGTCTCGATCCGTGTCAACCCAACACACTTTCGGAGATACCGTAATTCACCTTTATAGTCACCCGATTCGTTGTGACGTTTGGTACACCTAAAGCACTCCTACGGTATCCGGGAGTTACGATCTCATGGTCTAAGGAATAGATACTTGACATTGAAAAGCTCTAGCAAAACGAAATACACGATCTTGTGCTATGCTTAGGACTGTGTCTCGTCCATCACGTCATTCTCCTAATGACGTGATCCCGTTATCAACGACATCCAATGTCCATAGTCAGGAAACCATGACTATCTATTGACCAACGAGCTAGTCAACTAGAGGCTCACTAGGGACGTATTGTAGTCTATGTATTCACACATGTATTACGATTTCCGGATAATACAATTATAGCATGAATAAAAGACAATTATCATGAACAAGGAAATATAATAATAATGCTTTTATTATTGCCTCTTGGGCATATTTCCAACAGCCTTGGCACCAAGGCGCGCGCCTCCGCTGCGTGATCCACCGCGCTCGACGCCCGCGCGTGAAGAAAGAAGCTGCCAAGAAATCCCGCGGCCGTGAGAAGCTGCTCCGGCGCTCCCCGTGCCACCTCGTCAAGACTGCGTGCCGCCTGCGGTGGCGCAGCGCGGACCTCGCCAAGACCAAGCTCCGCCTGGCCAGGCAAGTTCAAGCCAGACCTGCCTCCTCGCTATGACGGCACCGCCGACCCCGCGGAGTTCCTACAGCTCCATGAGCTGAGCATCGAAGCGGCCAACGGCGATGAAAAAGCCATGGCTAACTGGTTTCCCATGGCTCTCAAGGATGGGGCCCGCTCCTGGCTCCTGAACCTGCAACACGGCTCGATCTCCTCCTAGGACGAGATGCGCGACCGCTTCGTCGCCAACTTCCAGGGCACTCGCGACCGCCCACCGGACGCGGGCGATCTACGCTGCATCAAGCAACAGCCAGGGGAAACCCTCCAGAAGTACATCCAGCGCTTCAACAACACCCGCCTCAAGATGCCCAAGGTCACGGACGAAGCCATCATCTCCGCGTTTTCAGACGGCGTCCGTGATGTCAAGATGAAGGAAGAGTTGGCTATCCACGAGGAGCTTTGCACATCTCAGGAGCTGTTCAACCTGGCGACCAAGTGCGCAAGAGCTGAGGAGGGGCGCCTCTCCCTCCTTGAGCTGCCAGCTGCAAGAGTGGAAGAGAAGAAGGCCAAGGCTAAGGACGTGAAGTGCAAAGAGGTAGTAGTGCTCGCAGCGGAGCCCGACACCAAGCGAGGCAGAGATCAGCCTGAGTCATCCAAGAACGGCCGACCCTTCTGCGCCTTCCACAACTTGAACACCCACAACACCAGCGACTACCAAGAGCTCAGAGCCATACCGGAAGGACGCTACGGTCGACGCCTCGAGTGCAATGGCCGGGGCTACGGCCGCGGAGGAGGACGCAGAGGCGGACACTGGGACGACAGTGGCCCGCGCCAGGAGTGGCGCGACCAGCCTCGTGAGGACCGCTGGCAGGACCAACCTCGCGAGGGCGCCTGGAGGGATCCGCCTCGTGAGGATCGCCCCTAGGGCAACGCCGGTCTTCCCCCGTTGCTGCCACCAAGGAGGAATGACGACCACCACCAGGACGAGGGGGCTGGGGGCTTCCAGGAGCCGCGTGCGATCGCTTGCATCTTGGGCGGCGCTCAGGCCCCAGCCTCTCAGCGCATCTTCAAACAGTTCGCTTGTGAGGTGAACGCGGTGCTCCCCAAGCTCGAGGCCACGCGCCCGCTCAGGTGGTCCCAATGCGCCATCACCTTCAACTCGGCAGACCCGCTCAAGTGCGCAGCCATCGCTGGCGCACTCCCTATGCTGTGCTCCCCAGTCATCAGCAATGTGCAAGTCACCAAGACTCTCATCAACGGCGGCGCAGGGCTCAATGTCCTATTCATCGACACGTTCGACAATCTCCAAGTGCCCTATGAGCAGCTCCAGCCAACCAAGCCTTGCTCAGGAGAGACTGACGGTTCCACCACACTGATAGGGCAAGTCCGCCTGCCTGTCACATTCGGGGAGCGCAAGAACTACATCACTGAGCTCATCGAATGTGACGTCGCGCACATCTGCCTGCCATACAATGCCATCCTCGGGTATCCAGTCCTGGCCAAGTTCATGGCAGTCACTCACCACGGCTACAACGTTCTCAAGATGCCAAGAAACGGGGGAATCATCATGGTCTCATGTGAAGAGAGGGATGCGGTGTGCTCCCTTGAGCGCGCCTTCCAAGCCGCAACAACCGACAATCCTGACAGCAGAAGTGAAGGCCCTCCGGAGACCGTCCCCAAGAAGAAGCTGCCGCGCCGCGCAGGACCCCAAGAAAATGGCGTCACGTCAGGAGCCTCGTAAGGATCAGCGCCCGCTCCAGGGGCGCCTCCCTCCACCGCATAGGAAAGCGCGCCTGGCGCCCTCCTCAGGCAGGGCTCGGGGGCTCTCTCCTAGAGAGCCTCAGACCTTGCCAACCTCACGAGGGAGGTTCTTGGGCACCACTTGAAAGCGTGCTTCACGGCACACTTTCCTCAGGACAGCACAAGGCAAGGAGTGCCCACCACCCAGGAGTTCATCACCAAGACCACCCAAGAACTGCAAGAAGCAAGAGCCATGCGCAGCCACAGCTGCTCACAAGGCGCAGCTCCCCATCCAGGCAAGGATGCCGGGCTGCGTGTCTGCGTCGACGTCCCAGGGCTCAACAGGGCCCCATCTCAGGAGCGCTTCTGGCCATCACGTGTGGGCCGCTGTGAGGGCCCACCACACAGCTACGTTCGCATGCCCTTCGTCTTGCCGAGCGTAGCGTTGGCATATCAGCGCAACGTGCGGCAAGTCCTGGCGTCTCAGGAGTTCAGGATCCATGCCGTTCTGGAGGAGATGGAGACGGTCTTCAAGGAACCTCCTGAGCCCCTAGAGCCTCCCGAGGCTCAGGGTTCTAGTGGCTCATGAGGAGCCATTCCTTCAACGTGTGGCTCCAGCCGCACCAACTCTACTTCGCCTACAGAACCAGGTGACATCTTCCAAGTTCGTTTAAGCAGGGAGCGCCCATCGGGCTGCATTATTCCCAGGCCGCATGGGTCCGTCCCTATGGCATGTATCCCTTTTGCTTAAGTCTTTAGCTTACCCTGTTGGGGGCGCCCCTTGGGCTGCATCATCCCTCACCGCTCGGGCCAGACCCAGTGGCATGTATCTTCCTGCATCCATCCAAGTCGTTCTGCTCCTTATGCTTAACTTGCCAACGGCTATCGCCTGCTCGATTGCCGCCCGCCGCGGGGCTGTTCACCCTATGCAATCCTCTTGCACGTTAAAAGGGGGGCTCCTGAGCATCGCGACTCAGGATCTCTTACTCGCTCTCCAGCCCTCACCCCCTGGCCTTGATCACGGCATCGCGACCTGGCATACCAGCGGTGGCTGAGCTCGCTCGAGGGCCGGGACCTGAGGACGTAGAGTGCTTGCATGTAACCGCCTTGCAGGAACATACAGTCACCAAGACTCAAGACCAGGCACAACCCGCCTTGAGGTAGGGCCTCGTGAGTCCCATGCTGGCTCACGAGTGCCCAGATACACCTCGTAGTCCTGCCGTGCAAGCCACATGTCAGGGCGGGGCTGTACACGCCCCGGGGGCTCCTCCTGGAGGGGGCCCCCATCCCACGCCCAAGTGGAAGGACCATGCTCCGCGCTGGCAGACGACACTGCCGAGGAGCGGCTATGCCCGTGCACAAGCGGAAGCACTATGCTCCGTGCTGGTGATAAACAACTGAGGGCGACCCCACGGTCGTGCCAACCTCAGGGAGCCCAGAGCTCAGCACCCAGCCTTACCACAACGCCTCCCCTAGGGATAGCCGCTCATGGGGGCTGGGCACGGGGGCTGCGCTCGGGTCACGCCCAAGCGCACGCCACCCAACCAGGTCCCTCGGACCTGGGCATCGCGCTCCCCTCCCGAGGCCTCGGCGAGGGCAGGTATGGGATTGTTTGCACGTCAAGGGGGACTCCTGAGAATCGCGACTCAGGAGCCTAACTGGTCACGTAGCCCCTCACTCCTTGGTCCGTCCTGGTCTCCGGTCGGCCCAATGGCGGTTGAGGTATGCGCGGGGCCGGGCTCTGCCGACGTAGAACATTAATCTATCCCCGCAAACTCTCCCTATATGTTGTTTGTGCGTCAATGGGGACTCCTGAGCATCGCGACTCAGGAGCCTAACTGGTCACGTAGCCCCTCACTCCTTGGTCCGTCCTGGTCTCCGGTCGGCCCAATGGCGATTGAGGTATGCGCGGGAACGGGCTCTGCTGACGCAGAACGCAAAGCAAATAGGAAGGAAATCACAAAATCTCGAAGCAAACATTACAAGCATATTGTCCTCACAATACCAAACAAAAGTTTAAACGCCTCCACAAGGCCTGTTACATATCGCAGGAACGGAACGAGAAGAATGGCCGCGGGTCACCTCTAGACGTTGCCAACGCCTGCGGAAGGCGCTCCTTCGTGATCGGTTTTGTCTTCACCACCAGCTGCAAGGTCGACGATGCCGGACAGAGGAGCAGAGACAAAGCCACGGAACCTCCTTAGCAAGGCCCCCACATGATCCCGCACAGCCGCGGCAGCCGCCTCATATTGATCTTTAGCCACAGGCTCTAGCAGCTCGTCAAGGCGAGTGTTGGGGTTGCGAAGGTGCAGATGGCTGAAGACCCGAGTCAGTGCAGCTGAAGACAAGACACAATCTTCTGCCTCTGCCATGGGACCGAGGCCGTCAACGACCTCCTCAAGCACCTTCACCACGATAGGAAGCAGTTGGGCGGGGCCGTCCTCGTCGGTGTCCAGAGGCTTCTCCAGGCCGTGCTCGTAGAGCGTCTTCAGCGACGTGCGAGACCTCTTCTCGAGATCAGCAAAGGCCGCGCGGTCTTCGGCCTTGGCATCAAGATCGGCCTCCCTCGTCCCCATCTTCCGCTCCAACTCTTCCAACCGGTTGCGCTCGGCAGCCTGCTTCTTCCCCAGCTCCGCCAGCTCAGCGTCACGGTTCTTGACGGCTTCCTCCCAGGCTTTCGTCTCCGCCTCCTTTGCTTGGCGGCATCGTACCTCTTCGGCGTGCTTGTCGCGTAGGCTCTGCAACTCGCCCTCTAGCTCTTGGCAGCGGTCACAGGCGGCCTTGGCGTCTTTTAGCGCCGCCTCACAATCGGCTGAAGCACTGGCGGCGCCTTGCTTCTCGTTCTCGGAAACCGCAGCAGCATGGCCCAGCGCCGCGCGAACTGCCAGATCAGAGTGAAGCTAGCCAGAGGCCAGCTCCAGACGCCCGGCCACCAGGAGCGGGTCCGCGCCCAGGGCATCCGCCTGTAGCTGGGTCATCTCCGCAAGGGCACGCTCCAAGACGACGGCAGGAGCAGAAAGACCCGAGAGTGGAGATGCAGCAGTGGGCGGAAGCGACATCGTCACCAGGGCTTGGGAGACCGCGGGTTCCGGAGTAGGTTGGACCTCGTCAGCCGTGCCAAGTACCGGCACTTCCAGAGCCAGCGGTGATGCCCTTCTTGGCCTCGCGAGGAAGATCGGGCTGGGGAGATGCGAGTGCTATTGCCTTCCTTCTCAGCGGGAAGCACGGCCGGTGCATCTTCCTTCCTCTTCTTCGCTGAAGATGATGGCCTGATCAACCAAGGGCAAGTATCAGGAAGTGACGAGTACAAGCAAGGAGAAAGCAAATCCCAAAACACTTACCGATCTACTGCAACGTATTCCACTGAACGCTTGAGAGGCTTGAAGCCTGACAGCTTCAGGACCTGAGGGGCAGGCGTTCGGGCATCGACGGCGCCGGGCGGAGTGGAGGCAGAACCGGATCCAGCCCCAGGAGGTATCGGGGCGGAGGCGGCGCCTCGGGCCACCAATGATGACCTACTCCTCGTCAGGAGGGGAGGTTGCTCACGCTCCCCTTGGCGGGCATCGGCATCAGCGTCATCAAGAAGGGCGTGGAGAATCTCGGCCTTGCTCAGGGGGAAGTCTCCCCCACCCCTTCCAGAGTCTTCTCCGAGTCCTCCTCCTCTTCTCCCTCGCTGCGGGACTCACCAGAGGACACCTCCACCGGGTTTTGCGCCATAGGGGCTTCCAGAAGCGCCGGCGGCACCAGCCCGCGCGCGTCAAAAGTCGGCCTGGAGGTGACGAATTCCTCCCAGTCCCTGCGTTTGAACAGGGGAAGGAAGGCGCTAGGCGGGTACTCCTGGTTGTCCCCGACTATGATGCGCAGGACGGCGTCCAATTCATCGCCAGGCAGGTCCCCCAGCCTCAGGCGGGTCTTGTTTTCCTCTTCGTCAAGCTCCCAGAGGGGGCGCACGCGCGCCTGGAGTGGGGCAACCTGCAGCATCAAGAACTCCCTCAGGAGCATCGCCCCCGTTACCTTGGTCGTTCTCGCGTTGCCCGGCCTCAGGTCGGTCATCATCTGCCCCAACACCAGCGATGCCCGTTCGTCGACAAGCTCCACCTTGGGCCACCCCTCGCTGGGAGAGGGCGCCGCCGTTGGCAACAACAGATGCGGGTCGGCGCGCTGAGCATCCATCATGACCCATTTGGATCGGATGTTGTCGGCCCTCTTCCTGATGCTCGAGATCGAGTTGGCCTTGCCGCACACAAGGAAATTAGCACACCCGGAGATGTGCTCGCCGCTGACGCGGAGGAAGAAGAAATGGCGAAGGAGCGCCACGGACGGCATAACGCCCAGGTACGCCTCGCAGTAGTAGGTGAAGATGGATAGCAGGAGGACAGAGTTGGGATGGAGATGCAACGCCCGCAGCCCGTAGTGGTCGAGGACTTCATAAAAGAAATCAGAGAAGGGAGGAACCAACCCGACGGCAACGCTGCTCGAGAAGAAGGGGAAGAAGGTGCTCCCCTCAGGCTCCGGCTCGTCAGAGGCGAGCCGAAGCTCCGTCTTCCCCCACTCATTGCCCTCGCCCACTGACAGCAGGCGCACGGAGGCGAGGCTCTTCTCCGTAACGGTGGGCGCCTCGAGGGCTGGCTCATACCAAGCCAGTGTTGAGGAGGTCCTGACCTTGCGCGGCGCCATGGGTGGCAGATGCGGAGGAAGGCTGGAGCGGATCTGGAGATAGCAGCGCCGAACAGTGAGAAAGGTGATCTGGAGCGAGGCATGGAAGAAGCAACGAAGGAAAGAACTGCCCACGCCAGCCTTTGTCAGGGCAAGTAGTTGCCGAGGCAGTGTGGGGAAGCGGAGACGCCCACGTCCCATCAACCGCCACACATCGACCGACGTCGCAGGCTTTTGGGGCCCGCGGTGCTCCGAACTTGACCCTTGGCTTCGCCGCGAAGCCAAGCCCGAGCGCACCTTGGGCCCGGGGCTCTTGTCGTTGTTCAGGAACAGGGGTCCCAGACTTGCTTGCCTGCGGCCCACGGCGTGGCTAAGCAGCAGGCCGTATGGCCCATCTTCATCAACAAGGCATCCAAGACACTCGCGAGTATCCAAGCCTCGCGAGGCGGACGACGCAAGACCTCCTCTGGAGTGGCCTAGCTAGGCAGGCTCACGAGGTGCAGAGATATCAAGGCGGGGCAAACCTCATGAGGCTCTCGTGACGTGAGCCATGATGAACGGTGCCAGGCGGGTGCCAGGCGGGCGCCGGTGCGCGCAGCGTCCTTATTTCCTCTTTGGTGCTAAGGAGGCAAGCGTAGGCGAAGAGTACCGAGGCATCAGGCAAAGGTTGCCATATTGGTGGAACGAGACCAAGACCAGGAGGACGGCAAGGCGGAGGTCATCGTGGAGCCCAAGACGGCGTCACCCCAGGGCTTTTCGCAGGTGAAGACCGCTTTTGTCAGCATAGCTTGCACTAGCTGTCCCCCTTCAAATTTGCCCGCCGTTGTTGGCTCCCTTCCCGCTCGATATTTGGGAAGAGGACCAGGGCCTATATAAGTAGAGCTAGCCACCACAGTAGGGGCAATCCGACCTTATCTTGATCCAACCCGGACGAGCAGTTCATCGAGTCCACACAACGCGAGTTCATATGCACAAGGACACCTCAACCTCAGGAGGTTGTTCTTCCCTTGTACTGTTCATCATCAGCCCGAGAGGTAATCCACCACCACGACACTGGATCTGGAGCAACGGTGGCCCGAACCAGTATAAACCCCGTGTCTTTCTGTGTTGTGAGTTCGTCGAGTTTGTCCGCAAGATCTTAGCGATCCAGATTATAGATCGGTAGGAGGGAAAGGCTCCGCGCACACCCCAGTGTTCGAACCTTAAGGGTTTGCCGGAACCCCACATCCGACAAAAAGGGGGGCGCGATAGGGTAGGCGCCCAAGGGGGGCGGTCGGTCACCTTGGGGCGCACCCTCGCTGCCTCCCCTCCCACACCTAAATATATGAGAGGGAGGGGGCGCCACACAACCCACGACAATCTCTTAGCCTTGTGCGGCGCCCCTCTCCACAGCTTCATCCTCTGTCTAGTTTTTCCAAGTGCGCGGCGAAGCCCTGCGGGAACAAGTTCACCACCACCGTCACCATGATGTCGTGCTACCGGAACTCATATACTGCTTCGCCCGCTGTAACGCCCTCGATGCGGCTATATCTCCCACGTGTCGAAGCACGACTTAGAGGCATAACCGCATTGAAAGCAATGTCGCAAGTGAGGTAATCTTCACACAACCCATGTAATACATAAGGAAAGAGATACATAGTTGGCTTACAATGCCACTTCACACAATACATAAATAAACATCCATCATCCAGATTACACTCGTGGTCCGACTACGGAACCAAAATAAAAGAAGACTACCCCAAATGCTACACAGATCCCCGATCGTCCCAACTGGGCTCCACTACTGATCAACTGAAACGAAACAACACAATGAACAAGATCTTCATCGAGCTCCTCCTTGAGCTCGGGTGCGTCACCTGCACGGTATCATCGGCACCTGCAACTGGGTTTGGAAGTATCTGTGAGTCACGGGGACTCAGCAATCTCACACCCGCGAGATCAAGACTATTTAAGCTTATGGGTAGGAGAAGGTAGTGAGATGGAGCTGCAGCAAGCGACTAGCATATCTGGTGGCTACATTCGCAAAAGAGAGCGAGAAGAGAAGCAAGGCACGGTCGAACAACAATGATCAAGAAGTGATCCTGAAACTACTTCGCCAAACATAACTCCAACACCGTGTTCACTTCCCGGACTCCGCGAGAAGAGACCATCACGGTTACACACGCGTTGGTGTATTTTAATTAAGATCAACTTCGGTTTTCTACAACCGGACATTAACAAATTCCCATCTGCCTCATAACCGCAGGCACGGCTTTGAAAGATAATACCTGCAGGGTGTCCCAACTTAGCCCATGATAAGCTCTCGCGATCAACGAAGGATATTCCTTCTCCCGGGAAGACCCGATCAGTCTCGGAATCCGGTTACAAGACATTTCGGTAATAAAACAAGACCAGCAAAGCCGCCCGATGTGCCGACAAATTCGATAGAAGTCGACGTACCTCGTTCTCGTGGCACACCGGATAAGTCAAGCTACGAGTAAAACCAAGCCTCGAGTTTCCCGTGGTGGCCCCAAGAGTTGCTCGGTTCGGACCAACACTCGGAGGAGCACCGCCCGGGGCTAAAATAAAGATGACCCTTGAGTCTGCGAACCCAAGGGAAGGGGTATATGTGGTAGGTAGTCAAATGGTAAAACCAAGGTTGGGCCTTCTTTGGAGGAGTCTTATTCAAAGCGAACTATCAAGGGGTCCCATAAATCACCCAACCGCGTTAGGGACGCAAAATCCGGGAACATAATACCGATATGACGGAAACTAGGGCGGCAAGAGTGGAACAAAACACTGCATAAGGCCGAGCCTTCCACCCTTTACCAAGTATATAGATGCATTAATTAAGGAAGATATATTCTGATATCCCAACAAGTAAACATGTTCCAACAAGGAACAACATCTCCATGTTCCAACAAGGAACAAACTTCATCTTCACCTGCAACTAACAACGCTATAAGAGGGGCTGAGCAAAGCGGTAACATAGCCAAACAACGGTTTGCTAGGAAAGGATGGTTAGAGGTTTGACATGGCAACATGGGAGGCATGATATAGCAAGTGGTAGGCATCGTATCATAGGCATAGCAAAAGAGCGAGCATCTAGCAAGCAAAGATAGAAGTGATTTCGAGGGTATGGTCATCTTGCCTGAGATCCCGCAAGGAAGAAGAACGAGTCCATGAAGAAGACAAGCGGACGAAGTCGAGCGAATCCTCACAACTCCGAACGAAACCGAAGCTAACGAGAGAAGCAACCCGGAAAGAAACAAACAACATGGTAAACACACAAGCATAAACATGTCATGATGCACAAACAAGTATGATGCATGTCCGGTTTAATGAGGCATGACATGGCAATATGCACAAACAACACTACAAGTTAAGTGGAGCTCAATATGCAACGAGTTGCATATTGACGAAACACCACATTCGAGTTATTTAGTTTGCTCTTGGTTATGTATCCAACAATATTAAATGTTATTAAGCATGGCAAGGGGGTGAATCATATGAAACTAACTATTTAGGCAAGATTAAATGAGGCCGGAAACAACAACAACAATTCCGGAAAAATCCTCATATGCATATTTCGAATTTGCTACTGTTCTGCCCTAAACACAATTTTAATGTTGTTAAACATGCAAAGCAAGTACACCATGTTAAACTAGGCATTTTTTCTACCCCATTTACATATATAATTTATTTAAAACCGAGCTACGGTTATTTAGTTATGAAATAAATCATTTTAACATATTATTTGAGCAAAATTAAACAAACAGCATTTTAAGCATTTTAACATGGGATGAAAGTAGCATATTATGAAACTAGACAAAATTCTAAGCATTTTACATGTATAAATTATTTACATATGATGCACAGTTCTGGAGTTATTAAATGCATGATCATGAGGGTTTTTCTGCAAAACTGCCAACTCTGGATAATGCTAAAATCGCAGAACTGAAAAAAAAACATCTACGGGCCAAATCTGCACTTGGGCCAACAGTGGAAGGGGGGCGCAGCGGATCTGGTGCTCACCAGGCCTCATGGGCCGGCTCGGTGGGGAGGCTGGACGCGGGCTGCATCTGGCAGCGGCTGGGCTTCGACCGGAGAGGCAGGGCGCGGTCAACGCACGGCGTCATGCGAGCAGGGGAGGCGAGGGGCGATGCAGACAACGGTCAACGGCTGCAGCGCGACGCGGCAGGAGCTCCGGCGAGGCGGCCTCGGCGGGGACCGGTCGGAACGGACTGGGACGGCAGACGTAGGCAAGATGGTGGGGTCGGCAGGGCCCGGATTTGGTCGAAGGACGAGCTTGAGGCGGCTACGGCTGCCTGAAAACTCCATGGACACCAAGTCAGGCTCCCTGCACGAGCAGACAGAGAGAGAGAGAGAGAGAGATGAGAAGGAGCAGAAGGGAGAGGAAGGAAGGGAAGGTAGGGCGGCGCGGTGGTGCTTGAGCACCAGGCAAGGTAGGGAGGAGGCCGGCGGCATGACCTGCTGGTGCTGTTTTCGCCGGCGACGTGGACATGCGAGGTGGCGGCAGTGGACTTGGCGAAGCAGGGACAATCGAATCCAAGGCGGGGAGGCACGAAGGCAAACAGATCCGGGCATGGGATGCTGATTCCTCGCCGGAGGGCATCCAACGGCAGCGGCGAGCTCCTGTGGTGACAGACAGCGGCGGCAGGCGGGTCAACAGCAGCGCAAGGAAAACGAGGAAGAAGAGGAGCGCGAGGCAAGGGCGAGGTTACCGGCGGCGCCCGGGGTTGAAGTCGACTGGAGGAGGGCCGGAGGCCATCGTTTCCTCGCGGCAGGAGGGCGCCCATGACGGCTTCCTGTTCGACCTGAAGAGAGAGGGATCGGGATGTGAGGGAGAGAGAAGAGCAGAGGAGGAAGGTAAAGGAGCAGGGACGACGCTCATCTGCGGGTCCGCCGGCGGCGTGTTGGCCGGACGAAGGCGGGGAGGGGGCTGCAGGCGCTGTGGTTGGTGGATCGAGAGGAGTGGCTAGTTGGACCGAAGGAAAATTCAAGGAGGGGAAGGTGGTGGCTGCTGATTTGGAGCGGGGGAGATCCCGAGGAAGAGGAGAATTGGTCGGGTGGCGGTGGATGAGAAGGATGGATGTGACAGGCCTAAAAACTAGGGTTTGATTGGTATATATAGCAGATGGATTTTGGTTAGGGGCTAATCTGGTCCCTCTGATTCAAATCGGATGGTGAGAAAAATAGGCTAGGGAAGCCCAAATAAGAAAATGGAGATATTTTATAGATGTTAGGGGATGATCTGAATCCAACGGTCATGACCGTGCGGTTCGGGTTCGGGGCAAGTTTCGGACGCACGCGAGGGGTCTGAGAGAGGTCGACGAAGACAAGGGTCTGACAAAAGTAAACAGAGACAAAGAGAGAATCGGCAACTACGAATGGTAACGAGTTTTATGAAAAACATGTGGATGCAATGCACATGATGCGATGAGATGAGATGCATGACATGAACAAAATGCAAAACAAAAGACAAAACCCAACCACGAAGGGAATATCATATCGCATCTCCGGAAAAGGCAAGAGTTGGAGTTACGAATATGAAAAGTTGTATCCGGGGCGTTACACCCGCCATGCTGGATCAAGGAGGCGAGGACGTCATCGAGCTGAACGTGTGCTGAACGCGAAGGTGTCGTATGTTCGGTACTGGATCAGTTGGATCACGAAGGTGTTCGACTAAATTAACCGTGTTGATAAACGCTTCCACTTTATGGTCTACGAGGGTACGTAGACATACTCTCCCCTCTCGTAGCTATGCATCTCCATGGATAGATCTTGCGTGTGCATAGAATCTTTTTTGTTTTCCATGCAACCTTACCCAACAATGCAATCCAAGCCAGGTCTATGCGTAGATGATATGCACGAGTAGAACACAAAGGATTTGTGGGCGGTGATGGTCATATTGCTCACCACCAACGTCTTATTTTGATTCGGTAGCATTGTGGGATGAAGCAGCCCGGACCAACCCTACATGTCCACGCACATGAGACCGGTTCCACCGACTAACATGCAACTTGTTTTGCATAAAGGTGGCTAGCGGGTGATTGTTTCTCCTACTATAGTTGTATCGAATTTGACTACAGTCGGTCCTTGAAGAAGGTTGAAACAGCAAACTTGATAATCACCATTGTGGTTTTGTGTAGGTAAGAACGGTTCTTGCTAGAAGCCCGTAGTAGCCACGTAAAACTTGCAACAACAAAGTAGAGGACGTCTAACTTGTTTTTGCAGGGCATGTTGTGATGTGATATGGTCAAGACGTGATGTGATATACGTTATTGTATGAGATGACCATGTTTTGTAATATCGACAACTGACAGGAGCCTTAGGGTTGTCTCTTAATTATTGTATTAAATCAAGCACCATGTAATTGCTTTACTTTATCGCTATGCGTTAGCAATAGTTGTAGAAGCAATAGTTGGCAAGATGACCCTAACGCAACGATGGAGATCAAGGTGTTGACCCGGTGACAATGGAGATCATGACGATGCTTTGGAGATGGAGATCAAAAGCACAAGATGATGAAGGCCATAGCATGTCACATATTTTGATTGCATGTGATGTTTATCCTTTATGCATCTTATTTTGCTTACAATGACGATAGCATTATAAGATGACCCCTTCACTAAATTTCAAGATAAAAGTGTTCTCCCTGAGTATCCACCATTGCCAAAGTTCGTCGTTTTGAAGCACCTCGTGATGATCGGGTGTGATAGACTCTACGTTCACATACAACGAGTGTAAGACAATTTTGCACATGCAGAATACTTGGGTTAAACTTGATGAGCCTAGCATGTACAGACGTGGTCTTGGAACACTGGAGACTGAAAGGTCGAACGTGAGTCATATAATAGATATAATCAACATAGAGATGTTCACCATTGAAGACTACCACATCTCACGTGATGATCGGACACGGGTTAGTTGATTCGGATCATGTATCACTTAGATAACTTGAGGGATGTTAATTTAAGTGGGAGTTCATTAGTAATTTGATAAATTGAACTTAATTTATCATGAACTTAGTCTTAATAGTTTTTGCATATCTATGTTGTAGAAAAATGGCTTGTGCTACAGTTCCCCTGAATTTTAATGCGTCCCAAGAGAAAGCTAAGTATAAAGATGATGGTAGCCACTACACGAACTAGGTCCATAACTTGAGGATTATCCTCATTGCTGCACAAGAGAATTATGTCCTTGATGCACCGCTAGGTGACACACCTGCTGCAGGAGCTACTGCAGATGTTACGAGTGTCTGGCAAGCTTGATCTGATGACTACTCAATAGTTCAGAGTGCCATCCTTTACAGCTTAGAACCGGGACTTCAAAGACATTTTGAACGTCACGGAGCATATGAGATGTTCCAAGAGCTAAAGTTGATATTTCAAGCTAATGCCTGGGTTGAGAGATATGAAGTCTCCAACAAGTTCTATAGCTGCAAGATGGAGGAGAATAGTTCTGTCAGTGAACACATACTCAAAATGTTTGGGGTACCATAACCACTTGACTCAGCTGGGAATTAATCTTCCAGTTGAGGGTGTTATTGATAGAGTTCTTCAGGCACTGTCACCAAGCTATAAAGGCTTTGTGATGAACTATAATATGCAAGGGATCACGAAAAAAATTCCCGGGCTCTTCGCAATGCTTAAGGCCGCGGAGGTAGAAATCAAGAAGGAGCATCAAGTGTTGATGGTTAACAAGACCACTAGTTTCAAGAAAAAGGGCAAAGGGAAAGAAAGGGAACTTCAAGAAGAATGGCAAAAAAGTTGCCACTCCCATGAAGAAACTCAAAGCTGTACCCAAGCCTGAAACTAAGTGCTTCTACTGCAAAGGGAATGGTCACCGGAAGCGGAAGTGCCCCAAATACTTGACAGATAAGAAGGATGGCAAAGTGAACAAAGGTATATTTCATATACATGTTATTGATGTGTACCTTACTAATGCTTGTAGTAGCACCAGGGTATTTCATACGGGTTCAGTTTCTCATATTTGTAACTCAAAACAGGAGTTGCGGAATAAACGAAGATTGGCTAAGGACGAGGTGACTATGCGCATCGGGAATGGTTCCAAGGTCGATGTGATCGTCGTCGGCATGCTACCTCTACATCTACCTTCGGGATTAGTTTTAAACCTCAATAATTGTTATTTGGTGCTAGCGTTGAGCATTAACATTATATCTGGATCTTATTTATTCTGAGAAGGTTATTCATTTAAGTAAGAGAATAATGGTTTTTCTATTTATATGAGTAATATCTTTTATGGTCATGCACCTTTGATGAATGGTCTATTCTTGTTGAATCTCGATCATAGTGATACACATATTCATAATATTGATGCCAAAAGATGCAATGTTGATAATGATAGTGCAACATACTTGTGGCACTGCCGTTTAGGTCATATTGATGTAAAGCGCATGAAGAAACTCCATGCGGATGGACTTTTGGAATCACTTGATTATGAATCATTTGATACTTGCAAACCATGCCTCATGGGCAAGATGACGAAAACTCTGTTCTCCGGAACGATGGAGCGAGCTAATGACTTGCTGGAAATAATACATACCGATGTATGCGATCCGATGTGTGGTGAGGCACGCGATGGGTATCGTTATTTTCTAACTGTTACAGATGATTTGAGTAGGTATGAGTATATCTACTTAATGAGACACAAATCTGAAACATTTGAAAAGTTCAAAGAATTTCAGAGTGAAGTCGAGAATCATTGTAACAAGAAAATAAAATTTCTACAATCTCATCATGGAGGTGAATATTTGAGTTATGAGTTTGGCCTTCATTTAAAACAATGTGGAATTGATTCACAACTCACGCCACCTGGAACACCACAGCGTAATGCTGTGTCAGAACGTCGTAATCATACTTTATTAGATATCGTGCCTTCTATGATATCTCTTACCAATTTTCCTTTATCATTTTGGGGTTATGCATTAGAGACAGTCGCATTCATGTTAAATAGGGCACCGTCTAAATCCGTTGAGACGACACCGTATGAACTATGGTTTGGCAAGAAACCTAAGGTGTCGTTTCTTAAAGTTTGGGGATGCGATGCTTATGTCAAAATACTTCAACATGATAAGCTCGAACCCAAACCGGAGAAGTGCATCTTCATAGGATAACCTAAGGAAACTATTGGGTACACCTTCTAACACAGATCCGAAGGCAAGATCTTTGTAGACAAGAATGGGTCCTTTCTAGAGAAGGAGTTTCGTTCGAAAGAAGTGAGTGGGAGGAAAGTAGAACTTGATGAGGTAACTATACCTGCTCTTTAATTGAAAAGTAGCACATCAGACAAAACCATTCCCATGATGCCTATACCAACTAGAGAGGAAGCTAATGATAATGATCATGAAACTTCGGATCAAGTTACTACTGAACCTCGTAGGTCGACGAGAACATGTTCCGCACCACAGTGGTACAGTAATCCTATCCTGGAAGTCATGTTATTAGACCACGGCGAACCTATGAACTATGATGAGCCCAGATTCTGGTAAATGGCTTTAGGCCATGAAATCTGAGATAGGATCCATATATGAAAATAAAGTATGGACTTTGGTGGACTTGCCGATGATCGGCAAGCCATTGAGAATAAATGGATTTTCAAGAAAAAGACAGACGCTGATGGTAATGTCACTATCTACAAAGCTTGACTTGTTGCAGAACATTTTCAACAAGTTCAAGGGGTTGACTACGATGAGACTTTCTCACCCGTAGCGATGCTTAAGTCTATCCGAGTCATGTTAGAAATTGCCGCATTTTATAATTATGAAATCTGGCAAATGGACGTCAAAATTGCATTTCTTAATGGATTTCTTAAAGAAGAATTGTATATGATGCAACCAGAAGGTTTTGTCGATCCTAAAGGTACTAACAAAGTGTGCAAGCTCCAGAGATACATCTATGGACTGGTGCAAGCATCTCGGAGTTGGAATATACACTTTCATGATGTGTTCAAAGCATATGGTTTTATACAGACTTATGGTGAAGCCTGTATTTACAAGAAAGTGAATGGGAGCTCTGTAGCATTTCTGATATTATATGTGGATGACATATTGCTGATTGGAAATGATATAGAATTTCTGGATAGCATAAAAGGATATGTGAATAAGAATTTTTCAATGAAAGACCTCGGTGAAGCTGCTTATATATTGGGCATCAAGATCTATAGGGATATATCGAGACGCTTAGTAGGATTTTCACAAAGCGCATACCTTGATAAAGTTCTGAAGAAGTTTAAAATGGACTAGTCAAAGAAAGGGTTCTTGCCTGTGTTGTGAGGTGTGAAACTGAGTCAGAGTCAAAGTCCGACCACGGTAGAAGATAGAGAGAAAATGAAAGTCATTCCCTATGCCTCAGCCATAGGTTCTATCATGTATGCTATGCTGTGTACCAGACCTGATGTGTGCCTTGCCACAAGTTTGGCAGGGAGGTACCAAAGTAATCCAGGAGTGGATCACTAGACATCGGTCAAGAACATCCTGAAGTACCTGAAAAGGACCAAGGACATGCTTCTCATTTATGGAGGTGTCGAAGAGCACGTCGTAAAAGTTTACGTTGATGCTAGCTTCGACATAGATCTGGATGACTCTAAGTAACAAACCGGATACGTATTTATATTGAGCGGTGGAGCTGTCAGTTGGTGTAGTTCCGAGCAGAGCATCGTGGCGGGATGTACGTGTGAAGTGGAGTACATAGCTGCTTCGGAAGCAGCATATGAAGGAATCTGGATGAAGGAGTTAATATCTGATCTGGGTGTAATACCCAGTGCATCGGATCTAATGAAAATCTTTTCTGACAATACAAGAGAAATTGCCTTAGCATAGGAATTCAGGTTTGACAAGAGAACCAAACACATCAAGAGACGCTTCAACTCCATTCGTGAAAAGGTCAAGGATGGAGACATAGAAATTTTCAAAGTACCTATGGATCTGAATGAAGTAGACCAGTTGACTAAACCTCTTCCACGAGCAAAACATGATCAGCACCAAGACTCCATGGGTGTTAGATTCATTACAATGTAATCTAGATTATTGACTCTAGTGCAAGTGGGAGACTGATGGAAATATGCCCTAGAGGCAATAATAAAGTTGTTATTATTATATTTCCTTATTCATGATAAAGGTTTATTATTCATGCTAGAATTGTATTGATCGGAAACTTAAATACCTGTGTGGAGGCTCGATCGGCTTCAGTAAGCAGCGAGAATTATCGTTTGTGTTCAGATAGCAGCAGCAGTGAAGGAATCGATCGGCTAAAGTTAGCAGCAAAGGAATCATTCGGGTTTAGTTAGCAGCGAAGGGATCGATCGATTGGCTTCAGTACGTAGTGGGATCGATCGCTCGTGTTCAGTACATAGCTAGTGTAATGGCTCGGGTTCAGTAAGCGAAAACCTGGCCTGGGTTCAGTTAGCCAATGCCTCGCACACATGTGCATACGAGAGAAATGCGCAAACCACACTGCATCGCTCGGTCCCGACCACCCACTGTAACCAGGAACTCCCCGAAATTTTCCTTGCCCTCACTTCTACCATGATTTTTATGTCATGAACGGCCCAAAGAATGTCATGCAGGCACGTCTCCGATCCGCCCAGGATGAAAAGCCCATTTTTTGTCATAATTTTTGGCATAGAAGTAGGAGCCCACTACATCTATGATGATACGTGTTTTTGTCACAATTATCGTCATACAAGTGTCATAACCATTACAGAAAAAAGTTTTCGTTCAGGCTATAATGTCACGTATGTGTCTTTTTTTGAAGTGTTTGGAATAATTTAATATATTGGTTCAGGTTTTACTTCATATTCTGGACAGTAAAAAGCAAGCATTGGTGTCCAGTAAAGTACTCCCTTTGTCCCACAATGTAAGACATTTTTTGACACTGGTGTGAGAAATGTCTTACATTATGGGACGGAGGGAGTATTTTGGAAAAGCCTCAAATTTTATTTGACACATTGTTAGGCTGTCTGGACATTGTTTGTTGTTTTTCAAAGTGTAATCAATAGCAACTCTATTACTATTAGATTATACAATATTATGCCCCTCAGTTATGTGACTTGCATGTTAAGGCTATAGTTGATATAATATATTAGTATGTATTCGGCACATATTTTCTATTTTATTTTGTACAAATTCAAAGAAAATATTTTTTTAGTATACAGTTATTTCTGAGACATCCCTGACTACATCTTTGTGAGATAATGTGTTGGAATTAGAATCAATCTTGTTATGATTTTTAATTTGAAGACTAATTTAACTAGGTGTGTGTGCTTTAGTACTGGAAGGATTACAAGAAAATCGATAGCATTGGGATTTTCCAAGAATTTGTTGGCAAAGTTGGTGTAAGTACAGTGTCCAGGCCTTTCTCCTCTTCCATGGCTAGCAATTTGTCAATTATGAGAAATTGTAATTCTTATACATTTTTTCTTCTGTCTAAATAAATTTCCATATGGACATAGAAGCTATACCAGTTATGAAGGCTTGTTCCCAAATGATTAAGTATGTAGTCCACCAACATCGGTGTAGTCTCAAATGGAAGTATTTTGATCCTTTCGCAGTCAATTTGGTGACAATAATTTCTCCTGTCAAATCGATGATTGATGACCTGCGAAATGCCCTTGTGGAAAGCTGAAAGAATCCTAAATAGATGGTACACTTCTTGAAAACCTAATTCTTTGCTTCATTTATTTGATCTTTTGATGCACAAGATTGTGTAAAGGACAAAGCTAACCAAGCTCAAGTTAAGTTCCACCAAACAACTGGTTCACGTAGCTATCACGTGCACTGATAATTTGGTAAGTCAGACCTATGGTTGTGTATTTCCACATGTGAACTACATAGTTATTGTATATAATGTTCCCTTGGATTTAGCCAATAAATGCTTTATCTAATTAATGGCATCTTATCCTGAACAAATGGATAACGTAAAGTTCACTTTCGGTACTGTATATGTTCTTTCTTCATAGTTACTGAATCTGGAGCGGCAGTGGATACAAGACTAAGCTTCCTGCATATTTGCCGTTTTCGGGGAGAAAATACAAATATGAAGAACCCCTTCATTGGATTTGTTCAAGGAGTGCCACTACAACAACAAGAAGAAAGGGTACACAGACACTGTATGATCTGCACTTGTAAGTCAGGGTTCAAAGAGTGCATACCATATCACACAATGCTTAGCTTTTTTAACAGATCCAGTAGTACAATAATCAATAATTATATAGTACAATAAGCATAATTTGACCTTCAAATAATTTTTCTGTATTATTCCTTGCTTCTTACATGAATATGATCCACTTGGCAACCGTCATATTGTAAAGTCAGTTTCCTTGATGGTGTATTTTGCATGCCCATGCTATATTTGATTTCATGATCTCTTAGAAGATTACTTGAACATAATATTTTGCATAATTAGATGTCTTCATCTATCACACATATACATGGGGTGAAACCAATGGATATCTATTTGTCTTTATGTCTTGTGGCTAAGTTGTCCCATAACCTCATAACCATGTTTATTTATTGTTTGCATTGCTAGTATATCAACCTACTAAAGATGGACACCAACCTATCTCTATGATTGAGGTTGTATCTAATGTGCTCACTTAGCACACCAAGAATCCTAGGTTTCTTCAGCATGAGGGGATCCACCATGTGCGTGAGAAATGAAGTGGTACCAACCTTGAAGCACAACTAGCAGTGGAGAAGAAAGGGAGTCCAGAGCTTCGGGACGTAGTCAACACCTTGACTAAGAATGTAGAGGAATCAAAAGAAGCGAGGTTCAGACAAGAAGAGGAGTGCATGAAGAAGCAAGCCGACATGGATTAAAACTTGACATTTTGCTAAGCCATAGGTGATCAAGTTCAGCTACAGGGTAAGGTGGTTGTTGAAACACTGTTGTTGTAAGGTAATGGCAATATGTGATCGTTTGCTGGTGACATGCTTTTGTTGAAAGTTATGTGGTAATGCTTTTGTTGATCCAAACTGCATGCATTTTGTTCATGGATATGAATGCAAGCATTTTGCCGTGGGTAGTTTGTGGCAATGGAGTGCTTGTAGTTTCATATTTATGATGGATCATGTGTGATCTGTTGTTGGAACTTAATTTATGTTCTCATATATGTGTTGTGATCTATTGCTCGATCAGAATCTATGTTGTTGTTCATATATAACATATTTTAGGGCTAAAGTTGCTCATATATAACATTATGGGTTTGTTTAGTTTTAGTTTGATGGACCAAAACTGGGCTGAAATCAGTTGGCTAACCATTCCGAATGGGTTGAAATTGGTTGGCTAATCAGACCAAAATTTTGTACCGTGTTGAAAAAATGGGCTCAGTGAGGAAAACATTTGGGGTTGGGTGATGCACTATAGCTAGGCCGAAATTTGGTTTGACCGAAGGGAATGGGGTAACGGGCTGGAATTGAGAAAACATACTAATGAGCTGAACCTTTAGAAATGGGCTAACAAACTGGACTACAGAAAATAGGTTAAATAGGAGACCAAAAGTCTAATTTGGCCACCCACTACATGGGCCTTTTATGTCTTCGTGTCCATGCATGCGCCATGTCAAGGAATTCTATGACAGTTTGAGTCGTCATGAAGGCCTGAGCTGGGCTCAGGCCCAACCCGAACTGAATGGGCTCATGCCTGATCTATGACGTCCAAGCATCATCACATGTTAGCATGATTTGTGTAGATTTTGTCCCTATGTCATGAATACCAATATTTGACAGGGAATACATGATGGTTTTCAAAAAAGCCATTGGTGGGTGTTGGTGAAAGTTTTGTAGCAATCTGTGAAGGTTTATGGCCATCAAGGATCAACACCATTCTTGTAGTGTTAGTTTCCTTGTTTGCTTGGTTTTGCCACTATGTCCGAAGACAATAGCAAGCTGTGTGACCTCTCAAATACTAATAATGATGATTTTATTAGTACTCGAATTTCTCGTTTCGCCACTAGTGCAGAGTCATATGATATTAATGCTACATTGCTGAATCCTATTATGAAAGAACAATTCTGGAAATCCTAATGAGGATGCCGCGTCCCATCTTAATACCTCCGTTGAATTATGTGATATGCAAAAGAAAAAAAGATGCAGATAATGATATTAATAAGTTATTTCCTTTCTCGATAAGAGATCGTGCTAAAACTTGGTCTTCATCCTTGCCTCACAATAGTATTGATTCATGGGATAAATGTAAGGATGCTTTTATTGCCAAGTATTTTTCCTCCCGCTAAGACTCTTAGAACTCAAATAATGAACTTTAAGCAACTTGAGCAAGAACATGTTGCACAATCTTTTGAGAGAATGAAATTAATGATTAAAAATTGTCCCACTCATGGATTAAGCTTATGGATGATAATACAAAAAATGTATGCGGGACTAAACTTTGTGTCGAGAAATCTTCTAGACTCTGTTGTAGGTGGTACCTTTATGGGAATTACATTGGGAGAAGCTACAAAACTCCTTGATAATATGATGACAAATTATTCTCAATGGCACACCGAATGAGCTCCAACTAGTAAGAAGGTAAACTCCATCGAAGAAGTTTCTACTTTGAGTGATAAAATGGATGCTCTTATGAATATGCTTACTAGTAAAAGTGCTCATGCTAATCCTAATGATGTGCCACTATCTACTTTGATTGAGCAAAATAATGATGCTATTGATGTGAATTTTATCGCTAGAAATAATTTCAACAACAATGCTTATAGAGGGAATTTCAATCCTAGACCGTATCCCAGTAATTGCTCTAATAATTATGGTAATTCATATAATAACAATAACAACAACAACAACAAGAATAATAATAATGATAATAACAATAATAATAATAATAATAATAATAATAATAATAATAATAATAATATGATACCTATTGAACTTGAGAACACGATTAAAGAATTTATTGGTTCTCAAAAGATTTTTAATGCTATGGTAGAAGAAAACTACACAAAGTTAATGATATGGCTAGAAACATGGAAATAAATGCTCATGTGCAGGAACTCTTAAAATTAAAATCATGCCACATAAAATGGATGCTAATGAAACTTTAAAGTCTATTCAAGTTACCATGAATGAAAGTGGAGAGAGAATCGCTAGATTAAGAGCTAAGTGAGAATTCCTAGAAAAAGCTATTCCACATGGTTTTTTATCATAATCATGATGTAGATGTTAAATAGATTGGTGTGACATCCACTGAAACATTATTTAGTAATATAAAACTTGATGGAAAAGGGACTGAAGATGAGTCACCTTGAGCTAGAAGGCATCCCAATTGTTCGGAGGGTGATGATCTTAATGATAAAAGTGATAAAAGTGGGTTTGAAGAGGTAAAGACTTTAAATGATGATATGCCCACTGATTTGGATTACAAGGACTTTAACTATGATAATCGCTCTTTTATTGAATGTATTTCTTATTGCAAACCTTGATAACTCACCTAATGCTTACGAACAAAATAAATCTTTTAATAAACATATCGTAGACGCTATGATTAAAGCTCGCGAAGAGAAGTTAGAATTGTAGGTTTCTATACCTAGGAAATTACATGATGCATGGGAACCAACTATTAAAGTTAAGATTAAAGATGATGAATGTAATGCTTTGTGTGATCTAGGTGCTAGCATGTCTACTATACCAAAATATTTATGTGACATGCTCGGTCTCACCAATATGGATGAATGTTCTCTTAACTTGCATTTAGGGGATTCAACTATTTAAGAAACCACTGGGTAGAATAAATTATGTTCTCATACTTGATAATAGAAATTATGTGCCTGTGGATTTTATTTTGCAAGATATTGAATGCAATCAGTCTTATCCTATAATACTTGGTAGGCCTTTACTATGAACCATAGGTGCCATTATTGACATGAAAGAAGGAAATATAAGGTTCCAATTTCCACTAAAGAAAGGGATGGAACAATTCCCAAGGAAGATAATTAAACCACCATATGAATCTATTACGAGAGCTACCTATGGAATTACTTCTAAAGATGACAATACTTGAGAGCATTGCAGTATGCCTAGCTAGGGGCACAATACAATAGCGCTTGTTGGGAGGCAACCCAATAGTTATCTTAAATTTTTTCTTTTATTTTTCGTTCTTGTGTGTTGAAATGATTATTGCTACTTTAATGATTGTTTTTTATGTTTAGGTAGTGTTTGCTCCAAGTAAAGCCTTTGGGATGATTTGGTTTATAGTTGACTTGATTCTGTGAAAAAAATAGGAACTTTTGCACCCAATACTGGAATTACTATAATTCACTGGAACTTGATAAAATTATGAAATTTTTACACATGATTGGTATACAAATTTCCCATGTTGACCTAATTTTTCAGTGTTTTTGGAATTAGAGAAGTATTTTTTTGTTCGGATCATTAAAGACTGTTCTGTTTTAGACAAATTATATTTTTATTGCACAACATGCTTATTTTAATGATGCTATGGATTATATCGGGTGGTATAAGTCATGGAGAAGTTAGAATATAGTAGGTGTTGGGGATATAACTATTGGGTTAACCCGCCCAGGAGGGGCCGGGTTAAGTCCCTGGTGGTTTATCAAGACATAGCCCATGAAGACGCTTAAGGCGGTAGTCTATTATGTAGACTCTTCAAGGGCCCGGAGCCCAAAGGCGACTTAAGGCACAAACAATTTCAAACCGTCATATATGTGTAACTTGTATGATAAGGCATGTGCAGTTAGTCACCGGGCCGGACACATTGTTTATGAGCCGGCCGGGACTCTGTAAGCCGCCGGGCGTCGACCTGTGTATATAAAGGGATGACCCGGCAGCGACTTGGGGAGAGAGACAACAGATCGAAAGCTAGGTCAAGCGTATTCGCTCCCTGGTAATCGAGACATAAGCAATACCACCTAAAACTGGATTAGGCCTTTACCTTCACCGCAAGGGGCCGAACCTATATAAACTCTTGTGTCCTTTGTCCCGTTTAACCCCTCTAAGCTAACCTAGTGCAATGGCTCCACGACTAAGTCCTCAACCTAGGACATCTGCCATGACAATCCCACGATAGTTGGAGCCCACCGTGGGGCCAGTGAACGGTGGTTTTGAGTTTTTACAGGGCAGCTTCGAAGGGATCAAGGGATACGTCGTGGGCTGGATGACCAAGAGTCGTCGCGGCAAGCTCTACACCGACGACGCAGGCTGGGGCCCCAAGGCCGGCTCAATTGAGTACGGGTACCGGGTCCCCTTCGGCGGAATTCACGTATTCATTGGCAAGATCGGCGAACCGGGCCCTGAGCCGGACACCTGCACCGACATCATCGAGACGGCTTAGCGTGCACGACCCGCATGGGTTCAACCCACCGTGAAGTGTGCCTTCATTGGATTCATCCACGGAGGAGAATTCAAGGAAGGATCCATGTCTGCTGGTGTGACGGCCATTTATTCTGATGGCGAGTCGTCCACGGGTGTGACTACTTCATTCTATCAGCTGCAGGACGGCAGGCTTGGGGACTGTTGTAATGGCGGCAGTATTATGAGCCGCCGAACCGGGTCGCGATCTTCATGGCCGGTACACAGTCAGTGTAGAATTCTATGACTGCAGCGGTAATGGTTTGCGGGTTAGCAGCAGCGACGGTGACCGTGGCAAGAGGCCCTACACGCCCACCGGCTCAGGTCTTTTCCGACTTATTAGACGCTTTGACAATGCTGCTGACGCCGGTGGTTAACCCGACAAACCAAGATTAGCAAAACGCGAAAGTTGCAAAATTGTGAGATCAGATAGCTCAAGCTAAGGAGGACCTGGTAGCTGAGGATGTGAGGATGACGTCGGTACGAGCAGTTCTGGATGCCCAGGCACAACGGATCTAGGCTGAGTCGTTCTGGCTTTCTTTGGATCAGAACGCTTCGAATGACGTCATGAGGAGAAGGCATCAAAGTCGTCTACCTCCGGTTTACGAGGCGAGGAACCTCTTTAACACTCCTGGTGCGGGGACCAATGACCCACCAGGGGTAAACTGGGCAGTGGCCGCGCCTGGGACTGGAGCTCCGATTCAACCACGCACGACAGACCCACCTCATCAGAATAATATCCCACCACAACATGTGCCGACACCACCGGGTCATTACTCTAACCCTTTGGATAACATGATCGTTGTGGCGTCGCGATTGGCGGCTCTCCTAGTTGAAGGCGAGTCTCCAACTGCGGTTGAAATGCGGAGGGTTAGAGAGCTTCTTCAAACAGCATTGGTGCAGAAGGAGGCTTATTCTTACAGTCGTGAGAGGATCCATTCAACCCCTCGCCCAAGTCAGAGTTATAGCAGGCACATGGACTCCCCGGTGGTGTCAAGCAGCGAGCAGCATCGTAACCCGGCCCGTGGACATGACCCGCCCCATAATACTCAGGCCCTTATGGATCAGGATAGAGCATGTCGCGAGGCTGAGATGGCAGCTCAGAACGCAGCTCGTCAACCGTCTCCGATTTATCCGACAACTTCGGTGGAGTTAGGCGTGACTTCCAGATCCTTCGGAGTACCATGTTTAGTACCGGTTCTACATAATGTACGTCTGCTCAAGGATTTCAAGGGTCCTCGTAAAGTGCCCAACTACATAGCCGACTTACCCCCTGAAATGTGGGTTGAAAGTTACGAGATGGCGATGGAGTTATTGGACGTCGATGATGCTACATGTGCCAAGTATTTCACCATGATTTTGGAAGCAATGGCTCGTACCTGGTTAAAGGGGCTGCCAGCCAACTCCATTGGATCATGGGCCGATTTAAGGGCCCAGTTTATCCAGCAGTTCAAAGACATGTGCAAGCAGCCTATGTCAATTGTAGACTTGGCTGCCTGTGTTCAAGAAGAGGGTGAATCGACAACCCATTGGGTGCGCCGGTTGTCAGCAATTCTGCACTCGTCGGATCGTATCAAGGCTGATTCGGCAGTGCTAATGTTGGAAAACAATTGTCGTTTCATACCCCTGAAGCAGAAATTAGGGCGACTCAAACACCATTGCAATGACATGGGGACGCTCATGGCGGCTCTGGTTAAATATGCCAACTCTGACAGTACCAAGGACCCCGAGTCTGATGAGGAAAAGACGGGTAAGGGAAAGAAGAGTAGCAGCGCCAAGGGGCAGCCCAATAACCCGGCGAGTCAAGGGAACAATGGTAAGCGCAAGGCTGATTATAATTCTAACTTTGTGGCTAACACCAATACACAAATTAATGGCCAGCATCGTAAGGGAAAACCACCTCCTCGGATGGGAGGATCAGGTGTCAATCTTGAGCGGCCGCTGAATCAGCCTTGCCCAAAGCATGGCACGCAGGAAAGACAGTCCAGTCACCTTTGGAAGGACTGCCATATTATGAAAGAGTTCAAAAAAATTAACTTGTTTCAAGACAATCATGGGCCAGGCGGTGGCTCAGGTTCCGGTTCTCATGGCCCGGGATATGGTGGTGGCGGTTCTAATTCCGGTTTTCAGGGTCACCAAAGCAATCATGGCGGTTATCATCAACAGTCCGGTCAGGGGAATCAGCAACAGGAATCAAGATATCCGAGTAACCCGAAGCAGTTGAGTAGTGGGAAGTACCACGTCTTCATCACGAGTTTATGCAAGCGGGATCAAAAGCTCCATAAAAGGGCTGTGAACGCCATTGAACCGACAGTTCCTCGTTACTTGCGTTGGTCTGAGTAGCCCATTGTGTGGAGTCGTGAGGATCACCCGCCCCGGGTTGACAATCCGGGTTACTTGGCTTTGGTGGTAACGCCTTAGGTTGGAGGATATAAATTCACTAAGGTACTCATGGATGGAGGGAGCAGCATCAATATCCTTTATTATGAAACCTTCCTCGCATGGGTTTGACTGATAAAAATCTTAAGCCGTCAAACACTGTCTTTCACGGGGTGGTGCCTGGTAAGTCGGCATACCCGGTTGGTAAAATAGCTCTGGAGGTTGCATTTGGGGATGATTATGACTCCAGATCTGAGACGTTGATCTTTGAAGTGGTAAAGATCAAGAGCCCTTACCATGCCATGTTTGGACGGTCGGCTTATGCTAAGTTTATGGCAAGGCCTTGTTATGCTTATTTGCAGCTCAAAATGCCGGGTCACAAGGGGACCATTACGGTGCATGGAAGCCAGAAGATAGCTTTAGAGTGCAGGGAAGGTGATGCAGCCTATGCTGAGTCTGTCTGCGCAACAGAGGAGTTAAAGTTTTACAAAGATAATGTTGACCCGGCCGATATGACATCTTTGAAGAAGCCAACTATGGAGCGTGATCCGGTCTTAAAGTCTAAGTCGGCGGATGACACTAAGCTGGTTGATTTTGTTCCTGGCGATTCATCCAAGTAGTTCAGCATCAGTGTTAATCTGGATCCGAAATAGGAAAGCGCGCTCATCGAGTTCATCCGTGAGAACAGGGACATCTTTGCATGGAAACCTTCTGACATGCCAGGTGTACCGAGGGAACTCGCTGAGCACACTCTTAATATTGATCCGAAGTTTAAGCAGGTCAAGCAGTTTCTTCGTCGGTTTAATGAAGAGAGGCATAAAGCCATTGGTGAGGAAGTAGCCCGGCTCTTGGCGGAAGGGTTCATCATTGAAGTTTTCCATCCTGAGTAGTTGGCTAACCCGGTACTAGTGCTTAAGAAGAACGGCACTTGGCCTATGTGTGTGGATTACATGGATTTGAACAAGGCTTGTCCCAGATAGTAGGTATTATGAATGGTGAATTATTAATGAGTTTATAGGAGTACCTAAAGTTTATGATTTGTCTATCATACTAACGAATCTCACAAGGTTTATGTTGAGTTTTGTGTGCTGAAGTTTTCAAATTTTGGGTGAGATCACGATGGATGAAGGAGTAAGGAGTGAAAATACCCTAAGCTTTGTTATGCCCAAGGCACCCCAAGGTAATATTCAAGGAAGACCCAAGCGTCTAAGCTTGGGGATGCCCTGGATGGCATCCCCTCTGTCGGTGTCAAAACGGCGGATCTCGCGTAGGGGGTCCCGAACTGTGCGTCTAAGGCGGATGGTAACAGGAGGCGGGGGACACAATGTTTACCCAGGTTCGGGCCCTCTCAATGGAGGTAATACCCTACTTCCTTCTTGATTGATCTTGATGATATGAGTATTACAAGAGTTGATCTACCACGAGATCGTAGAGGCTAAACCCTAGAAGCTAGCCAATGGTATGATTGTTCTTGTCCTACGGACTAAACCCTCCGGTTTATATAGACACCGGAGGGGGCTAGGGTTACACAGAGTCGGTTACAAGGGAGCACATCTACATATCCGTATTGACAAGCTTGCCTTCCATACCAAGGAGAGTCCCATCCGGACACGGGACGAAGTCTTCAATCTTGTATCTTCATAGTCCAACAGTCCGGCCAAAGGATATAGTCCGGCTGTCCGGATACCCCCTAATCTAGGACTCCCTCAGTAGCCCCTGAACCAGGCTTCAATGACGATGAGTCCGGCACGCAGTTTGTCTTCGGCATTGCAAGGCAGGTTCCTCCTCCGAATACTCCATAGAAGATTTCGAACACAAGGATAGTGTCCGGCTCTGCAAAACAAATTCCAAGTACCACCGTAGAGAGAATAATACTTCCACAAATCTAATCTGCTGACATACTTGGTAGCATGACATCACACCATGGCTCGGTCATTATTCGAACCGTTTTTCTCAACCAGCCTCAGCGCCTATTGCGGGGCGGTTTCCTTGGCACGTCTTGTCGAAGCAGAGATCGTGTCCCCTTATCACGGGATTCTCATCAATACGGACATGGGTAACCCAACCGCGCCATCAATTACAATGCTTGGGGAATAAGCGAGTTTACTAGGCAGGTGGGAGCGTACAGTTTCATCCGCCCTTATAAAGGGATAAGTGTTCACCCTTTTCACCCACGCCTTCTTCCTCCTTGCTCATCCATTCTCGCGCACTCGAGCTCCAACACCCAAGTCTGCGTCTTTCTCCTCAAACCGTTCCAAGCATGTTCGGAGCGGGAGGCAAGTGGATGAAATCCTCCGTCATGAAGGAGGACATCAAAAAGCTGCGGGGAGCCGGATACTTGGCCGCGGATATCGCGCATCGGCTGCCCAACGCGGGGCAGATCATCCCTACCCCGGAATATCATGAGAGGGTAGTTTTTCTCACCCACTTCGTCCGCGGACTGGGATTCCCCCTCCACCCGTTCATCCACGGCCTCATGTTCTACTACGGGCTGGATTTCCATGATCTGACCCCAAACTTTATCCTCAACATCTCGGCGTTTATCGTCGTGTGTGAGGCCTTCCTCCGCGTTCGGCCCCACTTCAGCCTATGGCTAAAGACCTTCAATGTCAAACCGAAGGTGGTGGGAGGCCAGCAAGCGGAATGCGGAGGCGCCATGGTGGGCAAAATGCCCAACGTCACATGGCTCGAGGGCTCCTATGTGGAGACCATAAAGGGGTGGCAATCAGGGTGGTTCTACATCACCGAGCCGCGCGACACCAACTAGGCGGCGGCCCCCGAATTCCGATCCAGAGTCCCACGCGGCTCACCTCCTGGAAAGAGAAGGGCCTGTCCTGGGGTCCATCGGTGGAGCTGACTGGACTCCAGAAATGCATCCGGAACATGATAGGCAAGAAAATCAAGCTTGCCAATGTGGTCCAGTTCATGCTCTTCCGCCGGATCCTCCCATGTCAACGACGGGCATTCAATTTGTGGGAGTTTGACCCGGCCAAGCACCAGATGTTGCGAGAGCTCTTCGGCACGACGCACAAAGACGTATGGAGGGTGCTGTTCAAGGGCGCCGAGGTACCTCCTCCCCTTACCGAGGACCGCGGACTTAGCGCGATGCGCCCTGCGAATCCGGGTAAGTCTTTTATAAGGTATTCATTTTCCCCAGTTTGACCATGTGCGAGATCTAAACCCCCACGCCATTTTCCAGGACTGGGTCGAGACAGCGGAGCAGATTGACTGTCCAGCCCCCTGCCCGAAGATCCAGCGGATGCTCTCCTAATGGAGATGCTGGCTCCGGCACCTTATGAGGTGCCGGAGAAGAAGGCCACGGGGACCCGAAAGGGTCTCCGGCGTCAGGTGATACCGGACTCATCGTCCGATAACTCCGAGGCACACTCCTCCCATGAAGATGAGGAGGAGGAAGAGGAAAGTTCTCTCCCCCCCAGCCAGGGGAGACAAGAAGAGGAAGGCCGCCCCAACTGGGGAGGCCGAAGGGTCCCAAAAGAGAAGGACCCTCCTTCCGGACTGCTCCACGACAGCCGCTCATAGCGACGACGAGTGGTTGCTCACGGACAAGCCCCCGACGAAGTTGTAAGTATCCGGATTCCATTGTAATTCATGGTATGTTTTATTGCACTGCTTCTCATCACGTCGAACATGATCGTGCAGTCCGCCCCGAGCCCGCATCGATGTATCTTCGTCGTATGGTTCTTTGGACTCGTCTGATATGAATAGCGATTCACTTCCGACCTCCTCTTCCCCTCGCCCTACGGACAACGTCGAGGTGTTTTCCCAAAAGGCACCGAGCCGAGGGGAGGCAGTCCTGGAGGCGCCTCGAGGCGACCTTCCGGGCACTGGGCGTAAAGGGAGCAAGACTCCCGCGGGCTCCAAGTTCGGCCCCCAGCCGAACACTGCGCCGGAACCTCCAGTGGTTCCGGACTCCAGCAGGCGACCCCATGTTAAGAGGGGCAAGCCGCCCGTGCCGGTGGCCTCTGTCCATCCAGAGGCACCGGACAATTTGTTGGAAGTTCTTCACGGTGCTTCCATCGACGAAGAGCACCGCACTATCATGAGTGCGGTGATTGAGAAGGTCCAGTCCGCCAAAAGCAGACCAACTGAAGCTTGTGCCAGCCTCCTAACAGGCTTTCAGGTATGTAATAGAAATATTGGAAAATATTACCGTATAGACAGTAGTTTCTGATGCTCTGTTTTGCATTCGCAAAGAAAAGCCGAATAGAGGATCGAATAATAATCATAGGAGTCTAATCATAATATGTCTATGTGAATATGCAGGCTTCACTGCTGGCCGCTGCCGCACGTACTGCAGAGGTCGCTGCACTGAAGCAGGACCTTGAGCGGTCCGAGGAAGAGCTCGGCCTTGTCAAGAGGCAGCTCGAAGAGAACAAAGGTAAGCAATACCTTGTCTATTTGAAAAAAGATTTGGTTGCAGAATAATAGGATCATCATGAATGTACCAGGGGCCACGAACGAAGTGGCGACCCTGAAGAAGGTGTTGTCCGAGGCTGAAAACAAAGCGACCCAGGAGCGCACCGAGCGAGAAAAACAAGAGGCCCGAGTAGGCGAGGTGCAGCAAGAGCTCCAGGCTCTCGTCAAGAAGCATGAGGCCTTGGAGCTTGACTCTAAGACGCGAGAGTCCGAGCTTGCAAAGGCGCTCGACAACGCGAAACATGCCAAGGCCGAAGCCCAAAAGGCCCTCCAGGAAATTGAGGCGGTTAAGAAGATAGCGGCGGGTAAGGCATTCATTATGAAAAGCAAGCAAGTGAAAGAAAATTTATTTTTACTTACCCGAGTTCGGAGCTCTCCAGGAGCGTTCGCAGATCTGCCCCGCAATGTGTCTGATGCCGCGGAGTTCTACCGGGCCGAGGAGGGGAGCTCTACGGCGGAAAAAGGGGAGAGCTCCCCGTTCCTGGTTCTCCTGTAACTGGATTCCCCGGAACCACAAGAATCCTTAGAATGGGATTCCAACTCAGCACCTTTTGTTTTGAGATTTTGAGAGGTAGAGCCAAAGAATGTGGACTATACAAGTTCGCAATACCTTTTGATGAAAGAAAGGGCTCCGGCTTTCATTACATCAATGTGGATTACCTCTAGAGATAGCAATAAAGCTTTTTCAGCTATTTGTAATTCGCGATTTAATCACGAAACGCGCCACTTCTAATGTAAGGATTGCTAAAAGGAAAATTTGGGAGAAGTTGTTCTGGTCTCAGTATACTGGGACCGAACACCAGATGCCCTTGAGCGACCAGCAAAAGCAATTGGTCGAGCTTCACAAGGCCGCCGAACAGGCCATGAAGGGTCTCATAGTCCGGCTGTGGCCTGGCGAGCCCCTGCCGAACAACTACTTCAGCCTGGTGAGGCAGCTTGTGGATGCCTACCCACGGCTGGAAGTCATAAAGCGGTCCGTCTGTATCGAAGGTGCACGCAAGTCTTTTGCCCGTGCGAAAGTGCACTAGGCGAAGATGGACGTCGAGAAGCTGGTGAAGGAGGGGCCGCCGCAGGGCAAGGAGCATCGCCACCCCGAAATGTATTATGACGGTGTCCTGAAGGGTGCCCGCCTTGTAGCGGAGAAGTGTACCAAAGATGTAATTTTTAAATGAACTTGCTCATGTGATCCTATAATATGAAAACTAGTTCATGTGCGCTATGCAACGCTTTTGGAATTTAAAATATTACCTTATGTGCAGCCGTTTATAAAATCTGAGAGTTGGCCAGTCGTCGGCTTCTGCCCCCATGCAACTACTGTCGGGGTGTTCGGGATAAATCTGAGCACTCTTTTTCCCATTTTTGGGTCCTCCGAGGGAGGTGCTCAGCGCAACGAACCAGGCAATCGGACTATAATGCTCTATCACTCTCACTTAGCCATAGAAGTCTACAATTTTAAATTTTGGCGAAGCCCCTAGTATTCGGAAGGCCGAATTTGGGGCGCTATATACGCCTAAGTCGGACAAGGCTAACTCCTCTCCCGAAGCGGCAAAAGTCTTTAATGACTTGAGACCTCTCGAACAGCGACCAGCTCTCGCCTCGTCATGACAGTCAGTTTTGGCTTTCTCTACTAAGGTGCTCGTCTGGAAGAACCGGGACACAATCGCAGTAGTTCTCCCAGTGCTACCTTAGCCGATATAGCGGAACGTAAGGTACCAAAACATGGGAGCCGGGCAAACCCAACTATTGACCCAAGGCATGATTCGGAGCTGATGCATATAATGCTATAAGTTCGGGGTGCCGCACTGTCGAAAGTGTTCGGACTTCTCATGTCGTATTATGGGGTATACGAAAGCCCCTGGCGTACTGGCCGTACCAGAGTGTACAGGTGCTGATTGTCGTAAATGAACATATATAAAAAGGAATAGATAATGCAATAATAGACTAATGCTATGCATTGTTATTTAAAGAATACGTTGAAGTGTACTGATACAAGTAGTGTAATAAGCAAAAAATAGGACTATTTGACATGTCCTATCCAAGGGCAAGCTGCGGACTGGTATTTAAAGCAGGTATTTCGCTCGTTATCAGAGACCACCTGGGGATTCCATGCTACGACGTAGCTTCCTGCCTCCTTGGTTGTTGTATTATGTGTCCGGCAATCGCACTTCCGGATAGGGCTTCCAGAGAGTAAGGTCCTGAAAAGAGAGAAAATCATAAAGGTATTCAGCCCCTAGGGCGGTTGAGCCGCACTGTGGGACGTAACATGGTCGTGCCCCCGCCTATGACCATGGTATTTTCAATGCGTAATTATGTACACGCGGCACGGATTTCGCTGTTTGACTGGGACTAGGGCGGGGGCCGAATTGCTAGGCGAGCTCTGAACATGCCAGGCGATCCTGTTGTAGGTTACTCCAGACTCGCTTGACGGTGTCCGGGGGCTTTATCGCCGTATTGGTGGATTGCCTTAAGAGGATGCTTTGTTGTAACATCCCAAATTTTCAATTTGGAATGTTATACATTAGGTCATCATGCATATCATATTTTTCTCGCATTTTTCCGATCCTAGAAATTTCACGCAACTCAAGGACCCTCGGAGAGAGTTGGAAGTTTCATTATTTTCATATTTGGGATTTCTCAAATTTTGAAAATAGGATCAATTGGATTTATTTAAATTATCTTCATAAAGTTTTTCCTATAAAAATATTTGGAGAGGGAATAATATGACTTTCCCAACAATTAGGAAAAATGAAGACATTATAAATAAACCAAATTTGGCTTTTGGAAGATTTATTTTGCTTAGGCAAAATGAGCATTTAAAAAAATTATGCATGTTTGCCGTTTTTAAAGTTCATTTTGTTCACTCATTTTTAGGAGTCGGGAAAATTTGTTTTATTTAATTTGGAGTTCATTTGGTATTTTTTAATTCATTTGGTTTAAATTTTATTTAAAATAAATAAATCTGGCGCCCCACAGGCCGAGGCCCAGCCCCCCAGCCAGCCCCCAGCCCATCTCCTCCTCCCGCGCGCCCACGCCGCCCGAGCGGACTCCGCACAGACGCCTCCCGAGTCCGCTCCCCTCGCCTCCTGCCCCTCCCAAGCCACCCGGCGCCCAGCCCATCTCCTCCTCCTCACAAGACGCTGCCCGAAGCGGACTCTCCGCCCGACGCCTCCCGAGTCCGGCTCCCCTCGCCTCCTTGCCCCCTCCCAAGCCACCGCCCCCCTTTATATACCGGCCGCCCCCTCTCTCTTACCGCCCTGCCCCTCACACCGACCCCGAACCCCCCGCCCCTGAGCCGCCGCCGCCGCTTCCGCCGGAACCCCGCCGCCCTCGCCGCCCCTCGCCGACCCGCGGACCTCCCGCCCGCCCCACCCCAGCTTCTTCGCCGAGATCACGGAGGTAGCCGCCCAGCCCGATCCGGTTTTCCCTAAAAACCGATCCGGTTTTATTTTAAAAAATGTTGGTTTTTAAAAAAACCTAGATTGGTTTTATTTTTTTTCGGTTTTCTTATTTAATGAACGTTCACCGACCCGTTCGTTTTAATGAACGCGTTCGTTGGATTCGTTCTGTTAACGAACGTCCGCTATTTAAACCGTTCGTCGTTTTCTTTTAATCGGATTTAATCCGTTATTTTTCTGATTCGATTTCAGATCCGATTTTCAAATCTGTTTTATTTCTCGCTCGTTTATCGGAATCGGGTGATTCAAGCGCTGGAGTTTAAGAATGAAACTGCCGTTCCGACTACCCTACTTTCACAGAGTTTTGCTACTGTGAAATTTTGACCTAATTTCAGATTGCTAAACCGAGTCGTTCTCTCTCGAGTTTCGACTTTCGGAGTTTATTTTGATTCGATTCTTTTGCAACCAGGGTTCTTAAGTTGAACTTTCTGGTTAGATCTTTTATTCGAGATTTCCCGTGCATTAGATGAGTACTTATTGTATGCTTGTTGTTTGTCTGCGTTAGATCACCCGGTCGCCGCTTGTTACTTCAATTTCTAGGTCTCGCGGATCATCGCAAGGCAAGTAACACTGATCATACCTTTTCTACTACCCAGTTTTATGCATTAGATCTATTCCTCAAACACTTGCATGATTAGGATCTAATTAAATTGTGGGATGGGAAGTAGATTGAGGTAGTACCTATTGCCTGTTTTATTTATGAAACCTTGGGAGTTACTTCTACGTTTGCTTGTTCATGCCATGCTATGCTAGTAGACGTGGATTGGGTGAGTGAATATCCATGACAGATGTGAGATTGTTAATTAATGGTTTATCTAAGGTGGCAACCTAAACACACATCTGGGTGGATTGAGGCACCTGGTTTCCATCAGGACTTGCCTGTATTTCTTCGGACCGCCACCCAGGCTCTAAGGGATCATAAGATTATTCAAACTGGAAACTTCCGTGTGCAGCCACAAGCCAATTATGGGCTCTGGCGTAGTTGACTAAGTCGTGCGAACTCTTACGGGTAGGCTAGCTGATGTAGGGGATGTAGGTTGGTACGGTCTACCCACATGTAAGGTGCTAGCGCTTCTGAAAGACTATGTCTCGGTCATCCGTTTCTCAAACACCATGTAGTGCGAGAACCAAGCGGAGGCGATCGAGTCTTGTGGGGAAAAGTCATAAACCTCTGCAGAGTGTATAAACTAATCATGATTAGCCGTGTCCCGGTTATGGACAATTTGAGTATCCTGTAATTGAATATCATGTGAATCTCAACATGTTACTTCTAAATAAAAGTTATTGGGTTTTGATGAGTACTTTTAATTGGGATTGAGGATGCTGTCAACCATTCTCAATGTTTAACAACCACCATGATAGTTAAATAAAATTATTCCTTTGATGTAGGGAAAAATCAGCTTTATGCAAATGTAACAGAGAGCCTTACCACCAGCCATATATGCATGTAGTATAGGCTTATTCATTCATTGCTCTTATGTGTTACATTGCCAAGCATATTCCATGTCTTGACCGTTTTGGGCTGCAACTTTCACGTTGCAGACTTTTCGAACGACAGTAAGGTGTTAGGTCGTGGTTCTATACTCGGTGATGCCGTTGGAGTTGATGGACTCGCTTATCTTCCAAGCCTTCCGCTGTTATTATTAGATGGCCTTAAGCCATATTATTGTAATAAGTTCCCTTGTGGACAACGATGTAATAAGTGTGTGATTGCTACTCTGCAATAAATCCTTCGAAGTACTGTGTGGTGTCGGATTATTCGATCCAGGGATGACACCGAGCACGAGATCGGATCCATTCGGTCTGGTCGCTACAGAGAATGGTATCAGAGCACACGCTGACTGTAGGACACGACCACTAAGATAAAGCCATAGATCACTACTCTCTTCCCATTTTCTAACTCCTCATCTTTTCTACTCTCTTTAGGATGATGGACGCGAAGATCAAGTACACCCAACCGGATGAAGGCACACCTTTTGGATTTCACTTGAAGGAAGTCACTAAGTACCTGAACATTGGATTACCAAGCTTTACCAGGACTTTCAACGCCACTCTGCCTGAAGAGGAGCGCTGGAAGATTCATGCTCACGTTCGGGAAGGACATTCGCCCAATCACCAAGCCTATAGATAGTGTTTTCAGTGCACCAACTTGGAGTGCAGGAAAGAGCATGGCAGCTCACATCACCATGGGACGCATTGGAGAAGTTTATCAAGAAGACCTCAAGGACACCATCTACCAGATTTGCGGACGCCGAGATGACAAGCGGGACATCGTCAACACCAAGAAGGATAGATCCATTGCAGCTTTCATCCAGAGTTAAATCAGCACATTCGACGCTAGGAGAACCAAATGTGCAATGACATGTTGGAGTTGCGTAAGACAAAGGAAGGATCATCGAACTGGAAGAAGAACTAAAGACTACACGCAAGGACTACATGGGCGAGATCGTAGCTCTAGCAAGACACAATAACGATCTTAAGTACGAGATCGAAGAACTCAAGAAGAAGTTGGCGCTCAGGAATGAAGACCAAGATGTCGAATACCCAAGCGACTACATCAACATCGGCGACACCGATTCGGATCCAAGTGAACCCGACTTTGAAGACGGTGGAGCAGACATCATGGAGTCTTCCACGGTTCAAATTAGTAGAAGTCCCCACATATTAGTAGTATTCCTCCATGTAAACATTATAGTACACGCACTTTTGCGATAGTTAGATCGTTGTAAGCCCTTGTTTGATTGAATGGAGTGATTTTGTGTGTTTTTGCTCATGTGCATTTGGGTAGTGATTCCTTAGACCTCATTCTATTCTACATTTCTCTTCTCTTCTAAACCCATCGATGCCTCCGAGGCGCGACCCGGATTCGTTTTCCGCCAGAGATCACCCAATTGATCCAGCAGCGAATACCTGATTCAAACATTGGTGCGAACAACAACAACAACAACAACAACAACAACAACAACCCACCGCCACCACCACCACCACGGATCATCGACTCGTTTCCTTAGACTGAATCCGCGGTGTATTCCATAAGCACCGAGCCGATTGTGGCGGATGACCGGCTCCGCAAGATAGGAAGGAGCTGACCACTGCAGGATGCATGATGGTGAAAGAGTGAAGTTTGCAGCACATCAGCTTGAAGGACCCGCAGCAGCATGGTGGGAGAATTTCACAGCCACTTACCCGTGAACACCGCCACATGGGACCAGTTTCACAAGCTTTTCAGACTTGCCCATGTTTCAGCAGGAGCCATGGCCATGAAGAAGCGTGAGTTTGCAACCTCGCCAAGGAGGAAGGATCTGTTGGCGATCGTGGATGACTTTAGCAAATTAGCACGTTATGCCCCGATGACGTTGCTACGGATGCAGCTAAGCAGAGAAGTTTCTAGAAGGACTGAATGATGAGTTCAGATGCCGTTGATGGTAGCAAGTTTCAACAACTACCAGGAGTTAGTAGACCGAGCTCTCATGATTGAAGGAAGCAGCAGACAAATTGAGAACTGCAAGCGGAAGTATGGACAAGGGAAGTATAACTCGGATCCCGCGAAGCCTCGTTATACCCCTAAATCAGGAATTCAGTTTCAGCATACCCATGGAGGAGGTAATTCGCATAACCATAATGGCACCAAGAATGGGAACGGGAATGGAGGAAGCAACGGACAGAATCGCACCAACCCGTCAACACCATCCAAGGTAGACCTGAGTCACATTACTTGCTTTAAGTGCCGCAAGACTGGGCACTATGCAAATGACTGTCCAGAAGGCCAGAATGGAAATGGCAATGGAAGCTCTGGAAAGAAGCCCAACCCTTTCAACAGGGGACAGGTGAACCACATTGATGTGGAGGAGGTTGAAGATCAGCCCGATCAAGATGTCGGTAAGTTTTTGGTTAAGTCATTTACTGCAGTTGTTCTTTTCGATACTGGTGCATCGCATTCATACATATCAAGGGGATTTGTGGATAAGTACAAGTTACCAACCCAAGCCCTTAGGTCACCCATGCTAGTAACCTCACCCGGAGCAGAGTACATGGCTAGTAAATGGTGTGATCGATCGCCACTAAGGATTGGACACTATGTTTTCCCTCGGACCTAATAGTTCGGAATCCCAAGGATTGGATGTGATATTAGGTATGGATTTGTTATCAAAGTATGGAGGAAACATAGATTGTACCACAAGGTCAATTTTGCTCACCACACCAGAAGGAAGGAGGATTAAGTATGTATCACGGCACGAGCCGAGGAGAGCACAAGTTAATTGCTTATCGAGGGTACAGAAGAAGTACCAAAGGGTAAAGGATTATCTGATGTATTTCCTAAGAGTTGCCGGAATGCCGCGGATAGAGACATTGAGTTTTGATCGAGCTGTTGCGTGAACAGGCCCGATATCGAAGCGACCGTCTGGATGCCCGCAAAGGATTTGGCGGAAATCAAGAAGCGATTAAGGAACTATTGGATAAAGGCTTTATTCGCCCAAGTTCTTCACCTTGGGGATCACCCGCTTTATTGGTGGAGAAGAAGGATGGATCGTTGAGAATGGTTGTTGATTATCGTGGATTGAATGAAGTAACAATCAAGAACAAGTACCCACTACCCATGATAAATGATCTGTTTGATCGCTTGCAAGGAGCCAAAGTGTTTTCTAAGATCGACTTGCGATCGTGGTACCATCGATTGAAGATTCGGGAGCAAGATATACCCAAGACAGCGTTTACCACGAGATATGGATCTGTATGAGTATACCGTTATGTCATTTGGACTGACTAACGCACCAGCCTATTTCATGAACCTGATGAACAAAGTGTTTATGGAATTTTTGGACAAGTTCGCCGTGGTGTTCATTGATGACATTTTGATTTTCTCAAGAATGAAGAGGAACACAATGAACATTTGCGATTGGTTTTGGAGAAACCGAGGAACACCAGTTGTATGCCAAGTTCAGCAAATGTGAGTTTTGGCTAAAGGAAGTTGGATTTCTGGACATGTTATATCCGGAGAAGGAATAGCAGTTGACCCCACAAAAGTTGAGACCGTAACCAAATGGGAAGCACCAACGACAGTTGGAGAGATTCGAGTTTCCTTGGACTCGCAGGATACTACCAAGATTCATTGAGAATTTCTCAAGGATTGCAAAGCCTATGACTGAATTGTTGAAGAAGGAAAACAAATTCATATGGACCGAGGACTGTGAGGCAAGTTTTCAGGAGTTGAAGAAAAGATTGGTTACCTCACCAGTTTTGATATTGCCAGATCAAACTAAGGATTATGAGGTGTATTGCGACGCTTCACGTCGAGGACTTGGAGCAGTGCTTATGCAGGAAGGAAGAGTTGTTTCGTATGCTTCACGACAACTTAAGCCGCATGAGTTGAATTATGCCACTCATGATTGGAGTTAGCAGCCGTTGTGCATGCCTTGAAGACGTGGAGACATTTTCTCATTGGAAATCATTGTGAAGTATATACGGATCACAAGAGTTTGAAGTACATCTTCACACAGAAGGAATTGAATCTCAGACAGAGGAGATGGTTAGAGCTAATCAAGGATTATGATATGAGATTGCATTATCACCCCGGAAAGGCTAATGTTGTAGCAGACGCATTGAGCCGTAAGAGCCACGTCAATACCCTAATGATGGGAGGAATACCCAATGAGTTAGCCGAGGACCTTCGAGAGCTATGTTTGGAAATAGTTCCGAGAGGCTATGTAGCAGCATTGGAGATTCAGTCGACACTAATGGACAAAATCAGAGAAGCCCAAAAGGCAGATAAGGAAGTTGCCTCTATAAAGGAGAAAATGAGCAAAGGAAAAGCTAAAGGATTTCATGAGGATGAGCACGATACCCTATGGTTTGAAGACCGTGTTTATGTGCCCAATGACCTAGAGATCAGGAAGTTGATTTTACAAGAGGCCCATGATTCACCCTATTCGATTCACCCAGAAATACCAAGATGTATTTGGATTTGAAGAATATTTTCGGTGGACGGAATGAAGAAGGATATTGCGGAATATGTAGCAATTTACGACGTATGTCGAAAGTAAAGGCGAACATCGAAGCCAGCAGGATTGTTACAACCGTTGCCGATACCGAATGGAAGTGGGATAAACTAGGCATGGATTTCATCACAGGTTTGCCAAAGACCCGTTCAGATATGACTCGATTTGGGTCATAGTCGACCGTTTGACCAAGGTAGCTCATTTCATTCCAAATAAGACTACCTATAGCAGTGCTAAGTTGGCAAAGATATACATGACCAGAATTGTGTGCTTACACGGAGTTCCGAGGAGCATCGTATCGGATAGAGGAACCCAGTTTACTTGAAATTTTGGAACCAGGTTGCACGAAACATTGGGAACCCGATTGAATTCATACAGCTTTCCACCCACGCACCGATGGACAGACCGAGAGAGTCAATCAGATTTTGGAGGACATCTTTGAGAGCTTGTGCACTATATTATGGATCTAGTTGGGATGATAATTTGCCGTATGCAGAATTTTCCTACAACAACAGCTACCAAACCAGCTTAAAGATGGCACCTTCGAGGCTCAGATGGAAGAAGGTGCAGGACACCGTTGTCATGGGACGAAACTGGAGATCGTCAGTTGTTTGGACCAGATTTGATTAAGGAGTCTGAACAGAAAGTTAAGTTGATTCGAGACAGGCTCAAGGTAGCCCAGTCCAGACAGAAGAGCTATGCCGATTCAAAGCGCAAAGCGATTGAGTATGCAGTTGGAGACAGAGTATATCTCAGAGTATCCCCGCTTCGAGGAGTTAAGCGTTTTGGAGTGAAAGGAAAGTTAGCACCCCGTTTCGTTGGACCATATAAGATTTTGCAACGCATGGGAGAAGTTATGATAAGTTGGAATTGCGGAGGACTGTCAGAGTTCATGATGTATTCCATGTTTCTCGATTGAAGAAATGTCACCCGAGATAGCAGAGGTACCGTTAAGAGACACAAAGTGCCCCGAAGCAATTCAGTTGAAGGATGACTTGACATATGAGGAAAAACCGTTAAGATTCTCGATTATGCCAGCAGAGTTACCCGCAGCAAGGTTATCAAGTTTTGCAAAGTTCGAAGGAGCCACCACACCGAGGATGAAGCCACCTGGGAAAGAGAGGAAGTTTTGCTTAAGGACCACCCACACCTATTTTCTAGCCAACCCGAATCTCGAGGGCGAGATTCATCTTAAGGGGGTAGGTTTGTAACATCCCAAATTTTCAATTTGGAATGTTATACATTAGGTCATCATGCATATCATATTTTCTCGCATTTTCCGATCCTAGAAATTTCACGCAACTCAAGGACCCTCGAGAGAGTTGGAAGTTTCATTATTTTCATATTTGGGATTTCTCAAATTTTGAAAATAGGATCAATTGATTTATTTAAATTATCTTCATAAAGTTTTTCCTATAAAAATATTTGGAGAGGGAATAATATGACTTTCCCAACAATTAGGAAAAATGAAGATATTATAAATAAACCAAATTTGGCTTTTGGAAGATTTATTTTGCTTAGGCAAAATGAGCATTTAAAAAAATTATGCATGTTTGCCGCTTTTAAAGTTCATTTTGTTCGACTCATTTTTAGGAGTCGGGAAAATTTGTTTTATTTAATTTGGAGTTCATTTGGTATTTTTTAATTCATTTGGTTTAAATTTTATTTAAAAAAATCTGGCCCCACTGGCCGAGGCCCAGCCGCCCAGCCAGCCCCAGCCCATCTCCTCCTCCTCAAGCGCCGCCGCCCAGCGGACTCCGCCACAAGACGCCTCCCGAGTCCGGCTCCCCGCCTCCTTGCCCTCCCCAAGCCACCCGCCCCCCCGCCCATCTCCCTCCTCCCTCAAGACGCCTTGCCGCCCAGCGGACTCCGCCAAGACGCCTCCCGAGTCCGCCCCTCGCCTCCCTTGCCCCTCCCAAGCCACCCGCCCCCCTTTATATACCCGCCCCCTCTCTCTACTGCCGCCCCGCCCTCACCGACCCGCGCCAACCCCACCCTTGAGGCCGCCGCCAGGAAGCCGCCGCCGCCCGTTTCCGCCGTCGCGGAACCCCGCCGCCCTCGCCGCCCCTCGCCGACCCACGGACCTCCGCCCGAGCCCCGCCGAGCTTCGCGGCGAGATCACCGGAGGTAGCCGCCCCGCGCCCGATCCGGTTTTCCCCTAAAAAAAACCGATCCGGTTTTTATTTAAAAAAAATGTTCGGTTTTTAAAAAAAAAACCTAGATTGGTTTTATTTTTTCGGCTTTCTTATTTAACGAACGTTCACCGAACCGTTCGTTTTAATGAACGCGTTCGTTGGATTCGTTCTGTTAACGAACGTCCGCTATTTAAACCGTTCGTCATTTTCTTTTAATCGGATTTAATCCGTTATTTTTCTGATTCGATTTCAGATCCGATTTTCAAATCTGTTTTATTTCTCGCTCGTTTATCGGAATCAGGTGATTCAAGCGCCTGGAGTTTCGTAATGAAACCGCCGTTCCGACTACCCTACTTTCACAGAGTTTTGCTACTGTGAAATTTTGACCTAATTTCAGATTGCTAAACCGAGTCGTTCTCTCTCGAGTTTCGACTTTCGGAGTTTATTTTGATTCGATTCTTTTGCAACCAGGGTTCTTAAGTTGAACTTTCTGGTTAGATCTTTTATTCGAGATTTCCCCGTGCATTAGATGAGTACTTATTGTATGCTTGTTGTTTGTCTGCGTTAGATCACCCGGAGTGCGCCGCTTGTTACTTCAAATTTCTAGGTCTCGCGGATCATCAGCAAGGCAAGTAACACTTTGATCATACCTTTTCTACTACCCAGTTTTATGCATTAGATCTATTCCTCAAACACTTGCATGATTAGGATCTAATTAAATTGTGGGATGGGAAGTAGATTGAGGTAGTACCTATTACTGTTTTATTTATGAAACCTTGGGAGTTACTTCTCGCTTGCTTGTTCATGCCATGCTATGCTAGTAGACGTGGATTGGGTGAGTGAATATCCATGACAGATGTGAGATTGTTAATTAATGGTTTATCTAAGGTGGCAACCTAAACACACATCTGGGTGGATTGAGGCACCTGGTTTCCATCAGACTTGCCTGTATTTCTTCGGACCGCCACCTGTGCTCTAAGGGATCATGAGATTATTCAAACTGGAAACTTCCGTGTGCAGCCACAAGCCAATTATGGGCTCTGGCGTAGTTGACTAAGTCGTCATGAACTCTTACGGGTAGGCTAGCTGATGTAGGGATGTAGGTTGGTACGGTCTACCCACATGTAAGGTGCTAGCGCTTCGAAAGACTATGTCTCGGTCATCCGTTTCTCAAACACCATGTAGTCACGAGAACCAAGCGGAGGCGATCGAGTCTTGTGGGGAAAAGTCATAAACCTCTGCAGAGTGTATAAACTAATCATGATTAGCCGTGTCCCCGGTTATGGACAATTTGAGTATCCTGTAATTGAATATCATGTGAATCTCAACATGTTACTTCTAAATAAAAGTAATTGGGTTTTGATGAGTACTTTTAATTGGGATTGAGGATGTTGTCAACCATTCTCAATGTTTAACAACCACCATGATAGTTAAATAAAATTATTCCTTTGATGTAGGGAAAATCAGCTTTATGCAAATGTAACCAGAGAGCCTTACCACCAGCCATATATGCATGTAGTATAGGCTTATTCATTCATTGCTCTTATGTGTTACATTGCCAAGATATTCCATGTCTTGACCCGTTTTGGGCTGCAACTTTCACGCTGCAGACTTTTCGCATTTACAGTAAGGTGTTAGGTCGTGGTTCTATACTCGATGATGCCGTTGGAGTTGATGGACTCGCTTATCTTCCAAGCCTTCCGCTGTTATTATTAGATGGCCTTAAGCCATATTATTGTAATAAGTTCCCTTGTGGACAACGAGGTAATAAGTGTGTGATTGCCACTCTGCAATAAATCCTTCGGCTTGTGTGGTGTCAGACATTCGATCCAGGATGACACTGAGCACAGAGACTGGATCCATTCGGGTCTGGTCGCTACATTTGTGCTTCTGCTGCGAGGGCCGCAGTGTGCTCCTCCGTGTGGAGCGAGCGCTCTGTGTTTCCATTGACTGTTATGACCCCCTAGGTCCTGGCATCTTGAGCTTGAGGTATGCGTAGTGCGGTACCACATTGAATCTTGCAAATGCGATTCGCCCGAGCAATGCGTCATAGCCACTGCAGAACGGGACGATATCGAAGATTAACTCCTCGCTTCGGAAGTTGTCCGGAGAACCGAAGACCACTTCCAGTGTGATTGAGCCCGTGCAATGGGCCTCTACACCTGGGATGACGCCTTTAAAGGTCGTTATTGTGGGTTTGATCCTCGAGGGGTCTATACCCATTTTGCACACTGTATCATGATAGAGCAGGTTCAGGCTGCTGCCGCCGTCCATAAGGACTCGAGTGAGGTGAAATCCGTCAATAATGGGGGTCTAAGACCAATGCGGCAGATCCGCCATGACGGATACTAGTGGGGCGGTCCCTGCGATCGAAGGTGATCGGGCAAGAGGACCATGGGTTGAACTTTGGGGCGGCAGGCTCCATCGCATAGACGTCCCTTAGTGCACGCTTCCATTCCCTCTTGGGAATGTGGGTTGCGTATATCATATTCACCGTCTTCACTTGTGGGGGGAATCTCTTCTGTCCTCCCATGTTCGGCGGCCGGGGCTCCTCCTCGTCATCGCTATGCAGCCCCTTGTCCTTGTTTTCGGCATTCAAGTTGCCAGCCTGCTTGTACACCCAGCATTCTCTGTTTGTGTGATTGGCTGGCTTATCGGGGGTGCCGTGAATTTGACAGGAGCGATCGAGTATGTGGTCCAGACTGGACGGGCCCGAAGTACTTCTTTTGAATGTCTTTTTCTGCTGACCAGATCTAGGGCCTCTGAATCCTGCATTGACTGTCGTATCTTCAGCGTTATCGCCGTTGTTGCGGCGCTTGTGTCTGTTACGACGTGGTCTGCCGTTAGCATCTTTAGTATCTGAAGTGCCCGGATTCCTTGATGTATTGTTGCTGCGAGCCAGCTGATACATCCATTTTGCATCATGCTTTTATATCGATATTTATTGCATTATGGGCTGTTACTACACGTTATGTCACAATTCTTATGCCTATTCTCTCTTATTTTACAAGGTTTACATAAGGAGGGAGAATGCCGGCAGCTGGAATTCTGTGCTGGAAAAGGAGCAAATATTAGAGACCTATTCTTCACAACTCCAAAAGTCCTGAAACTCCACTAAACTCATTTTTGGAAATAATAAAAATATTGAGAGGAAGAAGTTCACGGAGGGGCCCCACACTGCCACGAGGGTGGGGCGCGCCCTACCCCACAGGCGCGCCCCTGCCTCGTGGGGCCCCTGATGGCTCTCCGATGGCCATCTTCGCTATATGAGGTCTTTCGTCGAGGAAAAATCATAAGCAACCTTTGGGGCGAGACTCCGCCACGAGGCGGAACCTTGGCGGAACCAATCTAGGGCTCCGGCAGAGCGGTTCTGCCGGGGAAACTTCCCTCCGGGAGGGGGAAATCATCGCCATCATCATCACCAACGCTCCTCTCATCGGGAGAGGGCAATCTCCATCAACATCTTCACCAGCACCATCTCCTCTCAAAACCCTAGTTCATCTCTTGTATCCAATTCTTGTCTCCAAGTCTAGGATTGGTACTAGTAGTGTTGGTTACTCCTTGTAGTTGATGCTAGTTGGTTTCTTTGGTGGAAGATCATATGTTCAGATCCTTTATGCATATTAATACCCCTCTGATTATGAACATGAATATGCTTTGTGAGTAGTTACGTTTGTTCCTGAGGACATGGGAGAAGTCTTGCTATTAGTAGTCATGTGAATTTGGTATTCGTTCGATATTTTGATGAGATGTATGTTGTCTAGCCTCTAGTGGTGTTATGTGAACGTCAACTACATAACACTTCACCATTATTTGGGCCTAGAGGAAGGCATTGGGAAGTAATAAGTAGATGATGGGTTGCTAGAGTGATGTGCTTAAACCCTAGTTTATGTGTTGCTTCGTAAGGGCTGATTTGGATCCATATGTTTCATGCTATGGCTAGGTTTACCTTAATACTTTTGTTGTAGTTGCGGATGCTTGCAATAGAGGTTAATCATAAGTGGGATGCTTGTTCAAGTAAGAACAGCACCCAAGCACCGGTCCACCCACATATCAAATTATCAAAGTACCGAACGCGAATCATATGAACGTGATGAAAACTAGCTTGACAATATTCCCATGTGTCCTCGGGAGCGCTTTTCCTATTATAAGAGTTTGTCCAGGCTTTTCCTTTGCTACAAAAAGGATTGGGCCACCTTTCTGCAATTTATTTACTTTTGTTACTTGTTGCTCGTTACAAATTATCTTATCACAAAACTATCTGTTACCACTTATTTTAGTACTTGCAGAGAATACCTTGCTGAAAGCCGCTTATCATTTCCTTCTGCTCCTCATTGGGTTCGACACTCTTACTTATCGAAAGGACTACGATAGATCCCCTATACTTGTGGGTCATCAAGACTCTTTTCTGGCGCCGTTGCCGGGGAGTGAAGCGCCTTTGGTAGGTGGAATTTGGTAAGGAAAAATTTATATAGTGTGCTGAAATTTACTATCACTTGTCACTATGGAAAGTAATCCTCTGAGGGGCTTGTTCGGGGTATCTTGACCCCGACCAGTAGAGCAAAGAGTTGCTCCTCGACCTACTGAACCTACTGCAAATGAAATTATTACCTTTGAAGTTCCTTCGGGTATGTTAGAAAAACTGCTAGCTAAACTTTTACAGGAGATGGAACAAAGCATCCTAATGAATATCTACTCTTTGTGGATGAAGTTTGTGGATTATTTAAGCTTGCAGGTATACCCGATGATGTTGTTAAGAATAATGTCTTCCCTTTATCTTTGAAGGGATATGCATCGACATGGTATAGGCTATGTGATGACACGGGATCATGGAACTATAAACGAATGAAATTGGAATTTCATCAGAAGTATTATCCTATGCATCTTGTTCATCGTGATCGCAATTATATATATAATTTTTGGCCTCGCGAAGGAGAAAGCATCGCTCAAACTTGGGGAGGCTTAAATCAATGTTATATTCATGCCCCAATCATGATCTCTCAAGAGAAATAATTCTTCAATGTTTTTATGCTCCACTTTCTGAAAACAATCGCACTATGCTCGATACTTCATGTGCTGGCTCTTTTATGATGAAGGCTATTGAATTCAAATGGAATTTATTGGATAGAATCAAATGCAACTCTGAAGATTGGGATCTCGACGAAGGTAAGGAGTCAGGTATGACACCTAAGTTAGATTGTGTTAAATCTTTTATGGATACCGATGTTTTCCGTAAATTTAGCAATAAATATGGACTTGACTCTAAGATAGTAGCTTCTTTCTGTGAACCTTTTGCTACTTATGTTGATCTCCCCAAGGATAAGTGGTTTAAATATCATCCTCCCATAGAAGTAAAAGTAGCTGCACCTATTAAAGTTGAAGAAAATACTGTCACTTATAATGATCCTATTGTTCCTACTTCTTATGTTGAGAAACCACCTTTCCCTGTTAGAATAAAGGATCATGCTAAAGCTTCAACTGTGGTTCGTAAAAGTAATATTAGAGCTTATACACCTCCTGAACAAGTCAAAGTTGAACCTAATATTGCTATTGTTAAAGATCTCTTGTCTGATAATATTGATGGGCATGTTATTCATTTCTTTGGTGAAACCGCTAGAATTGCTAAACCTGGTGCTAAAGATAAACATAGACCTGTGGTAGGCGTGCCTGTTATTTCTGTTAAAATAGGATATCATTGTTATCATGGCTTATGTGATATGGGTGCTAGTGTTAGTGCAATACCTTATGACTTATACAAAGAAATTGTGCATGAGATTGCACCTACTGAGATAGAAGATATTGATGTTACAATTAAACTTGCCAATAGTGATACTATTTCACCAATGGGAATTGTTAGAGATGTTGAAGTCTTGTGTGGGAAAACTAAATATCCTGCTGATTTTCTTGTTCTTGGTTCCCCACAAGATAGCTTTTGTCCCATTATATTTGGTAGACCCTTCTTGAGCACTGTTAATGCTAAGATAGATTGCGAAAAGAATGTGGTTACTATTGGTTTGGGTGATATGATTCATGAGTTTAATTTCTCTAAATTTAGTAAACAACACCGTGAAGAAGAATTGCCTAGTAAGGATGAAATTATTGTTCTTGCTTCTATTGCCGTACCTCCTAGTGATCCTTTAGAACAATATTTCTTAGACCATGAAAATGATATGTTTATGAATGAAAGAAGGGAAATAGATGAAGTATTCTTTAAGAAGGAGCCTATTCTGAAACACAATTTGCCTGTTGAAATCTTAGGGGATCCTCCTCCACCCAAGGGTGATTCCGTGTTTGAGCTTAAACCGTTGCCTGATAATCTTAAATATGCTTATCTTGATGAAAAGAAGATATATCCTGTTATTATTAGTGCTAACCTTTCAGAGCAAGAAGAAGAAAGATTATTGAAAACTCTGAAGAAGCACCGTGCTGCTATTGGATATACTCTTGATGATCTTAAGGGCATTAGTCCCACTCTATGTCAACATAAAATAAATTTGGAAGAAGATGCCAAACAAGTCTGTGATCATCAATGAAGGCTTAATCCTAAAATGAAAGAAGTGGTAAGCAAAGAAATACTAAAGCTTCTGGAGGCAGGTATAATTTATCCCGTGCTGATAGTCAGTGGGTAAGTCCTGTCCATTGTGTCCCTACAAAGGGAGGTGTTACTGTTGTTCCTAATGATAAAGATGAATTGGTTTCGCAAAGAATTATTACAGGTTATAGGATGGTAATTGATTTCCGCAAATTAAATAAAGGTACTAAGAAAGATCATTACCCCTTACCTTTTATCGATCAAATGCTAGAAAGATTATGCAAACATACACATTATTGCTTTCTATATGGTTATTCTGGTTTATCTCAAATACCTGTGTCGGCTAAAGATCAATCAAAAACTACGTTTACATGCCCTTTTGGTACTTTTGCTTATAGACGTATGCCTTTTGGTTTATGTAATGCACCTGCTACCTTTCAAAGATGCATGATGGCTATATTTTCTGACTTTTGTGAAAAGATTTGTGAGGTTTTCATGGACGACTTTTCCGTCTATGGATCTTCTTTTGATGATAGCTTGAGCAATCTTGATCGAGTTTTGCAGAGATGTGAAGAAACTAATCTTGTCTTGAATTGGGAAAAGTGCCACTTTATGGTTAATGAAGGCATTGTTTTGGGGCACAAAGTTTCTGAAAGAGGTATTGAAGTTGATAAAGCCAAGGTTGATGCTATTGAAAAGATATCGTGTCCCAAGGACATCAAAGGTATAAGAAGTTTCCTTGGTCACGTCTGATTTTATAGGAGGTTCATTAAGGACTTCTCAAAAATTTCTCGGCCTCTGACTAATTTATTACAAAAAGAAATACCATTCGTCTTTGATGATGATTGTGTAGAAGCATTTGAAATACTTAAGAAAGCATTGATCTCTGCACCTATTGTTCAGCCACCTGATTGGAATTTACCCTTTGAAATTATGTGTGATGCTACTGATTATGCTGTAGGTGCTGTTCTAGGTCAAAGAGTTGATAAGAAATTAAATGTCATCCATTATGCTAGTAAGACTCTAGACAATGCTCAAAGAAATTATGCTACTACTGAAAAAGAATTCTTAGCAGTTGTATTTGCTTGTGATAAGTTCAGATCGTATATTGTTGATTCTAATGTAACTATTCACACGGATCATGTTGCTATTAAATATCTTATGTAAAAGAAAGATGCTAAACCTAGACTTATTAGATGGGTTCTCTTGCTACAAGAATTTGATTTGCATATTGTTGATAGAAAAGGAGCTAAGAACCCCGTTGCAGACAACTTGTCTAGGTTAGAAAATGTCCTTGATGACCCACTACCTATTGATGATAGCTTTCCTGATGAGCAATTAAATGTCATAAATACTTCTCGTAGTACTCCATGGTATGCTGATTATGCTAATTATATTATTGCTAAATTTATACCACCTAGTTTCACATACCAGCAAAAGAAAAAGTTTTTCTATGATTTGAGACATTACTTTTGGGATGACCCACATCTTTATAAAGAAGGAGTAGATGGTGTTATTAGACATTGTGTACCTGAGCATGAACAGGAACAGATCCTATGCAAGTGTCACTCCGAAGCTTATGGGACACCTCGCGGGAGATAGAACTGCACGTAAGGTATTGCAATCTGGTTTTTATTGGCCTACTCTCTTCAAGGATGCCCATAAGTTTGTCTTATCTTGTGATGAATGTCAAAGAATTGGTAATATTAGTAAACGTCAAGAAATGCATATGAATTATTCACTTGTTATTGAACCATTCGATGTTTGGGGCTTTGATTATATGGGACCTTTTCCTGCCTCTAATGGATATACACATATTTTAGTTGTTGTTGATTATGTTACTAAGTGGGTAGAAGCTATTCCAACTAGTATGATGATCATAACACTTCTATTAAAATGCTTAAAGAAGTTATTTTCCCGAGGTTTGGAGTCCCTAGATATTTAATGACTGATGGTGGTTCACATTTTATTCATGGTGCTTTCCGTAAAATTCTTGCTAAGTATGATGTTAATCATAGAATTGCATCTCCTTATCACCCATAGTCTAGGGGTCAAGTAGAATTGAGTAATAGAGAGCTCAAATTAATTTTGCAAAAGACTGTTAATAGGTCTAGGAAGAATTGGTCCAACAAATTTGATGATGCATTATGGGCTTATAGAACTGCATATAAAAATCCTATGGGTATGTCTCCGTATAAAATGGTTTATGGAAAAGCATGTCACTTACCTCTCGAACTAGAACATAAGGCATATTGGGCTATTAAAGAGCTCTATTATGATTTCAAACTTGCCGGAGAGAAGTGGTTATTTGATATTAGCTCACTTGATGAATGGAGAACCCAAGCTTATGAAAATGCCAAGTTGTTTAAAGAAAAAGTTAAAAGATGGCATGACAAAAGGATACAAAAGCGTGGGTTTAATGTAGGTGATTATGTATTTCTATACAACTCTCATTTAATATTTTTTGCAGGAAAACTTCTCTCTAAATGGGAAGGCCCCTACGTTATCGAGGAGGTCTATCGTTCCGGTGCCATAAAAATCAACAATTCCGAAGGCACAAATCCGAAGGTGGTAAACGGTCAAAGAATCAAATATTATATCTCAGGTAATCCAATAAATGTTGAAACCAATGTTATTGAAACCGTAACCCCGGAGGAATACATAAGGGATACTTTCCAGAATGTTTCAGACTCTGAAAAGGAATAGGTATGTGGTACGGTAAGTAAACCGACTCCAAAACAGTTTTTAAGGCAATATTTCTCCATGTTGGAATATTTAGAAAAATAGAAAAATAAGTAGCAGTCCGGGAAGGACACAAGGGCCCCACGAGGGTGGAGGGCGTGCCCTACCCCCCTGGGCGCGCCCCCTACCTCGTGGGCACCTCGTGTGCCTTCTGGACTCTGTTTTCTTGCACGATATGTATTTTGGTCGGTAAAAATTCATTATATATTCTCCCGGAGGTTTTGACTACTATATCATGCAATTGTCCTCTGTTCTTGTTTCGAGCTGTTTTTCTTTTAGGGTTGTCAAGGCCAGGCATCATGACGTCCCCCTCCTCCAACAATGGTGACAAAGATGCTTGGCTAATGAAGACAGAGCTGAAGAGGGAAGAACCCATGGAGATCAACAAGGATGAAGGGATCAAGAAGGACACGGAGGATCAAGCTCCGGCAGCAGAAGACGTCCTTCATCTTGATCATAATCTTCTTACCCCAACTGAGATCGAAGCATTCAAGATGATTGAGTTTGCTCGTATACAGAACAAGTATCTCACACGTGAAAATATTTTGTTGAAGGAGCATATTGTCGCACTCAAGGTCATTATCCACAAGCTGGAGGATCTCTTACGCTCGATGTTTGATTATCCATCACCACCATCCTCTTCACAAACAAAGAAGGAGATATAATCACATGGGTATGGGCACTCCCCTTGGCAACTGCCAAGCTTGGGGGAGGTGCCCCGGTTTCGTATCACCATCACAACTCCTGTCTTTACCGTTTTTCTTAGTTCAATCCTATTAGTAGTATCTTGATCTAGTAGAATAAAGTTTATGGCATGATCTCGTTTTGAGTTTTGCTTTATGATCTCTCTATGTAATCGAGTCCGTGAGCTATATAATAGAGATTAGTGTTGACTCAAGGGCTTGATTGTTTTTGCCATGATCCTGAGTGAATAAAAGAAAAGAGAAAAGAACAAAAAGAAACAAAGAGTTCATATTGATCTTATCGTGAGTGGTGACTTCACATAGAAATAGTATGATGATTAAAAGTTGTTGGGAGTTGGCAAACATAGCTTTGGTCATCGTTGCAATTAATAGGAAGTAATAAGGAAAGAGAGGTTTCACATATAAATATACTATTATTGACTTCTTTTATGATTGGGAGCACTCATTAAAATATGACATGCTAAAGAGTTGATGTTGGACAAGGAAGACAACATAATGGGTTATGTTTTCTTATATCTGAGATAAAGTATGTTGTCATGGATCATCCAACATGATGAGCTTGCCTTTCCCCCTTATGCTAGCCAAATTCTCAGCACCAAGTAGAGATACTACTTGTGCTTCCAAAACCCTTAAACCAGTTTTGCCATGAGAGTCCACCATATCTACCTATGGATTGAGTATGATCCTTCAAGTAAGTTGCCGTCGGTGCAAAGCAATAAAAATTGCTCTAAATATGTAGATTGATTGGTGTGGGAGAAATAAGCTTTATATGATCTTGTGATGTGGAAGTAATAAAAGCGACGGACTGCATAATAAAGGTTCATATCACAAGTGGCAATATAAAGTGACGTTCTTTCGCATTAAGATTTTGTGCATCCAACCATAAAAGCGCATGGCAACCTCTGCTTCCCTCTGTGAAGGGCCTATCTTTTATTATTATCTTCTACCTTATGCAAGAGCCATGGTGATCTTCACCTTTTCTTTTTGCACTTTATCCTTTGGCAAGCATAGTATGTTGGAAAGATCCTGATAGATGTATCTAATTGGATATAGGGGAGCATGAGTTATTATTGTTGACATTACCCTTGATGTAAAAGGTTAGGAGGCGAAACTATAAGCCCCTATCTTTCTCTGTGTCCGATTAAAACTCCGTAACCACAAGGATTGCGTGAGTGTTAGAAATTATGAAAGACTAAATGATAGTTGAGTATGTGGACTTGCTATTAAGCTCTGACATGACTGAGATTATAGTTTGTTGGTTCTCAATAAAGTTTATGATTAGTACTCTGCCTTGTGAATGGATTATTACTTGAGCATAAGAAATCATATGACAATATCTATATATGTTGCTATTATGAGAATAATCATGATGCCTTCATGTCCGTATTTTATTTTTATCGGCACCTCTACCTCTAAACATGGGTACATATTTATCGTTATCGGCTTACCCTTGAGGACAAGCGAGGTCTAAGCTTGGGGGAGTTGATACGTCCATTTTGCATCATGCTTTTATATCGATATTTATTGCATTACGGGTTGTTACTACACGTTATGTCACAATTCTTATGCCTATTCTCTCTTATTTTACAAGGTTTACATAAGGAGGGAGAATGCCGGCAGCTGGAATTCTGGGCTCGAAAAGGAGAAAATATTAGAGACCTATTCCGCACAACTCCAAAAGTCCTATAACTCCACGAAACTTACTTTTGGAAATAATAAAAAATATTGAGCGGAAGAAGTTCACCATAGGGGGCCCCACCTGGCCACGAGGGTGGGGGGCGCGCCCTACCCCCCTGGGCGCGCCCCCTGCCTCGTGGGCCCCCTGTTGGCTCTCCGATGGCCATCTTCTGCTATATGAGGTCTTTCGTCGAGGAAAAAATCGTAAGCAACCTTTCGGGACGAGACTCCGCCGCCACGAGGCGGAACCTTGGCGGAACCAATCTAGGGCTCCGGCAGAGCAGTTCTGCCGAGGACACTTCCCTCCAGGAGGGGGAAATCATCGCCATCATCATCACCAACGCTCCTCTCATCGGGAGAGGGCAATCTCCATCAACATCTTCACCAGCACCATCTCCTCTCAAAACCCTAGTTCATCTCTTGTATCCAATTCTTGTCTCCAAGTCCGGGATTGGTACTAGTAGGTTGCTACTAGTGTTGATTACTCCTTGTAGTTGATGCTAGTTGGTTTATTTGGTGGAAGATCATATGTTCAGATCCTTTATGCATATTAATACCCCTCTGATTATGAACATGAATATGCTTTGTGAGTAGTGACGTTTGTTCCTGAGGACATGGGAGACGTCTTGCTATTAGTAGTCATGTGAATTTGGTATTCGTTCGATATTTTGATGAGATGTATGTTTTCTAGCCTCTAGTGGTGTTATGTGAACGTCGACTACATAACACTTCACCATTATTTGGGTCTAGAGGAAGGCATTGGGAAGTAATAAGTAGATGATGGGTTGCTAGAGTGACAGAAGCTTAAACCCTAGTTTATGCGTTGCTTCGTAAGGGGCTGATTTGGATCCATATGTTTCAAGCTATGGTTAGGTTTACCTTAATACTTTTGTTGTAGTTGCAGATGCTTGCAATAGAGGTTAATCATAAGTGGGATGCATGTTCAAGTAAGAACAGCACCCAAGCACCGGTCCACCCACATATCAAATTATCAAAGTACCGAACGCTAATCATATGAACGTGATGAAAACAAGCTTGATGACATTCCCATGTGTCCTCGGGAGCGCTTTTCCTACTATAAGAGTTTGTCCAGGCTTGTCCTTTGCTACAAAAAGGATTGGGCCACCTTGCTGCACTTTATTTACTTTTGTTATTTGTTGCTCGTTACAAATCATCTTATCACAAAACTATCTGTTACCACTTATTTCAGTACTTGCAGAGAATACCTTGCTGAAAACCGCTTATCATTTCCTTCTGCTCCTCGTTGGGTTCGACACTCTTACTTATCGAAAGGACTACGATAGATCCCCTATACTTGTGGGTCATCACCAGCCAGCTATCCTCGCCCGCGCAAAAGAGGGTCATGAGTGTCGTGAGGGCTGCCATAGATTTCGGCTTCTCCTGGCCGAGGTGCCGGGCAAGCCACTCATCACGGATGTTATGCTTAAATGCCGCCAAGGCTTCAGCATCCGGACATTCGACAATTTGGTTCTTCTTAGTTAGGAACCGCGTCCAGAATTGCCTGGCCGATTCCCCTGGCTGCTGAGTTATATGGCTCAAGTCGTCAGCATCCGGTGGTCGCACATAAGTGCCCTGGAAGTTGTCAAGGAATGCATCTTCCAAATCCTCCCAACTGCCGACGGAGTCTGCTGGCAAGCTATTCAGCCAATGCCGAGCTGGTCCTTTGAGTTTTAGTGGGAGGTACTTGATGGCATGTAGATCATCACCGCGAGCCATGTGGATGTGGAGGAGGAAATCCTCAATCCATACCGCGGGATCTGTTGTACCATCATATGATTTGATATTTACGGGTTTAAAACCCTCCGGGAATTCGTGATCCATAACTTCATCAGTGAAGCATAGGGGGTGTGCAGCGCCTCTGTGACGGGCTATGTCACGACGCAGTTCATATGAGTCTTGTCTGCTGTATTCGGCCCGGCCGGATTTACCTTTAGTGTATCCGGCGTGACGGTCATCATCGCGTGTTGGTGCGCGCCCCCGTGACCCGTATATTGATCTTGCATGTTTTGCCCTGCTTTCCAATTCATCTCGCAGGTCCCGCGTGTTGCCCCGTGCCTTGGTATTTTTGTTTGAGTGGCGGCGGGGTGCAGGCTGAGCTTCAGGCTGAAATGCCTCTCTGTCTCGGCCATGAGGTGGCCGATCAGCCACATCATACGCTGGTGATGTAGGTTTTAATGCTTCCTCCTCAAGTCGGGGTAGCAACCTGCACTTTGGGTAACCCTTGGAGGGGCGTTCGAGTTCATATTCCTCGGCCGCAAGGACTTCGGTCCATCTGTCTGCTAGCAAATCTTGATCAGCTCGAAGCTTTTGTTGCTTTTTCTTCAGGATATTTGTTGTGGCTATAAGCCGGCGCATAAAGCGCTCCTGCTCGACGGGATACTCAGGCACGATAAATTCTTCGTCGCCGAGGCTCACCTCGTCTTCGGAGAGAGGCATGTAATTGTCATCCTCCGCTTCTCCGTCTGCTGCCCGCTCAGGGGGGTTGGCTTGTTCATCCTCCCGCTCTAAATCTTGCTGGAGGGGATTGTCGCCGTCTTCGGCACTGTGCGGAGTGTTATTGTCTCTTGTGCCGGTATCACTACTTTTGCTACGGCGAGACTTAGAGTGGCGCCGCTGATGTCGGCGCTTGGGTTGCTTCTTCGAGGGGTCATCCTCCGCTGTCTTATTGCCATTGCCTTCTTTGGGTGTATCCACCATGTATATATCATATGATGAGGTGGCTGTCGGTGTCAAAACCGGTGGATCTCGGGTAGGGGGTCTCGAACTGTGCGTCTAGGCGGATGGTAACAGGAGATAAGGGACACGAAGTTTTTACCCAGGTTTGGGCCCTCTCGATGGAGGTAATACCCTACTCCTGCTTGATTAATATTGATGATATGGGTAGTACAAGAGTAGGTCTACCACGAGATCAAGGAGGCTAAACCCTAGAAGCTAGCCTATGGTATGACTGTTGTTCGTCCTACGGACTAAAACCCTTCGGTTTATATAGACACCGAATAGGGTTAGGGTTACACAGAGTCGGTTACAATGGTAGGAAATCTACATATCCGCATCGCCAAGCTTGCCTTCCACGCCAAGTAAAGTCCCATCCGGACACGGGACGAAGTCTTCAATCTTGTATCTTCATAGTCTAGGAGTCCGCCGAAGATGATAGTTCGCTATCCGGACACCCCCTAGTACAGACTCCTCAAGAGCCCCTGAACCAGGCTTCAATGACGATTTAGTCCGCGCAAGATATTGTCTTTGGCATTGCAAGGCGGGTTCCTCCTCCGAATACTTCATAGAAGGTTTTGAACACAAGGGTAGTGTCCGGCTCTGCAAAACAAGTTCCACATACTACCGTAGAGAGAATAACCTTTGCACAGATCTGCTGACGTATTCCGCGGCGTGACATCACACCACGGCCAGGCCTTTATACGAATCATTTTTTTTACTGTCCTGCCTCAGCGCGTTTAGCGAGGCGGTTTCCTTGGCACGTCTTATCAAAGCGGAGATCGTGCCCCCTTATTTCGGGATTCCCATAATACGGACGTGGGTAACCAATCCACGCCATTGATTACGACGCTTCGGAGATAAGCGAGTTTTACCAGGCTGGCGGGGGACGCATAGCTTCGTCCGTCCATATAAGGGGATAAGGATCCACCTTTTCACCTACGCCTTCTTCCTCCTTTGCTCATCCATTTCCGCGCACTCGAGCTCCAGCGCCCAACTCCGCACATCCCACCTCAACCTTCTCCAACTATGTCCGGAGCGGGAGGCAGGTGGACGGCCTCCTCCGTATGGAGGGGCACATCGAAAAGTTGCGGGAGGCCGGATACTAGTCCAGCAACATTGCGCATCGGCTACCCGACGAGGGGCAGCTCATTCCAACCCCCAGGCCCCATGAGAGGGTGGTGTTTCTCACCCACTTCCTCCGTGGACTAGGTTTTCCACTTCACCCATTTGTCCGGGGCTCATGTTCTACTACGGCTGACTTCCACGATCTGGCCCCAATTTCATCCTCAACATCTCGGTGTTCATCGTCAGGTGCGAGGCCTTCCTTCAGCATCAGCCCCACTTCGCTTATGGTTGAAGATCTTCAATGTCAAGCCAAGGTAGTGGGCGGCCGCCAAGCCGGAGTGCGGAGGTGCCATGGTTGGCAAGATGGCCAAAGTCTTATGGCTCGAGGGCTCCTTTGTGGAGACCATAAAGGGTGGCAATCGGGTGGTTCTACATCACCGAGCCGCGACTCTCAATGGGCGGCGGCCCTGAATTCGATCTGGCCTCCCCACGCTGCTCACATCATGGAAAGAGACGGGCTGGCGTGGGGGATTCGACGAGCTGTCCGGACTCCAAACCCGCGTCCAAACCTGGTGGACAAGAATCTCAGGCTTGTCAATGTAATCCAGTGATGCTCATCCGCCGGATTCTCCCATGCCAACAACGGGCCTTCAAATTGTGGGAGTTCGATCCGCACAAGACCCAACTCTGAAAAGGCTCTTCGACACTACGCACGAAGATGCCCGGAAGGTGTTGTTCATACGCCGAGGTTCTACATCCGCCATCAAGATCGCGGATTCAGCTCGCAGCGCCAAGCCAGCAAGTTAAGTTATTTTACCCTTTATGGGACTCTTGTTTTCATAGATTGACTCTATGTGGGATCTAAAAATCCCTAACCTTTGACAGATCTGGTTGAAGACGTCCGGACAGATTAACTGTCCGCCCTTTGCCGAAGACCCAGCGGACGCCCGATTGACGGGTTGCTAGCTCCGCACCTCACGTGGTGCCGGAGAAGAAGGCCAAGAAGGAGGCCACGGAACTCAAAGGAGCTCCCGCCAGTGTCTTGCTCGGACTCATCGCCCGACAACCACGAGAAGGAATCCTCCTCCGAGGAAGAGGAGGAGGAAGAAGCCTCTCCCAGCCGGGGAGAGAAGAAAGGAAGGCCGCCTAACCGGGAGGCCAGAGGGTCCAAGAAGGAAGGACCTTCCTCCGACTTCTCCACCAACGCCGACAACGACGAGGAGGAGGGCCAACAAGGGCCAAGCCTCGGCGAGATCGTAAGTGTCCGGATACCCATGGCTTTTTTTTTGCATAGTGTTCTCTAATGCCAACAATCATGCAGCCCGCCTAAGGACGCAGCTCGCCGCTTGCCGAAGCGGTTCCTCAATTCGCCGAAGTGGAGAGTACTTCACTTCCGCCTCCTCACCTCATGCTGCGGACGGCCGAGGTCGGGCCCGAGGGGGCCTGGTCAAGAGGAGGTGGTGCAGGAGGCGCCGCAAGGCAGCCTCCCGGACTCAGCGCGAGGGAGCGAGACCCCTAGGGGTCTAAGCCCGACCCTTGTCCGGACTCCATACCGAACCTTCAGCGGTTCAAGTCCGCAAGCGGTCCTTCAGAGGAAGGGAAGACGCCGGTGTCCTCCGTCCAACCGAGGCACCGGATAGCATCGAGGCGCTTAACAGCGCCTCCATCGAGGAGGAGCACCGCATTGTTATGAGTGTGGTGATCCGAAAGTTCACCCACCAAGAGCGGGCTGACTGATGTCTCGTAGCAGCCTTCTAACAGGCTTTGAGGTAACTTTAGAATATGTAAAAATATTACCGCATAGACAGTAGCCCTCGATGCTTAGTTCGGTATTCGGAAAGAAAAGTCGGACTAAGGATCTAAAAAGATATACGCAGGAGTCTAACATAAGTATGTCAATATGCGAATGCAGGCTCTTGCTGACCTCTGCCAAGACCGATCATGGAGGTCAATGCATCAAGAAGAGCCTCGAGCGGTCTGAAACGAGCTCGCCTTGCCAAGAAGCAGCTCGAGGACAGGGAAGGTAAGCAATACCTTATTAAAGAAATACCTTATAGAAAGGATTCGGTTGCAAAAAATGACAAGAATAACGTGGGTATTGTAGGGGCCACGAACGAGGTGGCGACCCTGAAGGAAGCGGTGTCCGCGGCCGAAATCAAAGCGGGCGCGGAGCGCACCGAGCGAGAAAAGCAGGAGGAGCGGGTGGCGGAGGTGCGGCAAGAGCTCCAGGCTCTCGTGGAAAAACACGAGAGTTTGGAGCGTGACTCGAAGACTCGAGAGTCCGAGCTCGCCTCGGCTCTTGAGAGTGCCAAAGCCTCTAAGGCCGAAGCCCAAAAAGCCCTCCAAGAAATTGAATCATTGAAAAACATAGCGGCGGGTAAGGCATTCTTTATGCAAAGCAAGCATGTGAAAGTGAATTATCTATTACTTACCCGGATTCGGAGCTCTGCAGGAGCATTCGCAGATCTGCCCCAGCAGTGTCCGATGTCGCCGCTTCTACCGCGCCAAGGAGGGAGCTCGACAAAAAGGTGTTCGGTCTCAGATGTCGAGGCCGAACGTCCGGTGCCTCGAGTGACCAGCTGAAGCAGCTGGTCGAGCTCACAAGGTCGCCGAACAGGCCATGAAGGGCCTCATAGTTCGCTATGGCCATTGGAAGCCATGCCCGGAGCTACTTGGCTAGTGCAATGGCTGGTGGATGCCTGTCCATGGATTGAAGTCATCAAGCGCTCCGTCTGCATTGAAGGTGCTCTGTCGGGCCCTTGCCCGCTAAAGTGCACCGGGCAGGCTGGATGCGAAAAGCTTGTGACGGACGGGCCATCAAGGGCAAGGAGCATCACAGTCCCAAATGTACTATGAGGGCGCCTGAAGGGTGCCCGCCAGATAGCGGATGAGTGCTCCAAAGATGTAATTTTTGAATAGACTCGCATTTGTTATCCTCAGACGCTGAAAACTTGTTCATATGCGCTTAAGCAACGCTTGTTAATTTAAAATATTACCTTCAGGCGGCCGCTTATCAAATTTGAGAGATGGCAAGTCGTTGGCTTCAGCCCCATGCCACGAAAGTGCCGGGTGTTCGGGATAAACTTGAGCGCTCTTGTTCCCATTCTTGGGTCCGTCGGGAGGCGCCAACGCAACGAACAAGGCAACCGGACTTATAGTGCTTGAACACTCTCACTTAGCCATAGAATTCTATAATTTTAAATTTCGTGAAGCCCCTA